>BMAU01000326.1:0-412500 GCA_019973935.1 Trichonephila clavipes | reverse complement strand
TAACGAACACTTTCAAGAAAGATTTTTTGTGTTTGGACAACGAACACATACTCGGGTAATGAACAAAACGAATTCTAACGAACACTTCTCGGCTCTGAAAAAAAATTAATATTAAACATTTGTTATCATTTTGCATACAAAATAAAATCACTGAAAGGAGAAATTTTTAAAGCATGCTTAGTACTGATAATTACAAAATGAAACTTGAACTAACAATGGATTTAAAGGTCATTCAATAATTATTATTATGACTAAAATCATACACACACACAATACACACTTGAATACTAGAATTTCAATATGAATATCAATATTTTCTGACAGCTGATAAGTTATGGGCGAGTGGATTTGCTGACATGGCGAATAAATTAAGCGAATTCTTAATTTTTTCAAACAGTGCAGACTATAAAATAATATAAAGGTGCCGATGACGCGCTACCGCCGTAAAAATACGTGAAATATGAGAAACGGACTAAAATCGTTTTCATCTCTCCTGAATTATGTTGTTTACCTATTAAACTTCAAAGTTCTATTGAAAAAATTCCAATAGAATATTCATACAAATTAGACCATCAGTTTCGGTTTTGATTTCATTCAAAACAGAAAATTATTTCATTTTGAGCGCTCCCCCCGTTCATTCCCCGTCCCCGAAATGTGTTTCCTTCTGAACAAGAGAAAGACAACCAATGCCGACATCTGCCATTTAAGATCTTTTGAAAAAGTGGGAGGATGTCAGATTGATTGATTGAATATTAACGTCACACTGTTCAGCTACACGAGGGCTTTTGGCGACGGACCACGTAATTTTGAACCATGGTCAAGTGACGTGGACGACACCTGAGCTGGCACCCCCTCTCCTAACTACCACACCAGCAGGAGGACGTTTCAGCTCTCGACAGATTTAACGTGCATCGCTGCCCTACACGGCGGGTCTTTAGTGGTACTGGGCTCGAACTCGTGACAAAGCAAGCCACGGTCCGATACCTATACCACTCGGCTACCGCGGCCACAGGGAGGGAGGATGTCAGAGCAATGGTCTTAGAATGGCACCCGAACCAAGCTGATGTCAGTAGGGTTGGGGATCTTTACAACGACAATGCTATTAATTACTTCCGGAAAATTCTGAAAAAGAGAGAAAAGCAATCGACATTGGACATGTTCTTCAACGCCCCATAAGCAAAAAATGAAAAGGACTGATTAATATGCAAGACTATTTATATGTATGTATTATTTTTTTAAAAACTTACTAAGAAATTATACATTTTTTTTAAATTTAATTTTTAGGGTCTCCAGAACGAATTAATCGATTTCACATAGAAGTCTATGGTGAATCGATGATTGGTTAACGAACAATTCGGATAGCGAACATAGTGTTAGGACGGATTATGTTCGTTAACCGACCACCCACTGTATTCTGCAGGGATGTCGTAAACCCTTTTCGATATTGCACACAAAAAATCTATATACTTTTCAGTTTTTGAAAACTTACATTTATATATAGATAAAGTTCCAAATTCAATACAGTCAATGTTAAGTGTGCATAAATATTAATGCTCTAAAAGAAATCGCTGAAATTAAGGATAACAAAATCTCAAAACTTTTGTAATAAAATAATTAAAATTTCTTGTATATTAATTCTTTTGTATATATTATATTGTTCAGCAGTTACTTTATATATTCATCTTTTGCATTATTGAAAAAAATATATTCGAAGTTCAGATTATTTATACTATTTTTGCATACTAACAATCATTTCTAAATGCTTAAAAACGTTTAATTTATTACATGCTATAAATATAAATTACATCATAAATTAACTTTATTAAAAATATATATACATCAAACAGTATGAACACTGGCATAGCTAGCTCTGAGGGGGCTCTGTATCAAAATTACTTCAGGGCCCTTTTTTAGATAGGGGAGCCCTGTTAGTGGGACTGTAATTACACATATTGGCGCCCCTGTAGCTAGGGGGCCCCGTATCATTGATACGGCGGGAGCTACGCCCCTTAGTATGAAAAAACTTGATACAAAGCATTTAAGGAAGTTTTCTGATAACGCTGACTCATGGATAACTTCAAGGTTTTAATGGCATATGGAAGATTTAAGACAATAAGAGAATTTTTACATATGTTTTTGTTTTAAAACAAAATATAAAATGTGAGTAATTGTAACCTGATTTAATTTTAAAGAAACTGCGATTGATTGAATATTAACGTCGCACTGTTCAGCTACACGAGGGCTTTTGGCGACGGACCACGTAATTTTGAACCATGGTCAAGTGACGTGGACGACACCTGAGCTGGCACCCCCCTCTCCTAACTACCACACCACACCAACGGGAGGACGTTTCAGCTCTCGACAGATTTAACGTGCATCGCTGCCCTACACGGCGGGTCTTTAGTGGTACTGGGCTCGAACTCGTGACAATGCAAGCCACGTTCCGATACCTTAAAGAAACTGCGAAGAAGGCTTTTAAGATTTATTTTGTACCATACGAAATTATAATATAATCGATGACAGAACTCGCAATTTATTTAATTATGGAAAGAGCTGAGAAAGCCGACTTCATGGAAGATGTTTGGTTGAAAGCTTCGTGTCTCGATAGATTTAACACTAGAGCGTCCGGGATTTCAATCACCCTTAAACGTCCCCGGTGTCGTTTCTACACCGCGATATATAAAATAATTATAATAACTAAATAATTGCAGGACTACTGTTCAGTAGGGCTTAGTTTTAAGACATTTTAGTATTATTTCATGTGATTATAATATATTATGATCCTTTATATCATAAAAAACTGATGTTGACATTATGTTTCGCCAAGTTTGTTGGACTACTGCTTTGACATAACGACATATATATACAGATTTATTGGAATATTATCAATTTCATATGCACTTTCTTCAGATTCATTGTAGTCACTTTCAAGCAATCCTATGTCTTCATCGGAATCTTAATTAAAACAAGACAGCTCACCACTATCCGACTCATTCTCAGAAAGCTCTCGCAACAAATTAGCAATTTCCTCAGGTCGAACGAAATTATTTTTAAAGGATCAGATAGACAAATGCTATGAATTTAATATAATTGATTCATTTCTGCTGTGAATCCAATAACACTTCATTCAAGGTCAAATAAATGTGCAATAGTAATTTAGGAAGTTTGTTTTATTAATGGTATCTACTTAGAGAACTATCTTTTATTGAAATACATCTATTTATAATGATAAATTGCCTTGGTGTAGGTATTAGGTATATTTAGTTGTAAAATCTCTCCTAATTAACCTAAAACCACAAAAAACTTTTTCTGTGTTATCACCACGGCAAATGATTAAAAGTCACGAAAGATTTTCAAATTCTCTGAAAAAATGTGGAAAGGAGAACAATCTAAACAGGCTCTGGTGTCCAATCGACACCGACGGACGTTCAGTGTTAATGTGCATTAACCCCTCCACACGATAGGTCTTTAGTGGCATTAAAATCCGAGCTCACACGATTTGACTTTAACAGCGCTGAGAACAAACTCGCGACCACTCGGTTACCATGATTGTATTGCACAAGCCTTTAATTACCAAGTTTAATCGAAAAGAAGGAGCACAAAAGACATGATCTTCAAGCAATAGTGAAGGAACACATGGTCCAATGAGTTCACAAATTTATTCTGTTCTTGAATAATGATAGCATAAAGCTAAGATAGGAAGCTTAATTATATATCATACCCACTGGGAGAGGCATTACAGGAAACGTTACAACCTAGAAGTGTGTGTCTCTGTGCCAGTTTCAGAAACACTATACATCAGTGAAATTTAGTCTCAAGTATATGAACCATCAATAGGTGGACCACATCTCTTATTTCCTTAATAAACTACTTCTTTTCTGAAAGTGATAGTACATTATTGGGAATGACCATGTTACGATCCATTTTACTTGCATGGTAGGAAATTGCTTTCAAGAGAATGAAAATTTATTCAACCGAACTGCCTCCAACAAAGGCCTGACTTTAATCTCATTAAGAAGCAGTGGAATGTACAAGAGGAAAAAACCTAAAAAGCTATTTAACTCTTTTTTTTCCTCAACTGAACAATTAGAGAATTCGCATACAAATAGGTTTCAAGATATAATGCAATATAGAAGAAATATGTAGGATAAATATGCTACAATTTGTGCTGAAAGATTGTGTGTATGTGAAAATTATATCTTGGCTAGGAAGGGTCATATATTGATAATTATCTGTTTCACTACAGCATGACACCTTGAATATAAATGAAAATTAATAATTTGAAATTTCATCATTTAATAACCATCATAATGTTGAAATGAAAAAGCAAATAAATATGCATACTTCAAAAATGAAAAAATTTATTAACATTTTTATAAAAACCTTATCCACAATATAAAAAATATATATGTACAAATAACCTAAAAAATATATATAAAAATAAGTAGATTTTTAAAGTTATGGAGTGTTTGTTGTGTAGAAGTTTAAAAAATGCTAGTTACATTATATACAAGGTATAAGAAATATATAAGTATTTGTATAAAATATTGTACTAAAAAATAAAATAGAAAACACACCGGTAACTTTTTGAAAGACATTTAAAATTTAAATCGTTCAACACTTTCATTCCATATTCTTACTAACAATATAATTTAAATACACAATTTCTTTTAGAAATAACAATTACATACAAACACTAATAAGTTACAATTTCAACTCACAAATCTCATCAAAACTTAACAAAGTACGTTCAAAAAGAAACTCTTGTCATTCTCAGTAAAATGCAAATAAAAAAATTAACTTATCAGTCTGCTTTTACTTAGTAAATAAATGCTTGAAAATACATACAAGTACAACTTAAAAACAAATTTCCTTCAAAATAAAACGTTCAGTGAAAGTACAATTTTGACTATGGCCATAAAGATAAAAACATAAGGTAAAAAATGCAACACTATAAAAGATATTGTTTTCCATTTTACACTTGTATATTTTAGGATAGTTCCAAAAAACGTATCACAAATAATTATTTATACGAGTAAACATTTTTACTTTCTGAGCACACAAAATGAATCAACATGGCACTAGACATTTTGGTCATACAATGCATGGGTACTTTAAGTATCTAATGCAAAGATGAAAATGTCTCCAATAATTCATAAACTAAAGAGTATATTATCGCAGTCAGATGCTAGGCAATGAGCTACATAATTAACAATAATTTCCCTTCTAAATATTCTTATATATATATAACACTTTCTTACTAATCACTTATTTTCATTGTCACTGTCAGGATAAGTAACAAAATAAGGAGTGTTTCTTAATCTACCAGATTGTCCAGTAGTCAAAAAGTCAGGTGGAGGTGGTAGTGATGATGGTAGCATTTTATGTTGTGAATTTGGCAACAATGACGGTCGACCAGCATAGGGCAGAGAATACATAGGGTAGCAAGTGCAATTGTTGGGTGGAGGTTTTAAACATGTGCATTTTCCTTGTGCTCGAAATGCTAATGGGCCAGCCAAAGGACCAGCAGTATAAAGTGGATGAGCTCGACGAAGTCGAATAATGCATATAATAATTATAAGAATGCAAACAAAAGCTACAACCCCAGCAACAATACCAATTATCATAGTATCCACTTTCGTTAAAGTGCTACGAGTATCACTAGCAGGAATATATGATGATGGCACAGATGGCTTTTTGGTAACTGGTTGTTCAAATATAATAAAAGGATGTTCATGATTTTCTGTGGTCTCTTTTGCAGTAGTAGTAGTTGTAAAAGTAGACACTTCAGGAGTTGAATCGGTGCTTCTTACAGATGAAAATTCCTCACAGACTAATTCCTCAAATTTAAGATCTTTTATTTTGCGGTTTTGCAATTTGCTTGGTTCCATACACATTAAATTGCTCAACATACCATACCCTTTATGCCTATTGAAAGATGTATTTGTTTTGTCTTGGAGCCAGTGCCAGAAGAAATGAAGATTGCAATCGCAGTTAATAGGATTTGAATTTGCACCATGAACAACAATATTTACTTGCTTATTGTCAAGAACAGATAACATTTCAGGTGATAAGCGCTGAATTTTATTATTTGGAATCTTAAACTCAATTTCTGAAGACAATGGAAGCGGTAGGAAAATTTTATCAGAAAACGCATCAATTGATGTTTTGGTTAATTGTATTTTTATTACAGGACTTAACATGCCTGCAAAAGCACTAGAAGAGACTGAACGTAGACGTTGGCCACTAACTGAAAGAGTGTCCAATTTTGGCGAAAATATAGCTTGAAGTTGATCTTTCAACAGAGAATCTTTCATTTCAATTTCCAAGAGATCTAAACCAGTCATATTTTGAAGACACTGTTTAATATTCATTTGCTGTAAATATGGAAAACCATACATTTGAAGTTTACGAAGTCGAGGTAAGCTATGCAAACTATCACAATTTATTTCAATTATATCTTTAAAATTGCAGACTTTAAGGTTTTTAAGATGCAATAAGCGATTAAAATTGGTTTTTGAAATACGTCTAATAGGATTTCCAGAAAAATCTAGAGTCTGCAAGTAAGGTAGTTTTATCCACGCAGGAACTAAATCTGTATCAACATCTGTTATCATATTATACGATACATCCAAATTGGTAAGCATATTAGTCCGATTAAAAACGTTGGAGTTTATTTTAGATATTTTATTTTCTTTTATATTTAAGTATCTCAGGAAAGGACATTCTATTATAGGCAAATGCAATAGATCTACACCTTGTACATATAATTTTCTAACACTTTTGGGTTCACCAAATAAAACATAATGAGCATCTGGTAAGAGTGGATTATAAGAAAGATCAAGTTCTTTAATGTTCACGAGTACATCAGCATTTGATGGCAGACTTCTGATGCTATTGTGTGAAATATTAACTTTCTCCAGAAACGAATACTGTTTTTTCAAGGCTTCGTTGGGAAAATCCCTTATATTGTTCTCAGCAATATTAATTTGTTCCAGTTTTAAGCCTTTAGAACGTGAAAATATATTACTAGGAAAACTAGAGATATTATTTTTACTAATGTCTAGTTCAAGCCTATTCAGGCCGTAAAATGTGTTTTCATAAAGTAATGAAATTTGGTTCTTTTTCAAGAATATTTTTCTTAAATTTGATGAATTTTGAAAAGCAAATTCACTAACTGAAGTAATTACATTATTTTGCAGGTCTATTTGTTTCAAATGTGGCATATTAGAAAAATATCTATCTCCAATGGATTGCAATTTATTACCTGCAAGATTTATTCTCATTAAAGATGCGAGATTATTTATTGTTTCATGAGGAAAAAATGTCAATGCATTGAAACTTAAATCTAAATATTCAATTTCTGAATATGAATTAAAAGAATTGGGAAATAGATATGTAATGTTATTATAACTTAAATTAAGAATCCGCAAGTTTGTTCTTCTCGATACCTCATCACCACGAAAAACAGATAGTGCATTTCCCATTAGATTTAAATTTTCAATACTTGGCAGGTTACTGAATGCATTTACAGATATGTTTTCAATTTTGTTAAAACTTAAATCTAAGCTCTTCAACTTTAGTAAATTTTCAAACATAGCATCATTAATCTCTTGAATATGGTTATTCCTTACATTTATTTCAAGAACTGGCAAATTTTTAAATGCACCAGAAGGAATTTTCTTTAAGAGATTATGCTGTAAATCTAAATTTTCCATACTTGTAAGACTCGTAAATAAATCCGGGGGGAAATCTGATAACATATTATAACTCACATTTAAATAAATTATTTTTGATAATAATGCGAAATTTTCAGTACTTAATCGGGATATTTTATTTTTAGCAACTGAAAGTATCAATAGATTTGAAAAATGTAATTTGGGAAGTTCACTTATTTCATTGTACCCTATATCTAAATAAAGTAAAGAATTCTCCAAGCCTTCAGTTTTACTGTTAGAAAAATTGGTGATTTTATTTCCATGGAGATTAAGTAGTTCCAAATTTTTAAATTCTGTAAAAGTACCATCAGGTATTTCACTAATTAAATTGAATGCAAGGGACAATTCTTTGTTTTTATTTGCAGGTGCCAAAATTTCTCTAGAAATTGCAGCTATTCTATTATAATCCAAATTTAATTTTTTCAGATTTTTGAACACATTTAAAGGTTCTGATGGGAATGCTAAAATCCTGTTATCATTAAGAGTTAAATCAGATAAATTTTCTAAGCCAATAAACATACCACTAGAAACTTTTCTTACAGTGTTTATATCCAGATGAAGTTCTTTTAGGTTTTTCATGTCAGCAAATCCATTTGTTGGTATCTCATAAATTCTATTTCGTCGAAGATCTAAATACTCAAGAGAGACAAATTTATTTAAAGGTATCTTACTTACAGAGCGAATTTTATTTGAATATAAGATTAAAGTCTTTAAAGAAGGAATAGCATTAATATCTACGGGCAATATTTCAAGCAAGTTTTGTGACAAATCTAGATGTTCCAAATGCTGAAGCCCATCAAGAAATCCTGAATCCAATACTTGTATTTGATTATTGGATAATATAAGTGATTTCAAATTTGAAAGAGGTACAAAAGCTTCATTATGTACCATCATAATATCATTTGAACTTAAGTTTAGAAATTGTAAATTGGTGAGATTAGGGAATGAGTGAGCTCCTATATCTAAAATATAATTTGACTGCAAATGAAGAGATTTCAGTGACTTTAGACTTTGTATAATTTGTCTGGGTACTGTAATGATAAAATTTCTTTCCAGTTTCAACTCCTAAAAAAAAGATTTATAAAAAAATATATTACAATCAATAAGACAATATCATGAAAAATGAATAAATTTCAAACAAAGAAATATCTTATTTAACTAAACTAAATTATTAGATGAAATTTTGAAACTTAATAACATTAGATTTCTAAAATTATTAACTAAAATAACAATCACAAGGATTTCGCACACTGCAAACATTTTAGTATATTACAGTACAAAATTAGAACTAATTGTAGCTGGCAAAAAAACACACCATATGAAACCAATAGGGCTTTCTCAGGCTGTTTTGGTAGTATGGCAATTTAGATGTTGTCATTGCCCTGAACAATTAAAAAAATTTCCTATTACAAACATGTATGAAATTGCTTTATGTGGTCACAGAACAGATATTTCAGCATTAAAAAGGGTTACATTATTAGCCTGCATCAATCAAAGTAAAAGACTAAAAGATATCTCTGAAATTATTGGGATAGGTTTAAGAAATTTCCAACATACTATTAAAACCTGGAAGGATAGCAGTGAACCTTAATTATCTCTGAATACATGTGGCAGGTAAAAACTTTTCAATTCACAGGACTAATATCTCTTAAGAGACCGGTTAAGAAAAACGGTAAGAAATCAACTGCTGCACACAGAGCAGTATTTCAAAATAAATACAGGAAAATTTCAAAACGCACAAAGGGATGAAAACGTAAAGAAATGAAACTTAACAGTTAGAGAGTCAAAAGAAAACCACTTGTTTCAGTGATTAATCGAATAAAATGGCTCCTCAATTTGCTAAAATACAAAAATTAGACTGTTGAGTAATGGAGAAATGTCCTGTGGTCCAATGAATCAAGATTCAACATAGTCCAGAACAATGGACTCACCAGGGTGAGATGAAAACTTTGTGAAACGATGGAGCCCTCATGTAAAGTGTCCTCTGTGTATGTAAATAGAGGGAAGTATTATGATATGGAGTTGCCTCGGTGGGTCAGGTCTGGGATCAGCAACATTATGCAACAATAAAATGAAGTAGCTAGATTACTTAAACATACTATATGACCGGTCATATCATTAATAGTTGTTTTCTTTCTCAATGGAAGTTGCCTATTCCAGGGCAGCAATGCCATACATTAAGCATAAATTATTCAGCATTGGTTTAGGGAGCATGTGGTGACTGATTTTCCTGCATGAATTGGCCACCACAAAGCCCTAATTCGAACCCAATAGTATACACTGCTAATAGAAGATATTTAGCATATTGTCTCAAAACAACTGTTATGAGGCAATTCGTCTCTCATCATCAGCTCAGTGTCTTAGTGAAACACTGCTGCAGACCTAGATGACAATACACAGGGATGGCAAACAGAGTCTTACTGAGACAATACCACATCCAATGCACTCTATAAGCTTAGCCAAAGATTTAGTATAATCAAATATTAAGGTAAGCGACTTTTTTTGTGTGGTACTTATTAAATGTCATCATTTGAATATAATAACAGTAAATATATCTAGTTCTTATGAACTCTGAAATATTTTGGATTTTACATGAAAAAAGCACATACCTAAGGAAAACGGTCAATACAAACTAAAATTAAGGATAATAAATAAGTTACAATAAAGCAACATTATATTGAATCATTCCATAAAGATTGTATTTTTTTCAATAGCATGAATAAAAGCAAATAGTAAATTTAACTTGTTTTTATTCTTAGAGCTAATTTTCAGTTCAATTTTTTTTTCTTTTGTCACCCATTCAGTATAGTGGTTAGTGACGCTGACTGCTGTACTGCAAGGCATGGGTTCGAATCCCAGAGAAGGCATGGATGTTTGTAAATGTATAGTGCCTTTGCGCAATGGGGGTACTTTAAATAGCCATTAAGCCACAAGTCCTCTTGTGAGGTTGGTGGAAGGGGAAGAGAGGTGGGAGGCCTTTAACCACTCCTAGAGTGTTCTCTCTCAAAACTGTGATGGAACCGAGCCAATAACGTACTGTCACTTGTTTGGTGCTCAAAGCTACGGTTAACGACAGGTATACATCGAGTCCTTTGCCATGATGAATTTTGTGGGCCTCGATCTGACATCAGACAGGTGGCATTAGTAACAACAATTCCCCCCTTGAAAGCAACAAAGGAGCATAATTGGCATTCTTTGTCTTATAAGTCTAATAAAAGTAATGATGTGAATGAAAGTGAAAAGAATATTAATGAAACATATACAGGGATCAGACAATATGTGTAAGCCAGTATCAGTGGTGGTTCCAGAAATTTCAGGGAACTGCAATCTAGAATTTCAAGAATTACAATCTAGAAAACAAGAAATATAGAGGTCGGAACAAAATCACTTGTAAATGTTGAGAAATTAGTTTGGACTTGATTAATTTAAAAATTCCTCAACAGTACACTATCATAAGTCAGAAAATTAGGCCAATGAGTTCTCACATTAACAAAAAATAATTGCATTTTTTATGAGATGACTCAATACTTATATTTAATATCTCATCTTCATAATAGCAATTAAATTTCTCTGCTAATATGTTCATAACCTTGAATTAAAATGATTAAACTTTGTCATATAAGGAATATCACCAATAAGCTTGAATTAAAAGTACTCAAAATATTCCATTCTAATTGTAATGTTTCTGAAAACCAACAAGTTTCTTCATCAGTATTTCTTTAACCTATACTTTCATTCTTTAAAATATAATGTTTTTTCTCTTTTCTTTTTCTGAATAAATAAGCACAAGCTGTATTTCAAATAGAAATAAATTAGATGTGCAGCAACAGAAAGAAATTTTGTAGGCTAAGTGCTAATACAAAATACATTAAAATAATTAGAGTAGATACAAAAGACATAAGATTTTTACAGATGCATAAATCATAAATTCAAAACTTGAACTGCACATTTGCATATTTTGCCTTTTTGACACAATTATGAACAAACAATCAAGAGATTCTGTTAATATAATATAAAAGTATTCAGAGAAAAAAATAATGTAACTCATATAGAATCTTTATATTTTAAAACTAATTTAATCAATCCAAATTCTTCATGTGTTCAAAAGTCTTTTAAAATTTAAAAATAGCTTCAAACAAGAAATATTTTACATTGCTGCAAATATTTAGTTAAAGATATATCGATCTTTATCAAAAGTTGAATCATTGTTAAGTTATAATCAAACTACAATTTTCACAAATACAATTACTCAAGCAGTTGACAAAAGTTCCACCTACAGTCGGACCTCTAAATATCGAAGTCGCTAAAATCCCGGGAAAAAGCTCGTTATATAGAGGTTCATCATTTAATATACTTTATAAACCCACATAAAACAAATTTTAAATTCATAAACACCATACATTAAAAAAAGTAATTACTCACACCTTTTTTAAATTAATATATATTCATATTTTATATCTTACTCATCAAAAAAGAAAGAAAGAAAAACTGCAAGGAAAACAAGAAAAAAGAATGTCGAAGAATTCACTGTATTATCAATATTAAGAAAATAATTTTATACTTAAATTAATGAATTTTAAGGACATTTTATAATTTAAAGCATAAAAGTAATATTAAACATACATTATTTCATAATTAGAATACGGGGACACGCGACAATTCCACTGAGGTTGAAAGAGGATATCGAAGATGTTTCTAGTAAACTAGGCAATGGGGGTTAAAAGTTGCGCTTCTTGGATGAAACGCCAAGAATTCTATTGCTCTCGACGAGTTAGGATCTAATAAAACCAGTTCAAGATTTATGACTACTATAAAATGTGTTAAAGAGAGAATAACTTCAAAGTTTTTCAGAAATACTTTAAAAAAAAAAGGGAGAACAAAAATTGAATCACTAAAGAAAAAGTTTGTTATATAGAAAATGCATTTCGCTATAGAGAGGTAATTTTACGAAGAAAATCATGAGGTATTAAAGGTTCCAGGAAAAAGTCCGCTATATAGAAAAATTCGTAATATAGAGGTTTGACTGTATTTTATTAACCTTAAAAAACAAATTCTTTAAAAAATATTTTTAAAGTCTGAGATGTAAGAAAAGGAAAAAAAATTCAATTTATATTATAATTTACTCTGATTCAGTGAGTGAGAGATTAGCTGCTTATTATTTTCAAATGAATTTTAAGAAATATAAAATTTAAGTTTTACGGTCCATGCTGACAAAAACCAATTTAAGAACTAAAATTTGTCCCCTAACCAATATAAAAAAACTATCTCAATATCGGAACTTACCTGAAGACTGGTAAGGCCATTAAAAATTCCAGCTTGAAATTCCTTTATTTCATTTCCAGACAGATCCATCTTTTCAAGATGTTTTAATCTTTGAAATTCTCCTGTTGAAAAAAGTGCATTTAACTGGTCACCAAGTTTATTATTACTTAGATTTATTTCTTTCAAAGTATCTTCAATCCCATCAAAAGTTCTTTCAGTGATTCTTCGCAGCAAATTATCTGAAAAATCTATTTTCTGCAATGGAATATCGCTTGCAGTAAAAAGCTGTGCTTCAAGACTTTGGAGTCCGGATCCTCTTTGAGAGAAAGAACGTATTTTATGCCTATGCAAAATAAAAATAAAATCAGAAAATGCATATTTTGATAATCAAGTTAAAATTTGAAAGAAATATGATTATAATATTTTTCTTCTTCAAGTAATTACATTAAAAGCAAAATGTACAACTTTTCAGAAAACAGTTATCCCAAGAAAAGAATTATGACTGTGAACTAAAAAGCAGTAATTTACAAAATGTTACAGGAGGTGATTTGATTTTGAATACTCCAAAATATACTAGAAGGAAAATTTAAATAAGTACACACACTCATGGACAAAAAAAGTAGCGCACCAAGAAGGAGTCGTCAAAATGAAACGAAATTTTACATACGTAATGACTACTTTGATACAAGTAAATGATTAGAAAATCAAAGAAAAGAATCATTTACTTCAGAGAAAAAGGCAAAAGAACGTTCCATATTTGCTGTAACCTTGCCTCTAGTTCGTTCAAACTCGTGGGATGCCCAACTCACCATCCAAAATGATCCCAGATATGCTCGATTGGAGACAAATCTGGGGATCAGGCAGGCCAAGGAAGGGTAGTAACAGTGCGGAGGCAGTCTTGTGACACCCTCGCCGTGTGAGGCCCAGCATTGTCTTGTTGAAAAATGTCTCCTGGGAGCCGTTGCATGAGTGGCAACACATGTGGTTGCAGGATGTCGTGGACATACAGCTGGGCTGCCATAGTGCCATGGATCAATACTAAGGGATGGCCGTGTATTGTGGACAATGGCACCCCATATCATCATACCAGCTGTGGGAAACGACCTAGTTCCATTTCGGTGCAGTCCAGTTTCCTCGTGCGTGGCACCACTCCAAACGGAGGCATCGATGTGGGGGGCGTCAAGGGCAGCCCACGTAATGGGTGCCGCGATCCCAAATGTAATTCAGCCTGGCGCCTTCGTATGGTTCGAGAAGACACAGGGGCCCCTAATGAAAGTGCTACCTTTGCCTGAATGGCGGCCGATGAAGCAGTTGGCTGTACGTGTGCATTTCTTATAATGTGGCGGGCCTTCTCGACGACTGGTCTGTCGAGGGCGTCCTGAGCCTGGTCCTCGTGTAAATGACATCTCTAGGATCCACTGGTCCCGACCCCTCCTCACAACACAATCAGAGCGGCCTAATTGACGAGCTACTCGCCAAGCTGACCACTAAGTTTCTATCATGCCGATGATTCTACCCATCTCAAACTGCGATAGCTGCTCATATTGTCTTCGAAAACGGCGTAATGGCATTTTTAGCTCAGCTCTTCTTTTGTAAACGATTCAGCACACTCAAACAAGCTTTAGTTAGCTGTTTTATACTCCACGGAGAACGACGTTAAACGCCCTCTACTGGCTATTCGTAATGCGCAATCACGCTGTATTTCTAATCATTTGCATATCTCCCCGACATGTACCTTCATGCTAAGTTTCGTTACGATTCCTCAATTATTTCTTGGTGTACTAATTTTTTGTCCATGAGTGTATTTCTGTTTTCTCAAAAAGTCATTTCATACTGTGTTTTTGAACAGATCAAATGTTCAATGAAATGATAAATTTTGAAATATTTCTTTTATTTGATAAGATTTTTTCATATATTTCTACATGATATTAAATCAAATGATAAATTGAATTCAAAAATTACTAGCAGTGTTTTTTCAAGATATTGTTCCGCAATTTAGAAAAAAAATATAAACATAAATTTACTTAGAATAAAATTTTTATGCATGAAAAATGCTTTAAAACTATTATATGCAATAAAAATTTTAAGTCATTGGACTGATTATATTGAAAATTGCACCTAAATTTACTAGCTATCGTTCAAAATAAGGAATCAATTGTGAGGGATCTGAAGACACGACAGAAATGCCAGTATTTCTAAGGGCTCTTGGTTTTTATACAATATGAGTGGATAATTCCAAAATAATTATTCAATTTAAATAAAACAATACATTTCGCAAAGAAGCGGTGAAATAATTACAGAAATGAGCATTAAATTTCCATTTTGAATGGTATTCATACAGAATCTTTTAGATGAAAGACATGTAACTGATCCCTAAAATAATTTAGAGATCAAGTTGATGCTTAATCTATTGGGCCCCAAAAATTAATAAACACATTAAAATTTCATCTGTATTTATAAAGAACGATGGATTTAATTTATTTCCCAGTTTTTCAATAACGTTTAAAGGTTTTCTCTTGCTTAATTTAAAAGTCTAAAATACAAATGGAGTTACTCTTCGAATTGTTAAGAAAATGACTTTAAATCAATTTGATATAATTGAGATTCCTTTTTAGTATTCTTAAGTTAATCCAAAATAAATGAGACTGGTATATGGTCCACATGCGAAATTGAAAGCTCTTAACATATCTTCCACAGTATAATTTTCTGTGATTAAAACAATCTTCAAAAACGAAATGATTTTTATCGTTATTTCACGAATGGAGATAATGCGTTCTAAGTCATGATTTAAACTGTAATTTTTTTAAAAAAAAGAAACTACTTATATATATAATTTGGGGCAGACTTACTTACAAATAAATTACTTATAATACACATACTTCTTTTATGAGAGGAGGTTACATTCTCAAAAACACGTACACGGAAAAGCCGAGACGTAATCTTTTATGACAAAAATTAAAATTTTGATAGAGCCCTCAAAACTCCACCTTTGAGTATGCCACTGTGTGTGGAAAGGTATACTCAAAAGAGGTACTAAATATATAAAGAACTCAAACTCAGTGGCGCAACAGCCCATGAGGGCCAGTGCCTACTGTGCCCATTCTAGTATATGTGACCATTAGGCACTGAAGTGTATGAGCAGATGTCCCGATCAGGTGGTCAGTCTGAAGCGAGACCCCCAGTGTTTAGGTCCCCAACAAGTTCTCTCTCTCTCTCTCGGGACTCATTTATCAACCCACTGCAGAAGGGATGAAAGGTTGAGTTGACTTCACCCAGCCCGGGAATAGAGCTCGGATCTGTGGTGTGGAAGCGCTATACGCTATCACTCGGCCAAATATATAAAGAGCAAAACAAAAATATTAAAATGATTTTCTTCTCGGTTAACATGGCAAAAGTAAATGATGCAACTTTAACCAGTTAACAGTGATCAACGAGTATACTCGTTATAAAGAAGTGCAAGATTTTGTGTATTGACGAATATACTCGTCATGCGTAAAAAGTAGTGACCATTGGCTATTTAAATTGTAATTTTTGTGAAAAACAAAACATATTCTCAAATTTCAAGATGTTTAGAAAATTTCGAGGCCTGACAAAAAAAAATAAGTAAATAAATAAATAAAACATATGAAAAATTTAAGATGAACTTATGCGTCCCCGTAATGCGCCGGCTGAAACAGCGTATAAGTTAGCATAACAAATTTATTTATGTGAGATGATAATGTTTTTTAGATGTTAGTCTAAAAGGGGCTACGGCAAAAGTCGGAAACTTGAATTATAATAAGGTTCCTCCAGATATGTATGCGCTCAGAATCGCTAGTCAGTTGGTCTATCCAGTTCTTGTGCTTCCCGCCCCACAGAAAAAGTCGTTTTTGACGAACAGACATTAATGCCACATACCGTATCCGTCCTCGTGTAAACAAGTGGCGTACTCAAGGGTGGGATTTGGGGATTCACAAACTCCCTTCTCCCATAGAACAAATTTTTCTTTCGTCTACGTGTTTTTTAAAATGTAAGAGGCTCTCCCCCAAAAAGAGAGGTCTGTGTACGCTACTGAGTGTAAATAGGCACCATTGGTCGTTCAGTATTCTGCTACTTGGGTCTTGCGATTTTTCTCCCGCTGTCTCTGCCATCTGTTTCTTTTCATATGTAGGACAATAGACAGGTCATCCGCCGCTATGGTTGCTCGTAGGCAATCACTACTGAACTCTCGGACAGCAGTTCCTGTAGTTTGAAATTCATTTCAAAGTCGTGAAACAATGTTTTGAGCAATGTCGTTCTCCACAGCCGCACTTCTACCTTCCTCCATCAACTCTTCCGAATCTCGGGAAAATTCATACAGATGTCATCGACAGGATTGCCTGTAAGACATCACACTCAGGCTATAACTTGATGTCGTTTAGACTATGATGTACGCCGTGCAATACTTCCACAAAAGTTGTGATCGCACATAGACAGCATGCTTTATACCCTTCCGACACTCAACCAGTACGTAATGCTGCATTATAGAAGCACACCCAACAATACCTGACCTTAGTCTTCCAGTCCTTCCTGTCTGCTTTTCCCATTGAAATACTTACTTCTTGGCTTCTTCCTAAATATTGGCATACAAGTGCAGTGCATTTCATATATTTAACCAGAGTAAAATATACTTTTAATTTCTATGATTTCCTTTCTTTTTTCATAATATATACAGTCAGGAACATTGAAAATAGCGACCCAAGAAGGAAGCTAAGTACAATCGCGAAACTTTGCAAATAAGTACAGCGTAATGTGATATGCAAATGATCCAAGTTTTGTGCCAATACGCATGCTCATACACTCCGAGGTGGCGCTACAATCAGGAAGAGGGTGCTATATAAGCCAGCGCAAATTCGAAGATTCATAAACGTGACGATTACCCGCCGATTGTAGGAAGACTTTGGTAAGAGAAACATGCCAGGTAAACGTTCTAGAAGACATTTCTCACAGTTAAGCGAGTTTGAGAGAGGCCAGATCATCGGGTTGAAAACTGCAGGCTGGTCGACGCGCCGTGTTGCTGGCCAGGTGGATCGTTCGGAGTGTGCCGTTAGAAATTGTTGGCAGCAATGGACACGAGAAGGTACCCACGCGCAGAAAACCGGGTCTGGAGCGACCAGGAAGATCACGAGGAGAGAGGATCGAAGGATCGTGCGGCAAGCTCTTGTGGACCCCAGATTGACTCGTTCAACGATACGAGCAGACGTAGGCGTAGCAATTGTTCCACAAACAATTTCCAGCCACCTTGCAGAAGCAAATTTTAAATCCTAGCGCCCTTTCCGTGCACTCGCTTTGCAACACCGGAACATCGGCAACTGCGTCTATAGTGGTGCCAAGCCAGATCAATGTGGAATGTCACAGATTGGCAAAAGGTTGTGTTTAGTGATGAATCCCGGTTTGTTTTGAGAACAGATGATAACCGTGTATGGGTGTGGAGGCGTCCTGGTGAGCGGTACAATTCCCCCCACACTGTTCTACGTCACACTGCCCGCACAGCTAGTGTAATTGTCTGGGAGGCCATAGCCTATGATAGCCGGCCCACTTTGATTGTGATGCGTGGAACCTTAACGGGCCAACATTACGTTGGTGATATTCTTCGAACCCATGTAAGACCTTTCCTAAATGGTCTTCCAGGGACAATTTTCCAGCAAGATAATACTCGTCCGCATACAGCAGGAGTTGCTCAAGACTTCCTACGTCATTTTCACACTCTTCCATGGCCGGCCCGCTCCCCCGATTTGTCCCCTGTAGAGCACGTGTGGGATCAGCTAAAACGGCAGATGCCATCGTGTCACTCTGTACATGATTTAGAGTTGGCTGTTCAAGATTTGTGGGCCCATCTGCCTCAGGACAATATAAGGTGTCTAATCAACTCAATGCCGGACCATGTGGCGGCATGTATTGCAGCTGGAGGTGGTCCAACGCGCTATTGAAGTTGCCCAGTATTTGTGTCGTTGCAAACCCTGTATTCGTTTAATTGTCTTGTTTTTGAGATCAAGTGACAAGTGTCATTATCTGTATTAAATTTCATTTCAATCCAATGCTTTCTTCTTGGGTCACTATTTTCAATGTTCCTGAGTGTACATTAAGAAAACAAAAAATTTTAATGCAATACATGATGTATAAAATGATAGGAATTTGAGATTTTATTCAGTGAGTGAGAGTTATAATAATGTTGTACTATATAAAGCTGCACGCACAAGGGCTTTTGGCGACGGATCTCGTAATTTTGAACCATAGTCAAGTGTCGAGGACGAAACTTGACCTAGAACCCCTCTCTCCCAACTACCCCCTCCCCCCAACGGAAGGCTCTGAGCTCGACAGATTTAATATGCATTAAGAAACATTACACGGCGGGCCTTCAATGTCACCAGGACGAGATTTTATTTAGAATAGCAACCACTACAGTACATCTAAAAATATAAACTTTTCACACATATCATCTTTACTTCCTAATAAAAGAATTACACACAGAGAAAATCGCTTAACACGAAACTGAAAGGACTGAAATAATTTTTCGTGTTGAAGAACATTGCAAAAAAAAACAAAAAAAAAAAAAAAAAAAAAACATGTCAACAAAATTAAGTTTATTAAAAAGCTTATTTTTTATTTACATAGATATGTATATATATGCATAGATTTAATAAAAATCAATGAAACAAAAACATTCACAAAAAGAAATTTAATGCAAAATTTTAAATTTTTTTGGAAAATAATCTGATATTTTCTTTGCATTGGAATTCTTTCATTTCTCCATTGGAATGTGTGTCTAAATAGCTGCGCATACTTTTCATGATGTTCCTCATTTCGGATGATGTGGGAACAAGAGCTGCATTATTCATTTCATTTTTATCCTCAAAATCTACATCAATGATAATTTTTGAGCTTTGAACAAACTCCAAAATATCTTTGTCTGCCATAATTGGGGCACACATTATCATTATCTACTACAATGAATTATTTTGATAATACAATAGGACAGTACAATCCGGCTGGTGTTTACCATGTTTTGTTCATTCCCAGAAAGGAAATCGTTTCGTATTAAGCGATTTTCGTTTGGTGTTAAGAGAAAGAAAATACATAGTAGTTTGTAGGGACCGTAGGGGTGTATATATCGTGTTAACCAATATTTTGTCTTAAGCGTTTTCACGTTAAATGCATTTCACTGTATATCACTTTCCAACCAATGCCCCCTGCATAGCAATGTAATGTGCACTCAGCTGCGAAATTCTGTCTGTGACAAATATTTTTGGTTTGCTTGGCCTGCTGAATCTCATCATCAGATCAGAATTGACAAACACATAAGGCTTTTTCAAAGAGTCGAATATGTGTTAATCCAATGGCGCCAGGTCAGAAATAAACGAATAATAAAAAGATAAGATACTGTTACTCAGCTATGTGTGAGTTCCGAGTCCCTTCCTCACACATAATTTATGGTATCCAAAATCATCACACACTATTAGGCTAATTCACAACTTATATCCAAGGGTTTCACTGTTTATGCACTTATGATTCTTAGATTGTTGCCAATAATGGTATACACCCGTAAAATACCCCTTCATCCTTCTTCACTGGATGTTTTGGACATCCTTTTCACCATTAGTCTTTAGACTGTGTTCTAAGAAACCCAGAGGTTCCACGAAATATATCCAAGTGTTAAACAAAAAAGGGTATATCCCCGTTAAAATAAAAATTCAAAAAGAAAACTATAAATGTGTATGGAAAATAAATTTACGTTCTCTATGGAGTTTGAATGACCACAAATATCTAAAGCCATGTTTCCCAACTAAAGTCCTGTGAGGAAGGGGAATTTAAAAAAAAAATTCATTGCCTAGAAGCCTTTCCTTTTAGTAAATTACTGCATATTTTATACCATAATAAAAGAGCATTAAAACGTGTTTTTCTTCATACGTATTACTTAGATTGTAAATATTCTGTTGTTTATGATTCTAGGCTCCTCAAAATAATTTTAACCTCGTTAGTGCAATACTAAGTGGAATGGAATAGCTTGAAGTTGACTTAGACAATAGTGTTAAAAATTACATGAAGCACCATTTTCTGCTTGTGGAAAAAAAACTACTATAAGAACACTGACTATTATAAGAGAACATTTTTTTATGAAACTAACACCTGTAAAATAATATTTCTCACAGGAGAAAACCAATAGTGAATTGATAAATCAGAAGACTTTCCAATGAAAGAGAAAGAAACAACTTAGAAACATATCAGAAAATTCGACGTTAAAATCTAAGTTTAAGGAACAATATCTAAATATTTTAGATTGCAAATTAGCAAAATACACAGAAGTTTTTCAATTTTAAAAATTTTAATGCCATTCAGAAAAATTTATTTAAATGAAACAAACAGATACAAATTAACGCAGAATATGAAATGTGACAACAGATAGCTTCAATAGTGCTAGACTTCGACAGTTTGTGTAAAAAAAATGCAAACATATCCCAGTAGGTAACACCTGGAGCAGGAAGTAATGCTAATATGAGTAAATTACATTAGTATTATTTAAAAATTTTTTTATTAAAAAATAGAATATTTTCCTTTGTCTTTACTTAAAGTGAATTAACAAGTTGATCTACTTTAAATATTATTTTAAGATGCCTTTTTCTAAGGCTTGGATGGGGTTTTCTGGAAATACTGTGGCCGCAGGAGCCTAGTGGTCAAGGTTACGGACCTATGGCTGGCGTGTTATACGTTCAAGCCTAGTATCGCTGAAGACCCCCCATGCAGAGGGGACTGATGCACATTAAATATGTTGAGGCTCAAACATCCTCCCGTTTGTGTGGTGTGGAAGTTAGGAGAGGGGTGCTAGTTCAGGTGTCATCCTCATCACTTGACCATAATTCAAAATTAAGAGGTCCATCACCAATAGCCCTCATGCAGCTTTGTAGTGCAACGTAAATATAGCTCCCCCCCAACACCTTATAGTTTTAAGAGTTCCGTGAGTCGACAAAGTTTGAAGACCACTCCTCTTTACACTAGCGTGCATACTACATATCTCTTGTTGAGTCATGATGATTAAACCATACTAGACAAACAGCCGACAGTGGATATCTGACTTTCCAACCACAAAAAGTACACTATGGTGCGCCGCTTCTGGTAGGAATACTCATGGAATGAAACATTTATACATATGCCCTTTATGATTCATGACATTCGACTGAATGGGGCAGTGTTGGATGCTGTTATTTTCACATCACTCTTATACACATGGTGAAGTCAGACACACCAAATCTTCCATTATTCTAGTGCAGGGGTGGGCATTAAGTCGATTGCGATCAAACGGTAGACCGCCAAGACATTTGGGGGGGGAGGGGTACTGACTTTACTAAGACCTAAGAAGTGCATGCTAAAAGAAACATATTTGTGAAACACCGATGCCAGCTAGACATGAGACTAGGTGGATCGCAACACCTTGAAAAAGTTAGAAGTAGCCCGTACCCTGGAAAAGTTTGCCCACCCCTGTCCTAGTGAATATAGTAAATTGTTTTTAGTTTTTGATTTACTCTTGTAGTTTTTCATATTGCATTTTTTAAACAAAAAAGTATTCATACTAAGCCACGTACAATGAAAATTAACTAGGAATGTAAAATTTTAAAGTAAAATATATCTAAATTTAAGTAACTTGGAGAACATCTGAAAAAACTACTCCGTTTCTATTAATTTAAAATCATGAACATTTAAAGAAAATTAAAACACACATATATATATCGGCATCAAGGTGAAAACGTATAAATAGATCCCTCACACAATACTGGTAATTTAAAATATCCACATAAATTTGTAATATAATTGCACATACACACAATTCATTAATATATATATAAAAAAAATATTCTTTAAACATTTTAACATCGAACACTTAAATGGAAATTAATATTTTAAAAACAGCAACTTTTTGTCACCTGTGTGGAAGAACTGGAAAATCTCCAAGAAATGTTACTCCATCGCAATAGATATCAGTTCCGTTTATTTCATCTTCAGAACATAGACAGGGCAAATTAATATTATTTACTTCTGAGCAAAACCTTTTTGATTTTTCTGGTGTCACCAAAGAGAATGCAATCTTTGCAAGAACAAAGAATAGCCATGTATGCTTGAGAATCATGATGCTGTCTTTTTGGGGGGCTTTTAGAGCTGTAAAAAACATTTATAAAAATTATTATTTAAATGACAGTTGAGTTTTTAAAGATATCAAATAACAATTTAGTACTTCAAAATGCTACAAGTACAGTGAGGGTGAAAGACTTTTAACCAATGATTACAGAAATAGATATATATATAACATGAGCAAAACAAATAAACTTATTTCATTGACCATTTGTTTTTATCTGAATGTCTGAAAATATTTTATTTTTGTTCAATTAACAGTTAAGAGAACAACAATAATTTCATAAATACTGTAAAAAAACAATGCCAAAAAATATCCCACAATAATATTACTTAATAAAGCTTATTACACACACATACTGTATATTAGAGATAAATATGTCACTACAAATGTCATATGTGTGTATTATTTTCTTAACTGACGGGCAGGTTAAACTGAAAACTAATTACTCTGAGACATGACAAAGGGTGTTAGCTTTGGAGCATCAATATTCTTCAAAGCACTGAAATTAATATCGCCAAATAAAAAATTGAGTGATTGTACGATTCATATTTGCACAGATGTTACATTTAAACATCTTAGATAGTATAAATATAGGGTAAACCACAAGTCTTGCCTGACGTAATATCCGTTTAATATAATAATGTTACTTTTGTATCATTGACCAGGTCAGTTTTAGAAGATTTTTTCTGCAGTAAATGGCGCGGATATTCCGTCAAGAGCGATTCTAGGTAGCATTTGTAAGGAAGACATTTTTTGTCAAAATCGCGTCGATTCAAGAGAATACCAAACGAGAGCTTTGGTTTCACGAAACGAAGTCGCCCATTAATGCTCAGCGTAAATTTCGACACTGTTACGGAAACAAAACTCCTGGGGCAAAATCAATAAAGCGATGGTATGAAATGTTTAAAGAAACAGGCAGCGTTAAGGATCTTCCTGGAAGCAGCAGGTCTAGTGTGAGTAAAACAACTGTTGAACACGTTCGACAATCATTTCAACGGAATCCTACTAAGTCAACTTGTGAAGTATCATGTGAACTTGAAATTTCGCAAATAGTTTGAGAACAATTTTTTATAAAAGGTTCAGGTTGCATGCTAAAAAGTGAAAGACGTGTTATAGAACACTTGGCGGGAGCTGGAATAACGCTTAGACGTCCTCCTAGCGACCAAGGGGACACACGCTGAAATTTACTGAGGTAAATGGTCTTATAGAAAAAATTCATAACAGTACTGACAATATATTGTTACGAATTTAGTCTTATTCTAATTGTTTCTACTCATTTGTGTTCATTTTTACAGTTTAATTTGTTGTATCTAATGTGATTTCAACCCTATTTACCTGTAATATCATTTCCACTGCATTGCACGGCCCCCATGCTTTAACATTGGTTTAAATGGTAAACTCGCCAAATATTGCAGCTAGCGCCAAGTTGGCGACGGATTTGGCGACTTAATTTTTGGCGCCAAATTTGGCGATATATCGCCAAATGTGGGCGATAAGCTTGGCGACCATGGCAACCCTGCTCCTAATAACCCTGTCTGGCAACCCTATCGCGGTATTGTAACACTATTGTATTGAATGTATTACTGTATTGAGCTTTTCTCGTACGCTCCGGATTTTGCTAGATCTTTCTATTTCTCGATTATTCTGGCAAGTGCCAGAGGTTTCTGACCGAAAGGTATAAAAGGGCCCGAGCCGGCTAGTGAGTGAGTCAGATCTCAGCTTTCATGCAAGTGATACCTCTCTGCTTGAGAGAGAGACGATTGCATAGTGCGTGTGTTATTGCTTTTATTGAGTTATTATTTTTGTGCTGAGTGTTTACTATTGTTTTTGTTAGTGTATTGCATCTGTGTTATCAGTATTTTCATCGATTGTACGTGAATTTCTCGAACTGTTCTACAATTTGTGGAGGACTGTTTTGGCCAAGAATAAAATTGTTTTGGATCCCGCTCTTCGGCTTCAATCATTTCGAACCCCCGAAAACGCAACAATTGGTGTCAGAAGTGGGATTGAATGCCAACAACAAGAGCGATGGAGGCCCAGTTCCAGACTCTTCTAGAAAAATTGACCGCCAGCATGAATGCCAATATGACTGAAATGAAATCGGAGTTGACCGCGAACAAGGAAGAGTTGAAAAGTGATTTGAAGGGCATTGGCGACAAATTGACGACTATGGACAAGAAATTTGAAGAAATGGAAGGAAGAATCGAGTCGGTGAAAAATAAATTCGAAAACAAATTTGTGGATATAGAGAACAAATTTGAAAATAAATTCGAAGATATGGAGAGCAAACTAGAGAAATTGAAGCAGAAAGTCATGACTGGTCAAGGGGATGAATTTAAGTTTCAAGCTCCTTATTCCAAGCCTTCCATCAAGCTTTCTACATATGACGGAAAGTCCTCTTGGCAGGTGTATAAGACCCAATTCTCCATAGTGGCGGATGCAAACCAGTGGGACTCCCAGACCAAGGCCTGCCAGTTAGCTGCTTCTCTTCGAGCCGACGCTGCTGACATTTTACAAACTTTGCCGGAAACACAGCGGCTGGATTTCGACGCTCTCGTTAATGCTCTGGAGTTACGCTTCGGAGAGAAATGTGTGAAGGATTACAGCAGACTCCAGCTGAAGTCACGGCAGCAGAAAGTGTCCGAAACTCTCCAAGAACTGGCGACGGACGTCGAGAGGCTTTCTCACTTGGCGTTTTCTGACTGTCCGACTGAAGTAAGAGAAGTCCTGGCGCTGCAACACTTCATCGACGGGGTGCGTGATCCGGAAATCCAGAAAGCTCTCCGAATGGCGGATCTCAAGGACTTAAAGGGGGCCCTAGTGTTTGCTATGAAATTCGAGGCAGCCCAGCAAGCAACACGAAAGGACAGACACCCCATACGAGCCGTCAACGAATCGGACACGTCGAACTCAAGTGTGGAGCGGTTAGAGCGACAGATGAGAAGCTTCATGAATAGAGTTGAGTCTTTGATGTCCCAGAAAGCAGACGGGAAGAAGACCCTTAAATGCTGGACCTGCGGTCGAGAAGGGCATCTGCAGAGAAGCTGCCGGGCACGCCAAGGCGCTGAAACTAATAAGCGTCTTCCAGAAGGAGGTGTCGGAAAACTAATTAATGACCATCTCGTGGGGCGGAGGTTGCCAGATTTTGGAAAGCCCCACTTTCCAGTGTGTCAAATTTCGACAAAGAGTACCGGTGAGAATGGAATTTTTATAATGGGACATGTTAACGAGCTTCCCTGCAACATGATCATCGATACAGGAGCCAATGTGTCTATCATTCGGAACGATCTGGCTCAGAAGTTAAAAGAGAAACTTATCTGGACCCCGCCCCGCGTGGTGCTACAGACCGTGACGGGGGAAAATATTGATATTCACGGAAAATTAAAAGTCAAGATCCAGTTTGGAGACACTACCTACCAACATGCTGTGTATGTCGCAGATATTGCAGACCCTTTCATTCTTGGACTGGACTTTCTAAAGGAGCATGGTTTCACTCTAGACTTCAACAAGAACGAATTACGTTCCATACACGAAGAAGTCACTATATTCAAAATTGAACACAGGACAGAATCTATTCGACAGGTAACCGCTAACGAGAATATTACCATTCCCCCAAGGACTGCATCTGGTAATAAGTACCTACTTGTTGTCATGGACTACTTCACGAAATGGCCCGAAGTGTACCCCATTCCGGATCAGGAAGCCCCCACCGTAGCGGAGGCTGTAGTGCAGCACTGGATATCGAGATATGGGGTACCTCTTCAACTTCATTCCGATCAGGGAAGAAATTTCGTCTCTGCGGTATTGAAGGGGGTCTGTGAACTACTCGGAATTGACAAGACCAAGACCACACCTTTGCACCCACAGTCAGATGGCATGGTGGAGAGGTTTAATCGCACCATCCTGAATAACCTCTCACTGATGGTCTCCAAGAACCAACAAGACTGGGACCAGAAAGTTCCTCTCTTTTCTGCTAGCGTACCGCAGCGCCGTTCACGAGACTACCGGATATTCACCATCCCAGATGCTTTTTGGCCGAGATCTTCGTCTCCCTTGTGACCTGCTGTTTGGTCGCCCTCCGGATACACCTTCATCGCCTGAGGAGTACGTGCAGAATCTCAGGCACGTTTTGAAGATGTACACAATTTGGCTCGAGAACGGATCAACCGGAGGACGGAGAAGATGAAGACTCGGTACGACACAAAAGCCACAGGACATCAATTCAAGGAAGGTGACAAGGTGTGGTTCTACAACCCGACTCGACGCAAAGGACTTTCTCCTAAGCTACAATCGCATTGGGACGGTCCTTATACAATTTTAAAGATAATAAACGACGTCGTAATCCGGATCCGTAAGTCAACGAATTCGAAGCCTAGAGTCGTTCATTACGACAGGCTTGCTCCATATTATGGCCATAATTCTTAGTGTGTCAATTATTGTGTAATTTATTTTGACCATGGTCTTGTATAAATAAGTTAGTGTGTAAATAATCTTGTAAATAATTTTGTTTGTTGTTTTGTAAGTGTTTATTTTCTACTATGCATTACGTGTTTATTTTGTACTATGCATTAGGTGTTTATTTTGTACTATGTATTACATGTTTATTATTGCATATTCATTTAATTGTTTTTAATCAATTGCTTTATTATTATGTTAACGTCTGATGAAGGGTTGTACTGCCCGGGACGTGCAGTTCTTGAGAGGGGGGCAATGTTACGAATTTAGTCTTATTCTAATTGTTTCTACTCATTTGTGTTCATTTTTACAGTTTAATTTGTTGTATCTAATGTGATTTCAACCCTATTTACCTGTAATATCATTTCCACTGCATTGCACGGCCCCCATGCTTTAACATTGGTTTAAATGGTAAACTCGCCAAATATTGCAGCTAGCGCCAAGTTGGCGACGGATTTGGCGACTTAATTTTTGGCGCCAAATTTGGCGATATATCGCCAAATGTGGGCGATAAGCTTGGCGACCATGGCAACCCTGCTCCTAATAACCCTGTCTGGCAACCCTATCGCGGTATTGTAACACTATTGTATTGAATGTATTACTGTATTGAGCTTTTCTCGTACGCTCCGGATTTTGCTAGATCTTTCTATTTCTCGATTATTCTGGCAAGTGCCAGAGGTTTCTGACCGAAAGGTATAAAAGGGCCCGAGCCGGCTAGTGAGTGAGTCAGATCTCAGCTTTCATGCAAGTGATACCTCTCTGCTTGAGAGAGAGACGATTGCATAGTGCGTGTGTTATTGCTTTTATTGAGTTATTATTTTTGTGCTGAGTGTTTACTATTGTTTTTGTTAGTGTATTGCATCTGTGTTATCAGTATTTTCATCGATTGTACGTGAATTTCTCGAACTGTTCTACAATTTGTGGAGGACTGTTTTGGCCAAGAATAAAATTGTTTTGGATCCCGCTCTTCGGCTTCAATCATTTCGAACCCCCGAAAACGCAACAATATCTAAGCAAGCATGTGTCTAATTATAATAGTTTGAACGCAATAAATATATATCTTTAGGGCAAGACTTTTGGTACACCCGATACTATGTATATGAAAAAAGGGGAGAAAAGAAAGAAATGCTGTTTGCTTAGTACTAAAATCAGAGCAAATTAAGAATCCCCCCCCAACTATCAAAATTTTATTTTAGTTTTATTAAATATTTCATTAATCAAAATAGTTAAATTAATCAATAGCTTTTATTTATAACACAAATACAATAATATATTACAATCTAATTGTGTATATTAATAAGTTACATACATTATCATGTGGATCTAATGTGATGTAATGCTACAAAATCTAATTATACTGAGCGCCAGTAAATACATATTGAAATAGAATGCAAGCAGTCCGAATTTATAATTTCGAGTTCTTTTATAGATAAATATCGCATAGAATGCGAATTTTAAAAAAATTCTATGTGGTGCATTAGTGAAAGAGTATAAAAAAAATGGTGGAACTGTTTTCATTCCAAACGAAAAAAAATTACGAAAATAACCAGTTTTACTTTTCCAACTAAAATTCAAGAAAATAATTTTAAAAACCTTTCAAAGAAGAGGACTTAAATTTCAGAACTAGGTAATTTTGCCTAAGTTGTTTCAGGCCGAAATGCAAAGGATGATACCCCCCGTTATTTTGTAAAGTAATAACAGAAATTACGATAATCTCGCTTGACAATGAATCATTTTCTTTATTTGAGCATTTAGATAACCCTTTGACAAAGGAAAAAACATATCTAGACATTTCCTTTATGCTACGAATTTAAAAAATATTTACACAAAATTGAATTAGCGAATAAAATCTTTTCTGTCAAAATTCATTCCATCTCTTTATAAAATACATATACCACTGAATAATAAATTACATTCTGCAAGAAAAGCTTAAAACTAAGTTTTTAAATTGCATAAAATTAAGAACTAAAAAAACTATGTCTTAAACTAAATTTCAAGTTTTAACACACTACAAAAGAAACAGTAAAAAGAAAAAAAAATTAAAAACTCAGGTATAAAATATTTTTAAAATAAAAGTAAAAGCATAACAAATTAATAAAGTAAAGTAATGACAAAGCAGCAAAAAGTATGACATTCAGAGTAATGATAAAAAATTTTAATCTGTTTTTATTTGATTTCATCTGGAATGTCAATAAGAACTTTGAGCGTATTTTCAATAACTGGAAAACAATTTTTTTATGCAATATTGAAACCGAAGACTATTGTGGGGGATAAATGAAATTATTTTAAGCTAAATGTATTTTGACAGAATGCAGTTTAGAGTGGTCTGAAAAAATGAGACATAAATTCAACTGATTACTAATATTGCACTTCGATATACGACGGGACTTAAATAGCACCAAGACTCGACCGAAACAAGGGTGACCCCTAGGCCAGGGATGGCGAACCAAGGGCACGCGACGGCATGTCTACGATCAAAACGGTTAGCATTTTAGTTCAAAATAACAAAGTTTACTATGAAGTATATAACAAAGTTCACTATGAAGAATTACGAATAAACGCGAGTAATCAGTCGCGTTTTTACAGACACACACACACATATGCCAACCCTTCAAAAAATTGAATGTAATTTCAAGACACAAATAAAAAATATTATCTTCAAGAGGGATCTCAATGCTTTTGACGCTAAATTGCATATTTTCAGAAACGATATTATTACAAGAAACTACTAGTACTTCCCACAAACTTGAAAAAATCAGACGAAGAAAAAGTTATTCCAGAACTTATTTCCGTAATTATTATGTACCCTGATGTGGCTTCATTTGATAAACTGAACTTGTTCCAATTCGATTGGAAGAAATTGAAGAATTTGAAATGAAACTGTGCTTGATTTCCCGTTTAGTTCAATATGGATTCAAAAATTTATTAAAACAAGAAAAATGTTGGAATTGATTGAAACAGAAAATTAACTAGCAATATAAGTAAAAATGACAGTAACGAAATTTTGGAAACAAGGAATTCGATTGCAGATACATTTAACTGTTTGAAGAAGCTGGCTCATGCCTTTTTAACCATATTTTCATCTATTTATGCCCGAGAATCATTATTTTCAGAGATGAATAACATTGAAGACTCACTTAGAAAACCATTTGGCAGATGACTCTAATTCAGCATGCGTTCTGCTAAAAGTAACATTTTACAATCCTAATGTATATTTGTCATCTGATCGGCAACAACAGAAGTCACACTAATGTTATTTTAATTTGAATTACACGTATATCCAAAACATTTACTGCTATACAGTGCAAAATGTATTTTTTAATAGCAAATAAAGAGTTTAATTTTATTATTTTCCCAAAAATCACAAGTCAAAATTATTTGACGGCACGTCTATACCCCCATTAAACACTATTAATGAATAATGGTAGCAACAAAGAATATCATAGATTAAATTATTTTTAAAAAGAAAGTATCCGGTGTTTTTTTTCCAGGTACAGAAGTTTAAGTTGGCATTACTTTCCAAGATGGCGACCGATTTAACAGCTGTCAAGTGATTTATTCTCAGTTTGGTTTGGCAATTCATCAAAACGATCATCAAGCAAGGCGTAGGTTCGTCGAATGGGCCCAAAACGAGATTGCCGTTGTTCCCGATTTTCATAAGCGAATTTTGTTTAGCGATGAAGCGCACTTCTGGTTCAATGGCTACGTCAACAAACAAAACTGCCGCATTTGGAGTGAAGCTAATCCACAAGTGTATGTCGAAACACCGTTACATCCAGAAAAACTGACTGTTTGGTGCGCTTTATGGGCTGGTGGAATCCTTCTTCAAAAACGATGAAGGCCACAACGTTACAGTCGATGGTGATCGGTATAGAGCCATGATTACTAACTTTTTCATTCCTGAATTGAGCAATCATGATGTCCAGGAGCTGTGGTTCCAACAAGACGGCGCAACATGTCACACAGCTCGTGCCACAATCGATTTATTGAAAGACACGTTTGGTGACCGCCTAATTTCACGTTTTGGACCTGTGAATTGGCCTCCAAGATCTTGTGATTTAACACCGCTAGACTTTTTTTGTGGGGCTATGTAAAGTCATTGGTCTATGCGGATAAGCCACAAACGCTTGACCATTTGGAAGACAACATTCGCCGTGTTATTGCCGATATACGGCCACAAATGTAGGAAAAAATCATCGAAAATTGGACGTCCAGATTGGACTACATCCGAGCCAGCCGTGGCAGTCCTATGCCAGAAATCATATTTAAAATGCAATGCCACAAGATTATCTTTCGAATAAAAAAAAATTCATGTCAATCGAATAATACATCGTAGTTTTATTGCAATTTAAAGTTCTATACCTCTAAAAAAACACTCTTTACAAGAGCTTAGACGATTTAAAAATAAAATTTATAAATTGTCAAGATATTTGAAAAACAAGAAATAATATTGTTCTGCAGTATAATCCGAATAAATTCAGCTAAAAGTTTTTACTCTAATTACAGCTAAATATACATTTGAGAATGTTGAACGGGTCGAAGTGGCTTTTCATGATTCCATTTATGCCATGTTCTCCTAGAACTAATTATACGCTTAAATGGAGGGATTACTGTATTTTTTTTAAATTTAAATATCGTATTGCTCTCTTTTTCGTTTCGAAATAGGCAAAATTTAAGAGAAAAGTAAAGAGCGATATTTAAAGAAATTCCCATAAGACAGAAAACATTCTTCATTTTATGAAAAACAATATATTATACAAGATTGCAAAAATTTTTATCAGAATTCTTACTATGCATTAAGTACGATATATTAAATCTAAAACAATAATTAGCTCTTAAAACTATTTTTGAATTTTTGTCTAGCTTCATTAATATTATTGACAAATTCTATAACCTTTTAAAGTTAGGGTTAGAGAAGCAGAAAAATTCGAAAGTATGCTTGTCACTTTATGTATGTACGTATAATCATGGGCCGTGGATAGCCTAGTGATTAGAGCATCGGACTCCAGATTGATTGATTATTAACGTCACACTGTTTAGCTACACGAGGGCTTTTGGCGACGGACCACGTAAGTTTGAACCATGGTCAAGTGACGTGGACGACACCTGAGCTGGCACCCCCATCCGACTCCAGACCGGAAGGAATGGGTTCGATGCCACCAAATACCCTCCAAGTACACTCGGAGTACGTGCTCGTTAAATCAGTGGATCCGAAAGTCTTGTGGGCTGAATCACGAGTGCAGGGAACTGGAGAATATTTCCCTCCCATTCAGTTCAATGCCTAAATTGTGGAGGTGGAGATAGGCGATGTCGCCATCTATCGTCCCTTCGGGGAATTTCACCGAGCTATATCGTACTGTTACCTGTATGGTGCTCAAGGCTAAGGTCAACGACAGGCGTACACCTAGCCCTTTGCCACGATCTGACTACGTCAGACAGGTGGCATGAACAACATGTACAATCATGAATCGTATACTAAATTGCAATAAATCTAGCTTAAAGCTAAACAGTAAATAGAAGTATAACAAGGCAGCATTGGTCAAAGTTAAATGGCCATAGTAATATATTAGCAAACTCTAGTCTTGGGGGAAAATGTGGATTAAACAGAGTTTTAAGGCCTCCTCCAACCTCCCCATATTTGGCTAAATCACTGGGCGGAAAAGAAGAGAAAATATAGTGTATGAAAAACTTAATTATAGTTTCTATAATTAATATACACCCAAATATTATACAATTAACATGATTCTATGTACCATAAAAAAAGAACCAAAAATCCATTCGAAAAACTAAGAAATCCTAAAAGATAAAATCTGAAGAGTAATACATATATAAGTTGCGTGATTTAATAACAAGTATTATTCATTTTTTTTTTCCAAATCAAGATCAAACTCACAACTTGTACAGTTACACTTTTATTGTGTGTCATATAGAAGGTTCTTTTGGGATTTTTAACAAGGAAAAGTGTTTTTTTAAGACAACTCTCAAAGTAATCAGATTTTAACTATGCCCTTCTAGTTAAAGTAAATATTCACCTTTGATCAAATTTAGCTTCAAGAATTATTTCTTTTATTTATAGTTTTTATCTGATTTTAAAAATTAAATATAAAAAAAATTCTTTTTGTTGACACATTTTTAAGACCAAAGGTCGTAAATCATAACAAACCTTCCTGTAAAGTAGGTCTCTTCAACCTTTCACATGCTAGAAAGCCAAATCATTCAATTTACAATGATCCGTGGGCCACAAGACTGTCAAAATTTTTAAAACCGATATATATGTATGTATATACATATCGGCTTCAAAAAAGCTAAATGGAAGTTGAATTATAATACTTTGCAAACATATTCAAGAGTCCATCTTTCTTCCAAACATTTCTGAGATTTTGTGGATAGTCAGATTTTTTATATTTAAAAGTATTTAAAATACAGTGAAACTTTTGAAAAATTCGTCATTTTCAGAAAATTTTATAATTCAAATGAATATCAAACACATCAGAAAAAAGTTTTAAATATGAAGAACAGGAAAAAAATGGCATTTTTTAAAGACAAAAAGCAGACAAAGTATTTTTTTAAAATTGCCTCAAATTCAAATGAGGGGCCACTAAAATGTCTTCATCGGGTCATTCGTGGCTCGCGAACCACGGGTTTAAGACCCCTTCTTTAAAGCAGACTCGTAAAAACTCTCCACGCTCTGTGCTTCAGGATTCAACCACTTTTTTGAAGGGGAGAAGAGTCAACAAATTTTTTAAAAAAAAATACAATACCATACCATAGAAATTATATACAATTAATGGCCAAATTACCATGACCACTTGTACGAAGATTGACTACGTTGTTGCAGCAAAAGAGAGAGATATAGTTATTAAAAGGGAATGTAGGAATAGTGCACTTTGTTGCTTGCGAAGAAATGAGATATAAACGAGATTTCACTGAGTTTGACGCGAGATGATTTCAGGCACTCGAATCGTCGGAACCAGTATCAGCAAAACGGCTGCACCTGGGAAGTGTTCGAGAACAGCAGTTAATAATGTTTACAGATAGTCTGTGATAACCAAGCAAAAAACTGGGTCTCAAAGTCAGGCTTGTAGTCGTCACAGGCTACTGAGCATTCACTCAGGTGAATCAATGAGAGTTACATTAACATCTTAATATACAGCAGGGGTGTCGAACTCATATGATAGTACGGGCCACATGGTCTATTTTATTATAAGTTGGGGGTCGCATGTTTATGATCTTCAAAAAATCAATGAGAAATACGATTATTATAATGTATTATGCATTTATTAATGTAAAGCTCAATGTGTTGTATACCATACATATGTAGTCGTTTTATATTTCATGTTATTTTTTAAACTTAACCTATACATATTTTATATTTTTAATTTAAAATCAACATCTTTTAAGAATTTCAATCCAACATTACTTTTTAGAAGATATTTGAGATTTTTCTTTACAAAGCAAGTAATCAAAAAACATTTGATTAAAAGCACTGAGCTGATGTAATACTTAAAATTGATGATATAAATGTAGATCGGAGTTATTTTTAATCTTTCTGAATTATCGCTACTTTTCATTAAAGAAAATAATTGCCCGCTTGAATAAGTGCTTCCGAACATGACCATTATTCGCGTAACAAACAATAAATTTTAGGAAACAGATCTACTGATAAATACGAATATGTATAAAAATCTAGAATTCCAGCTTCCATAGATTTTTGCTTCAATGAAGAATCACATTGGATTTCAACTAATTTATTTGTAAGCTTTCAACAGCAATTTCAATATTGATAGATAGAGATAAAGTAAAAGTGGAAAAATTATAACTCACACAGCTCTTAAAATTAGAATTAATAATTCCATTTCAAACAATTTAATTTTATGAGCGTATTCAGTAAATTTTAATTTATGGGATTTAATCAACAGATATTGACAGCTTTCAAAGTGTGTGAAACAAGTTTTTTTCCTACTTATTTTTGCCTAAGTAATAATATTTACTAGTATCAAGTATAGTTGTAACAATATGATTTTTGCCTTAAAGCTCAAAATTAAATTGATTAATATGGCTAGTAATATCAACCGAAAAAGCCAAGTCCTTTATCATTTTTCATTTTTTTGATTCAGCACATTCATGATATTTTCATTTCCAAGAAAATTATAATTTCGTCCAGCAATTTGAAGAATCATTTAACGCTTCATGATTTGAAAGCCACTAAATTTCCATATAATATGGTAGATGGTTGAATTCCTATTTTCTGTTATCTTCCAGAAATGAGCAAATTTACGATGGATGTTCTAGAATATAATTTACAATTTTGATGACTATTTTTAAAACATGTCATATTTTTTAAACTTTGGAGCAAAGTACCTGCTGGTGTATAATACAATAAAAATGCAAAAATTATTATTGCCATGCTGTTCGCATGTTTCTTTTACTCTTGCAACAACTCCTTTAGTAACATCGGTCATGGTAGGCGCACCATCATGCAAGGCAAACCAACTTTTCCAATCCTATAATTTATAATTCTTCAAAACATCTATAAGTACATTATAAAATCAGCTCCAGACAGAGGTTATATTTTGAATATGAATTATTTCGAAAAGTTCTTCACTTATTTTTAAATCAACATAGCACCCGTGAAAAAAAAGGCGATTAGCTGAGCGAAAAATTTCGAATACCTGTATTTTCATAAATATTGCAATAAAGTAGGCTTGAAATGTTGACATTATTGAATAATATATGCTGATTTCTTAAATTCTCGGCTACTTCACTAACTCTGCAACCAACAATATTTCGACTTAAACTTACATTTTTAATTTGCTTTGTTTTTGTGCTGGACATACTTTCGCTGTGTTTTAAATAAACATTAACAAATAAATTCCGTTTCAGTAAATGATTTCGATCTGCTTGCGTGAATAAATGTAATAATATATAACTTTTACAACAGCTGCATTGTCTTCAACAAATTTAACGAGTGTGCTTTATTGTTTTTGAAGAATTGATCTCACACACACGCACAATTCGGACAATTTGTCTTCACTAAGTTTAGCTGAGTATTGGTTATAGTTTGCTTCATGATTTGTGTCATAGTGTCTTTTAAGAATATATTCCTTAATGAAATAGTTTTTAGACATCTGTGTGTATGGCATATTTTAATCTTAAATGAACACAAAAAAATATTACAGTTGCCATTTTCATGAAAATTATGGCGCTCCTTTTGAATTGATCCTTCTTTACTCATCGTTGAAATTTGATTGTGATTTCATTCGCAAACGATTAAGTATACACTGCCTTTTCTTAACCGTCTTGAATATATTTTTTTTAAACTTTAAAAGCACCTTTGACTGCCTCTTGCTAATTGGACACTCTAAACACAGAAGGAGGAAGAGAAATTAAAGTCGCACGCGAAGAATCTGAGTACCATCTATAAGTTCAGAATATGCACAGTGCATTTCAGAATTTAATAAAAAAGTTATTTATTACAGTAAAACTAAATGAAAACGTTTAACAAAATTTCAAAAAAATATTTTTAATCTAAAACCAATTTTTATTATCAAAAAAGGACTTATTTTACAACAAGAATGAGTAACAGGCAAATATATTGCAGATTTATATATAAGGTTCACCTCAAATAAATTTCAAAAGGAAAAAAATACTTTAAAAGCCTGATATTCAAAAATTTGTACGTACTGGCGGACCACATGCGACCCCCGTGTTTGACACCCCTGCTATAAAGCAACACGAGGGTTTATCGGCGACGAACCGCGTAATTTTGAGCCTCAGCCAGGTGACGAAGATGATACTTGAGCTGGCCCCCCCTCTCCTAAGTACCACACCACACCAAGGGAGGACCATTGAGCCTCGACATATATGCTCGCTCAAAAAGTAGATTTACTAAAGTTATCCAGTCCAACTTAAGAGCAATCGTACTTCAAATTATGAGTCATCTTAATCAAGAAATAACCGCGAACGTCTCTGAACGAACTATTCGTCGCACATTACACCGTATAGGCCAGGGGTTCTTAACCCCGTGCCCGCGAAGCCATTTTTATGCGCACGCGACTGTCCGATATATACTATATCAATATCAATTAGTGTGCAGTGGTCCCCAACCCCCGGACCGGTTCGTGGATCAATTGGTACCGGGCCACCCAAGAAACATTAAATTATTTCTATTTTATTTGCTGTGGTGTATTTCTCTCGGGTTTGTGCGACTTTCCAACAAAATCACTTTAGAGATTTCATGTTAAATCACTTTATTTTTGGTGAAATCGTATTTTATTCCGTGAAGCCATATTTAAATATCTAAAATATAAACAATCCCTGTCCCATCCTCAGCGGCCTGCGGTAAAATTATCAAACATTGCCCGGTACGCGGCGATAAAAAGGATGGGGAGGGAGGGGGCACTGAGTTAGTGGATGATATATGACAAAAATAGCATTAAATGTAACTATTTTGAATTTTTTAGTGTGAGATACTGTTTATGATTACAATAAAATAAAGAAATATTAAGAATTTTTATACTTTTTTTTTAACTGCGCCCGCCGGCACTTTCCTGTTTGTCAGATGTGCCCAGACGGGAAATAAGGTTAAGAACCCATGGTATAGGTCAAGGATGGCGAACCATTGACACGCATGCCATTGATGGCACACGGCACAATATTTTGGGCACGCCAACGATCAAAAGGGTTTGCATTTTAGTTCAGAAACTACACTGCCGGCCACCGTAAATGCAACACCCTGAAGGAAGCATGCAAATAACATGAAATTCGCAACATGCATTAGCGGAGGTGAGATATGCAAATGATTAGAATTTCAGCGCAGACACACATCACGCGCGCCTATGGCGCCACCTCAAAGCGCTATTTAAGGCTTGGAGATTTCGACGATTTCAAGTTCGGCAATTGTGTTTTTCTTGTGGTTTTTTTTTTAAAAATGATTAGTTATGTCTCGTAGAAAACAGCGATCTGCTTTTGATCAAGTATCCGAGTTCGACAGAGGAAGGATAGTGGCCTACCCAGATTGTGGATTATCTTTCAGGGAAATCGGTAGTCGTGTTGGACGAAACCAAACAACTGTAATGCGGATATGTGACCGTTGGATGCAGGAGGGTACGGCGGACCGACGTGGTCGATCGCATCCACCTCAGTGCACCACTTCACGTGAGGACAGGCAAATTGTGCGCATGGCAGTGACGGATCGCTCAGTCACATCACGAACCGTAGCACAGCACATTGAGTCTGTAGCACATCATTCAGTGTCTGCGCGTACCATTCGACGCAGTTTAGAGCAGAGTGGTTTGTCCGCAAGACGTCCACTGCTTGGTCTACCCTTGACGCAGAACCACATACGTCTCCGCCACCAATGGTGCGATGAAAGAAAGATGTGGGCGGCAGAACGGAATGAAATTGTCTTTACTGACGAGTCAAGCATCTGCCTGCAACACCACGATGGTCGGATTCGAGTCTGGAGACACCGTGGAGAGAGGATGCTGAACAACTGCGTTATGCACCGCCGCACTGGTCCTGCACCGGGTATTATGGTATGGAGCGGTATTGGAACTCACTCTTGCACTTCTCTAGTACGCATTGCCGGTACTTTAAATAGCCAGCGCTACATCTCCGAGGTGTTGGTGAGCCAGTTGTCCTTCCTTACTTTCAGGGCTTGGTCCCAGCCATATTTCAACAGGATAATGCGCGACCACACGTGGTACGCATTGTCCAAAGGTTCTTCGTCAATCACCAGATTGATTTGCTTCCATGGCCGGCTCGCTCTTCGGATCTTTCGCCGATAGAAAACATGTGGTCCATGGTTGCTCAACGATTGACCCAGATTACACCCCAGCTGCCACACCAGATCAACTTTGGCAACATGTGGAAGCTGCTTGGTCTGCTGTACCCCAAGAACATATCCAAAGTTTCTTTGAATCAATGCCGAGGCACGTGGCAGCGGTGATCTCCAACAACTGCGGCTACTCTGGCTACTGATTCTGGCAGGAACCACACTTCACAGAAGTCTATAAATTTAATCATTTGATACTTGGTGAACATGTTATCTACAAAATAAATTTTGTTGTGCTATCTCTTGTCTTTCTTGGTGTTGCATTTAAGGTGGCCAATAGAGTATATTATTACAAGGAACCCTAAACTTAAAAAACAATTTCAAAGATTAAAATGTACATGGGAAATCAGACAAAGATATAGTTATTGAAGAATTTATTTCCATAACTGATTCTTCAATCAAGGAATTTTCAGTGAAAGTTTCTCAGTTCAAAGAATTATCAGAAACGCTCAAGTTTATTATGTACCCTGATGCAACATTATTTGATAAACTGAAATTGCCTCATTTCGATTGGTTGGAAATTGAAGAATTTGAAAAAAATGCAACTTATTCTAGTCTAGTTCAATATGGATTCAAAAATGTATCGAAACAAGGAAAAAGTTAGAATTGATTGATACAGAAAGATTAACAAGCAATATAAATAATACACCTGCAACGAAATTTTGGAATTTTGTGCAGTATGTAAATGTGTTAGACACGTAGGGTATTTAAAATTGAAATGCTAAATTTGGTGTGTTTCTGTTTTAAATGTTTATTCGGTTGTAATTATTTTAATATCTGAACTTTTTAACAAAGAATTAAATAAGTGAAAAATAAAAACATGAATAGAAAATTTATCAAAAACGAACAAGGGGAAAATGCTTTTCCCTTGCCATTTTCTATTTTAATAAATTTTAAATTCATATAAATAAACAGTAAAAACAAAATTATAGTTTAAAATTATTCAACCATTTATGCACAAAGGAAAATTTTACTTGAAAACAGACATTTTTATACAAAAATTAAAAGCATCAACATAGAGATGACAAAGCACAATTTTCTAATATTTGTATATTTCCTTTTATCTCATTAAAAAAAAATTAAAATTTGAAAAAAAGGTGCATAAAACAATTTTTAAACCCAACAAAAGTGAAAAGTGTTTTTTTAAAAGAGATAAATAAATAAAAGAATAATAAATAAAAATCAAACAGAGGTAAGTAAAAAAAAAAGATTTTGTACTCCCCCCTTTACATTTTTCTTTAAATTCTAATAATTAATAATATTAGTAATATGAAAAAAACCATTGTATTGAGCACAAGAATGAAATATCTATGCAGAAACATATATATATATATATATATATATATATATAGTCAAATATAACAATTTTAAACAATAGTTGTGTGTGTTAATTGTTTTAATAATTAGTTTATTCAAATCTTATAAGTCGTGTGAATATCTTTTTTATCTTACTTTAATTATACATAAACATAAATTTATCATAAACCAATATGAACTGTGTAAATCTTGTTTTGGGCAAAATTTACATTTTATTCAAACCACACACATACATTTTTAAATCATTACTATATTGAGATGATTTTAAATATTATAATGTACAAAATTTTCATCTATATACACTAAATATCATGCAAGGAATTATTTATTTATTCAGTTCCTTTACATTTAAAAAAAGAAAATACAAAAAAAAATCAGGTAAATTTAAACAATAAAAACTTACTAATATATAAAATTAAAAAATTCCTCCAGACATGCAAAATACCTCAGCAAAATTTCAAAAGCCCTTTTGTGTGTTTGAATTTATCACCAGTTGAATGAAAACTATAACAATGACTTGATTCATATATAACAGGGGTGGCCAAACTTTTGGGATCCGTGGTCTATTCCACATTTAAAAAATCGAAGGCGGTCTACCAATGACAGAGCTAAATTAACGTAACGTACATATTAATATACTAGCTGGTATACAGGTTCTTCGCACGGGTGAACTGAAAAATTAAACAACACAGATTGAAGGATAAATAAGTTTTTGATGAGTTAATTTTACGTGAATTGCAAATTAAACAAAAAAAGCTTTTTGTGTATCTCAGCTAAACAAAAAAAGAAAGAAAAAAACACCTTTGTTAAATTTTAAGTATGTAGATCTAATAGCTGATAAAAAAGATTTTTTTATTTTAACCCGTAACACTCTTGAGGGTCGATTTTTGAAAATACCTCCCTAAGTTGATCTCTGCTCAGCAAAAGTAACACATTGTTAAAAGTTTTGCGTAATGCACGGTTAAAATAGTGTAAATAATTTATATCTGAAAGTGTAATACATCAATATTACTTTCTGTTGTATTTATTTTATGTAATATTCGCAAGCAACGCCGTTTCTTAAATTATAATGGCTATAATGGCGATTCAATGAAAAACACAGCGAAATGATAACGATAGAGTCAAGTTGGCAAATGTCTAGCTACTTTCATAGCTCGAGCTTTATTAGAGCTTTGTAAGACCTGCCGTGTAGAGGAGCGATGCACGTTAATGCTTTATCTACCAGATTATGATTTACTACAGTTTTTTCCATGCAATTTTTTTGGATCACTACATTGAAAATTAAGGGATGTACATAAACGAAATACTCCACTTTGGGAAATTTAATCCGTTAGAGATTATAAATTAAAGATATTCCACTGTAAAATTAATTATATACACCGTTCACTTAAAATAAATAGTCAAATCGTTTTCTAAGGTCTTCATTAACATACAAAAATATAAGACACTTAAATTTTGACATAAACTATTTTTTCGGGACAAAAATAATAATCTTTGCAATCCGCTTAAAACGCCGTCAGTTGAAAACGCATATCTGCTGCAAAACTGTTCGCCTTCCCAGCTAAAATTACTCATCATAGAACCCGTGCTGCCATATATCTTGGAAAAGTGGATTTCAAAGAATATTCCTGCTAAGTATTGGTAGAATATTCCTTCTAAGTTGGTGTGGTGTGGTAGTTAGGAGAAGGGGGTGCCAGCTCAGGTGTAGTCCACGTCACTTGACCATGGTTCAAAATTACGTGGTCCGTTGCCAAAAGCCCTCGTGTAGCTGAACAGTGCGACGTTAATATTCACTCACTCCAAAAAATACAGTACAGTAGTTATAATTATATTTATACTTAAAAATGCAATATCCGCCTATTCAATTAAAATTATAGCGTTATAATTAACTACTAACCACAAACTATGCAAATATGTCCAAATGATGTAGTGTGAAAGACAAAGTTTATCTACTGTAAGTAACAGAAGCAATAAAAGTATTTATTTTGAAAAAAGATCAATTACTTACTACTAAATGTGCATAATAAAATCATTAAAAAACATTCAAATAAAGAGAGATTTATAACAACCTCTCCCTTCAAAACTTAGTTTTATTCTGAAATAAAAAAAATTAGGGATTATCACAGGAACTAATTTGAAGCGAGCGCCTTAGGTAGCCAAAACAAAAAGGTTTCTTTCACAAACAAAAGATATATGCTGACGTGGGCTTTTTTTGCAGTGCACGCCAGAAATGCTTGCAGATGGCAGAATTTTTTCCTACATACTTGACAAATATCGTTATATTTTGGACACTTCTCACAATATCTTTATAAATTATAGCCTATGTGTTCTTCTGATGTATAAGCTATATTACTGTAAAGTTTCATTAAAATCCATTCAGTTGTGTTTGCGTGAAAGACGCCCAAACATCCTCACAAACTTTCGCATTTATAATATATATCTAGATTTATTTTCGGTAACAAGAAAAAATGGTAAATTATCTAATTTTTCTAAAAAAAACTTAATATATTAATATTTACAAAATAAATATTTACTGACGAAAATAATCAAAGTATTCATACATCAAAAATTGACCATCCTACTCACTTCGTTTAGTTGAAATTTGGCACTGTATATCTGCGACAAGTTTATCATATTGTAGCTAGCACGAGCTTATTGCAATGCGTAAACACGAAATTAAATGTTCATCTGTTAAACGCGATCGATGTTTGGTTTTTATGGCGTTCATGGTTGAAAAAGCAGATTCGCAAAGATACGTCGATCCAAAGTATGATTTCAAATACAAAATCAATTTGCAAATATTTGGAAAAGTTTCCTCAGAAATTAATTTCCAAAAATCAGTATCGCTAGATGCTCTGGATTTATAAGAAATATATCGCATCTTAATTTAATAATTTCTTCCTCGACCGTGACTGATGTGGTATCTATTAAATGTCCTATTTTTTCAGATACTCCATCAATGTTGACATTTTCATTAAATGGAAATATCATAAAATTGAGTATTTCTTCCAACCTAATGAAGTCAGCGAATCTTCTTTCAAATTCTTTAAACAAAACATTTAAGTGTTCGGCGAAATCTTTGAAGTCTCGGTTTGGATAATGGATGCAATCTTCCTCCATGTTTTTGAAGTTTCTCAATTCATGTTTTCTTAATTGAGACGCATACCTTTTTATCGTTTCTTTGAAAGTTTTAATCGCGCTCATCATGTCTGTTAAAAACATTTATTCTTTCCTTGTAGATTTAGGTTTAAGTCGTTAAGTTTTGCAGTGATATCGCAGAGAAAAGCTAGTTTCAAGAGAGCCATTTCTCATCTTCCAATTCAGTAATGTGCTCTCCTTTCATTTGTAGAAAATTTTCTATTTCTGGTAACAGAATACGAAATCTTTTTAAAAAAGCACTACGGCTTAGCCACCTCACGTCTGTGTGCAATAAGAGATCTCCGTACTCTGATTCAGTTTCTTCCAAAAGCGTCCGAAATTGTCGTCTCTGTAGACTTCTTGAACGAATTGAATTGACGACTTTAAAAGCAATTTGCATCATATCATTAGACTTCAGTATTTTTTGAACACAATACCTGTTGATGTCTAATGCAATGATAGCTGGTAAAACTAGGAATTTACTCATTATTGCACAAGGCAATAAAACCAATTCGATTCCCGACTATTGCTGGAGCTCCATCTGTTGTAATAGAGACCAATTTATATATTGGAAATTCTGTCTTATCAATAAAGTTTTTAAATGAATTGTTGATATCTTGGCCTCTCGTTTGTCTTTTCAATGGAATTATAGTTAATAACTCTTCTTTTGAAGTCATATCTTCGAAAACCATTCTCACAAAAATGCATAACTGTGCAATGCCACTAATATCTGAATTCATCAAATTGAAGTGATAGGAGCTTACAAGCTTTTAAATCGTCATTTAATAAATCCTCCAAATTATTATTCATAGCTTCAGTCCGTCGCATCACAGTGTTACGCGACAAAGAAACATTATTTATTGACGATATTGTTTCAGATTTGTTTTTAAAATCGTGGAAAAGCACTTCTCCCACTTAACAAAAACTTCTTTTATCAATTCTCAATCTTCGAATGGTTTTTTCCGCTTTACTTCTGTAATTTTAAACGACGCCAATGTAACTGATTTAGCTTTGGTGCCTGGTCTTGTAAATAACGATTGCTGTGAATGTAAATTCGACTTTAATTCATGCACTTTAACTTTTCGAAGTTCACTGCCGATTGGAAAGTCTGTAGTGTATTTTAAGTGCAGGGTTTTAAAATGTCTTTCGACGTTTGCTTTTTTGGTAGTGCCATACTTGAGTTACATATGAGAGAGAGAGAGAGAGACAAACACATTTCTCCTTCACCATAACAAAAAAGAAATCATCTTCCCACTCATTGTGATAATGGTATGTTTTACTTCTCTTAGCACTGGTACCTGGCTGAGTCATTTTGGACGGGTTGTTGAAACAACAAATATCGTATCAGTGCGGAAGGAAGCGAGCGACCTGCAACGTAAGACGATTAACTGAGAACTGAAACTAAACGGGCGGGTGTAACGGATAGACTAGTCCAGTGCTCCGCAACCTTCTTATCGCTGCGGACCGGTCAACGTTTGATAATTTTACCGCGGCCTGCTGAGGGTAGGACACGTTGATTGTTTATATTTTAGATTGTTTTGATTGAACAATTTTAATTTAGTTACATTAAAATATGCCTTCAGGACAAAATATAGTTACACCAAAAATGAATAAAAGTGATTTAACGTGGATTATAAAGTGATTTCCGTGGAAAGTTTCGCAAATCCGAGAGAAATGCACCACTTTAAATAAAATGGCAATAGTTAAATGTTCTTTAGGCGGCCCGGCACCACTTGATCCACGAACCGGTACCGGTCTGCGGACCGGGGGTTGCGGATCATTGGACTAGTCGACTCGCCGCGTCGCTATCATCGCGCCGGCTACTGGATATAATCTAAGCATACCACTTTGTCAAGTTGTTTATATTTAATTCTCCACTGTAAAACGACAAATTCATTGTAATACTTTGCACAGTTTGTTTCAGGTTTTAAAGCGTAAACTGTAGTAAATTTTATTTTAAATAATTCATTAATTCTATGTCATAAGTCATAAATTAAATTGTTAATATCCGAGGTCATTACCGCGATGGTCACGCGGGCTACCTAAAATGTCTTCGCGGTCGACGTCTTGGCCACCCCTGACATATAACAACCAGTAGATGTTTTCAATAGAGATGTTAACATTTTTGCTATCTTCTTAATTAGTAAATTAATTAATAATTAATTAAAGTATTCTCAAAGTTTATTAGCAAAAACATTGGCGTAGCTAGCTCTGAGGAGGCTCTGTATCAAAATTCCTTCAGGGCCCTTTTTAGATAGGGGAGCCCTGTTAGTGGGACTGTAATTACACATATTGGGGCTCCTGTAGCTAGGGGGCCCCGTATCATTGATACGGCGGGAGCTACGCCCCTGAGCATGAAATAAATTTAAAGTAAAAAAACTTTTTTTAAAAACAAGCTTTTATTTAAATGTTCTAAAAAGAATAAAATAAACTTTTCTTTTAAAACTTTTAATGCTATCAACTTATAACGTCATTACACAATTTATAATATAAAAGCTTGTCGTGAGATTTAAGTATTCGTATATACTTAGCTCGAAAATTTTAAAAATTAAAATTAATCAGATCAAGTTCTTTAATTTGCTTGTTTATCTACACAGGTAAATCTCGCGACAAGCTTTTATATTATAAATTGTGTAATGACTTAATAAGTTGATAGCATTAAAAGTTTATTTTATTCTTTTCAGAGCATTTAAATAAAAGCTTGTTTTTTAAAAAAGTTTTTTTACTTTAAATTTATTTTTTAGTTATCACTGTACAGGTTTCTCAGTCTGTTCATCTCATTCAACGCATCATTGTTGCAAGGTTATCTGCCGGTTAATTTTGAATAGGCTTGCTCAGTCTTTTTTTTCCGCCAGACCACGTTTATGTTATAGATATTTCATTTGGGACGCAACAAGAGAATAATGGGGGGGGATAAACGCTGTAAGACCAAAACAACATTGGACAAAACATAATTAATGAAAAAAAATATCAAAGCTCCTCTTTAATTTTTTTTTTTTTTTTTTTTTTTTTTTTGCTTTTACTATAATACTATATTAAAACCAAAAACCGCTCAATCAGTTGAAGACATCAGCTTCAAAATTGATTTGCAAGATTCCACCCGATAAAATTAATTTAATATATTTTTAACTATTTCTGATATCTGAATATAAATGGCACAAACATGCATTGTCATCCAAACTAAACGTGAATACAAAGTTTTAGCTCAATCGGTTGAAGAAATCAGCTTCAAAATTGTGTGAGTTGCAAGATTCCACCCGAACAAATTACTTAAATTAATATATTTTTAACTAATTGCTATATCGCAATATAAATGGTCAAAACATGCATTGTCATCCAAACTAAACGTGCATAAAAAATTTCAGCTCAATCGGTTGAAGACAACAGCTTCAAAATTGAGTTGCAAGATTCCACCCGAACATTTTACATTGCAAGTTAAATTAAAGCTTGTAATAATATTGCATACTTTGTACGTATACAAAGCGGAAGTATTGTAAAATATCTCGTTGTACAAATCAAAAGAATTTCAAATATATTTTACAAGAAAAAACAATAATTGGAGGCATTGATCCTCGACCTTTCGCAGGTTAAGCGAGCGCCCTACCATCTGAGCCGTTGTATAGTAAACATGCTCGCCTTAACACCTGAACAAGATCGTTACAGTAATTAGGTCCATATCGGAATATAAATCGGCTCAATCGGTTGAAGACATCAGATTCAAAATTGAGTTGCAAGATTCCACCCGAACAAATTACTTGATCTAATAACTTTTTAACTAATTACGATATCGGAATATAAATGGTCCAAACATGCATTGTCATCCAAACTAAACGTGTATACCAAATTTCAGCTTAATCGGTTGAAATCATCAGCTTCAAAATAGAGTTGCAAGATTTTACATTGCAAGTTAAATAAAAGCTTGTAAAAACTTGATACAAAGCATTTAAGGAAGTTTTCTGATAACGCTGACTTGTGGATAACTTCAAGGTTTTTATGACAAATGGAAGATTTAAGAAGACAATAAGAGCCATAAAAGAATTTTTACACATGTCTTTGTGTTTTCAAAAGATTTTAAAACAAAATATAAAATGAGATATTGCAACCTGATTTAATTTTAAAGAAACACTGAAACTGCGAAGGGGGCTTTTAAGATTTATCTTGTACCATACGAAAATTATAATTTAATCGATGACAGAACTCGCAATTTATAATTGTGGAAAGAGTTGAGGAAGCCGACTTCAAGGAAAATGTTTGGTTGAAAACTTCGTGTCTCGATAGATTTAACACCAGAACAGCGGTCGCCAAAGTGGTGGTCCACGAGAAAGTTTCGCTGGTCCCCAGATTAATGTGGAATATACTTACTGACATCATGTTAAGTTTTAAGATACCTTGAATCATAGTTCAATTCATAACAATATGTGAAATACGTGGTAACAAGGTAATATGTGGATAATAGATCCGTTTACAGAGAAAATTCAGGTTAATAATTTAAGTATGCATCTAAAAGAAAGCCTCATCGACCTATCGTCCGATGAAACTCTCAAATTTAAATTTCATTCATCCTTATCAATATCTCAGTTTTGGCTTTCCATAAAAATTGAATACCTTTATTTTAGTGAACAGGTGATGAAAATTCTGATTCAATTCTCCACAACTTATTTATGTGAAAATACCTTTTCATCTGTCATAGCTATCAAAACACAGTACCCATCTCAGCCTGAAATAAATACAGTTCTCGGTCTTGCAGGAATAACATTGGATCGAAATATCCATAATGTTATTTCCAGTAAGCAAAGACATCCATCACACTAGAAATGTATAATGCCAAAAGTTTGATATACTTAAACCGTTGTTTAATTGTTTAGTTTTTACAGTTTGTTTATTTTATTATGGTTTTTTTAATACAGCTTTCATAATGTGGTCACAATTAATGGTTTCATATTAATAAATAGGACCATTTTATGTGTTCTTAGATCACATTTTTTTTATAAATATATTTAACACTTAAAAACTCCTATTAGTGGTCCGCGAGATTTAAATTATGAATTTACTGGTTCGTGAGGTCAAAAAGATTGGCGACCGCTGCAAAAGAAAGTCCGGGACTTCAATCACCCTTAAACTTCCGCCGGTGTCGTTTCTACTCCGCGATATATACAATAATTGTAATAACTAAATAATTGCAGGACTACTGTTCAGTAGGGTTTAGTTTTAACACTTTTTAATATTATATCATATGATTATAATATATTATGACCCTTTATATCATAAAAAAAACTGATGTTGACATGTTTCGCCAAGCTTGTTGGACTACTGCTTTGGTGCAAAACATTTATCGTCTCAAATCCGCCAGGAACATTACTATTATGCGGTTTACATTCTGTGCTATCCCTAGCGACATATATATACGGATTTATTGGAATATTATCAATTTCATCTGCACTTTCTTCAGATTCATCGTAGTCACTTTCATGCAATCCTATGTCTTCATCGGAATCTTAATTAAAACAAGACAGCTCACCACCATCCGACTCATTCTCAGGAAGCTCTCGCAACAAATTAGAAATTTCATCAGTTCTTAAACCTTTTCTAGGAGCCATCGTTTCAGGGGTTTGCTCTGCGCATGGTTCAAAACTCGAACGGAATTTATTTAAATGATCAGATAAGCAAATGCTATGAAACAAAAAACTTAGACAAAACAATTTTAATATAATTGATTCATTTCCGCTGTGAATCCAATAACACTGCATTCAAGGTCAAATAAATGTGCGATAGTAATTTAGGAAATTTGTTTTATTAATGGTATCACACACAACTTAGAGAACTATCTTTTATTGAAAGACAAATCTATTTATAACGATAAATTGCCTTGGTGTAGGTACTAGGCACTAGCCTAGCTAGTTCTGGGTGGGCCCCGTATCGAAAGTCATTCGGGGGGCCTTTTATAGAAGAGAGAGCTCTGTTAGTGGTATTGTAGTTACTCATGTTGGGGCCCCTGTAACTTGGGGGCCCCGTATCATTGATACGGCAGTAGCTACGCCCCTGAGCAAAAATCTAAATTAACACAAGAAAAAAGGAAGATCCCAAGGTAATCTTTCTAGGAAGTATTTTCTAAAGGAACTAGAATCACATGAGAGACAAATGTAGAACATGAGGAAAACTCCACAGCAATGTAATAAATCTAACATTTTTCTCAAAAGGCAGGACTTCACTTTTTAAAAAAAATTTATCTTTAATAATATTATTCGACTACATTCAATTATAGTTTTATAATTTTTAACATATGAAAAGAAAAGATATATCAAACTGGGTTCTTTTTAAGCTCACAAAAAATTACATGTAATACTCTTTTCAATCTTGATTCTAGACTAGCACACACATTTCACCATGCCATAAATCTATAATATTTTATTCGATGGATGCCATTATATTGTTTTTATTTAGGATAACAGGCAGAAAAGCATTTATTTTTAGCAAAAAAAATTAATATTTTCTTTAATCTATTTCCTTTTATTATTATGAACTACATTTTCTCTGCTAATGTCTTGCATCTCAATATATTGATCGACAGAAATATTCATATTTATTTCTCACTTCAGGTTTTTTTTTAGTCATTGAAAAATAAAATCAGTGTAAAAGATATCTATATATATATAAATATTAATTTTCCAAAGTTAAATCCAGAGTTTCTACTTCCCCATACAATTATGTAAACATGAAAAGAAAACCATATTAAATTATGAGATTGATTTCATATACAATGATAAAACAATTAAACCCAGCTAAAATCTTGATGAATAGTAATTTTCGTTGAGAATGGAATTTCTCTGAACTGCTACACAACATCAAATAATGTTGAATGTAAATATAATTACAAGATGGCAAATTTTGTTTTCTATATTTACATGCTTGATAACAGATTATACCTCTTCAACACACAGAGAGAATTATAAATAAAATATATTTACTTAGACATCTTATTTTTCTGAAAAACAAGGATATTTATGTAAATTTAATTTCAAATTTAACCAATTCCTACAAAAATAATTTTTTGTTTTACACTAAAACAAGCCTTAAATTGAAAAAAAAAATGTAATAACTGAAATCAGAGACATACTTAAAAAATAAAAATAGTAAATATTTTAGATGAATATTACTTTTTAACTACATTAAACTCATATTTTTAACATTTAAGTCAATCTTGACTTTTATATAACATGTTAAGTGAGTAACAATTTTAAATTTTTTATCAGGTTGGATATAAATTAAAGAATAAGCAAAGCCATGATTATTAATTTTAATTCAAAAGTCATGTTACAACAAAAATTCTCTGATATTTGAATTAGTAAATGTGTGTGAATTTCTTTTTCAAAATATTCTAACTGTTTTTGAAAATGCATCCTAAATGATAATATAGATTTACACATTCAATTTCATCTTGTTGTTGTTGTTAATGCCACCTGTCTGACGTAGTCAGATCGAGGCCAACGAAATTCATCATGGCAAGGGGCTAGATGTACGCCTGTCGTTGGCCTTAGCCTTAAGTACCATACAGGTGACAGTACGATTTAGCTTGGTTCCACCCCAATTTTAAGGGAGAAGACCCTGGGGAAGGGGTCAGAGGCCTCTCACCTCTCATCCCCAGCCACCAACCTCACAAGAGGACTTGGGCTCAAAGGCTGTTTAAAGTACCCCCATGCTGCAAAGGCACTATACATTTACAAAAATCCATGTCTTCTACAGGATTCAAACCCAGGCCAACTACGGCACAGTAATCAGCATCGCTAACCACTACACAAGATGGGCGACATTCAATTTCATACTACCAATATGTATAGATGATATATGTTTTCTTCTTTTCCACATTTTGTTTAATTTCTAAAGATTACATAAACATATATCATGCAAACAAGTAAAACAGCAACCTTCAAACATTTTATCACTTTAAAACCATTTCAAATACATAAATACAGGAAAAAGGATAAAATGAAAAGGCATTCCTTAACTTAACTCAGTAATGTAACAGCACATGAGGGTCAAGGCCTACTGTGCCCAACTCAGTGTACGCGACTTTGGGCCCTGAGGCGCATGAGCAGATGTTCCAGTCAGGTGGTTAGTCTGACGCAAAACCCCCAGTGTTAAGTTCCCAAGCAAGCTTGGTACTCATTTATCAATCCAATGAAGGGATGAAAGGCTGAGTCAACCTTGCCCAGCCCAGGGTTTTGAACCTCAGACCCGTGGTGTGGAAGCCTGATGCACTAACCACTTAACCACTCAGTTTCGACAGCTTTCCTTGTATACATAAAATACAGGTATGGAACACATCTATTTTAATTTAAACAAGCTGGATATAAATATTCCAGAATATTTTTTTAAATTAAGTACAACAATATAAATTAATATACACAATCATACAAAGGGAAACTTAAATCAAATAACATTTCACTAAATTTATTCTTAAAACTTTTTCATCAACACACTCCTTCAGTATAATAGAAAAAAAAGCTTTTTAACAACATTTATCTAGAAAAGAACAAAAGAGAGAGAAAACAAATGCATTGCAATAAGAATTGTCTGAATAGAAAATCTGGAATATTTTTTCTGCCATAAAGCTGGTTCAGTGGCGCACACAAGGGGGGTCCTGGGGGCCAGACCCCCCTAAAGAGAGCTCTTGATTTTTTCCGATTCATTATAATTCTAAGTATATAGTACGTAAAATTTAATTAAGTATTTGTTATTAATGATTAATTTTATTAATTAATGCTAATTATTTATTCAATAATTAGTTTTTTACTGTATTTCGTTCACGAAAACCGAAAAATTCAAAATGAGCATGATACAAGAATGGTGAACTTTCGCCCCCCCTTGAAAAATTCCTGTGTGCGCCACTGAGCTGGTTTATAATATATTTGAAATGTTCAAGTCTTTCATCAGTGGTGAAATCTTTTTCAGCATAAAATCTTTTTAAAAAAACGATAGAAAGTAGTTATCTTCACATAACTTAACATTGTAAAAGTAAGGTTCTCAGAGTGAATATCAAAATCCTTGTTCTGTCGACAGCGACTTTTTGTTAAATTTTTTCCAAGATCTATCTATAAAGAAACTAGCCAATTATTTTTTAATTTATTTTCTTTCCTTTATTATTAGCAGAAAATAAATTACCATGATCAGCTATACATGAAATTTTAATAAAACAAAATAAATGGAATATAAATAACATTGAATTTAATCCTTAGAAATATTTTTAATACAGATTACTTCTTTCAATGGTGTATATAGACTTCTTTTATGAGATGAGCTATATTAAAAAAAACAGACAAAAGCACCAAAAAGTAACCTTTATGCTAAAAATTAGAAATATATTGGATATGCACAACAGCACAATGTTTAGAAAATGGCTTTATTTTTTATAACATCTGGAAAGAATTTCAGAGAAATTACAACTATTTTTGAGTACCTTTGAGTTAAATATAAAATTTCCTTAAACTTTTAGAAATATCTGTATATGCCAGTGACTAATATTAATAAAAGCTTTGTGAATATTTTATAACTTTAATGTGTCCAAATTTCATAATGTATAACAAAATAAAACACCCATATATTATAAACTGACTACTTCAAATAAGGTTAACAATGATACTAAAAAAATAAAAAAAAATTTAAAAACTGAAATATTTTTAGAGATCACCCTGTCATAGCTACAGCTATTTTACACCTGACAATTATGGTTTCATGTTGGATTAAGCACTCTCACTAAAATATTTTTAATATATAAATAGCAACAGGATCTCTTCTAAGTATAGGATGATTCAAATATCTTTTCTGTATTTTTAATATATATTTCAGAAAGAGCTGTAAATATGAAATAATAAATCAGATGGTTTTGAAATAACAAATTTTATGACTTATTAGAAATTAAAAAACCTATAAAAATGAAATTTACAAGCCGTTATTATAGTAACTAAATATTATTTGATATGGTTAAGAATAAAATTAATATTCTTCTTTAAAATATTTATATTTAGCCTAAAAAAATACCACACAACTATATTTTCCAAAAACTTTCACAAACATTCAATTTTACAACAATACTATATTAATCCATCACTATAGATATTTGGATTTATTACATACAAAATTCTTCAAACTAATATTAAAAATATATATAATACCACTTTAAATTATAATATTTCTTCTCGATTAAACAAACCACATATTTATTTCACATTGTAGCTCTTGTATTCATATTAGTTTAAATTTAAATTATCAAAAGTTTGAAAAATAAATCAATTCCATATAATTTCGCTTTTACAGACTATATATGAATATCATAGCGATATTTTTTAACTTACCCCAAAACACAAAAGGTAAATATTTCAGACCTTGAAATGCCTAAAATCGTCCAGGTTAATGAATACGGAATAACAAATTCTTCTACATATCACGATGATGCATTTTTGAAACAGGATGTTTTAAATTTATCATCCTAAATAGTTACTGTTTTCAACAATATCAAGGCCAAGTTTTCAAAACTTCTAAGCAAAAATGCTCATCACAAATAATTTTTTTTAAATAACGCATGTTTACATAAATATCAGAAAAACATATTTTTTTGACAACAAACTGAACAAAAACTTCAGGAACGCGGTCACGCGTTTGGAAGGGAGCAGCTGAACTGGATTGACCAGTATGTGTCACCTAGACCTACATGTTACGGGAATGTAAACTTCAGGCTGTTTAAATTAGCGCGGATATTTGAAAAACGAAACTTTCCTTAGTCTACCTCGTACAGAAATAGTAGACATAAAACTTCAAAGAGGGCGCTAAATATAAACGGAAATTGAAAAAATTAAAAAAGATTTACCTTCAGTTAGAGGTAAAACAATTATTCATGAGATTTTACTCAGGGAAAAAACTTTCCACGCATTAGCATCTCATAAATAATTATATTGATACCACTGACGTAGCTAGCTCTAAGCGTCCCTGTATCAAAATTGGCCCTTTTACAAATAGGAGCCCTGTTAATGGGACTGTAGTTACACATATTGGAGCCCTTGTAGCTTGGGGGACCCGTATCATTGATATGGCTGATACGGTTGTAGCTACGCCCCTGATTGACACCTAAGGACTAATCGTATCCCAAGAGAACTTTAAGCAGAAAGAAATTATAACGGCTCTATGATTAGATTTTAGAAATTTACATCCCAGTAGACCAACACATACATTTATATCAAAGCAATAATTTAAAATCAATTCCTATTGGTCATTATTTAGATAACACGATCCCCAAGAGTAACTTCACTTGTCACATGTTATTTTATCAGATGTATGCAATGGTTCTGGAAGATTCAAACTTGTTCCGAAAAATAACGACTGTTTCAGACACACACTTTAAAAATTAGGCATTTTTAATTAGCTTTTGTTGCTCAAGAGCTTTGCGAGATTAATTTTAAAATGACGAAATACTGAGAGAGAAAGTGTACTTATTATAAGCAGTGGCACATACAGAATATTTTTATGGACGGAGTTTACATTTTAAAAAATACGTAGACGAAAGCGCCGAGGAGTAATATTTACATTACAAATTAAAGATCTCTAAGTGTATGGGTGGGGTTTGAGCCCCCGAACACCACCTTTGTGTACACCATTGATTTTAAGACTAAAAAACATTGTAGGACAGTCAGTGACGTAACGGAGAACATTTGGGAGCCCCTGCAAAGTCAGGTTTGGGGCTCGCAATTTGGATTTTACAAAGGGTTGGTACTCGGTGGCAATCAGGCTTTGGGCCCCTTAGAATCCTGGACCCTCAATGCGGAGTGTACATTACACCACAGAGGACAGAATTACTTTTATTATGATCCCGTATCATTTATGAGGTTATTTAAAGGAAGGCGGTGAACTTGAAGGATTTTTTTAAACATTTTTATTCACCGTTTCTGCTTCAAATATATACATTACATGTATTTCAAAGTAAGTGTGTACATGATAGATGTTTTCAGTACTTTCTTTATAATATGCATAAGATTAATTAGCTTATACAATGATCTTTAGTGAGACATTAAAAATAAAAGGCAGAAAGAATATTTTACTAAAGTTAGTTTTTAAAAGCCTTGTATTAAGCATTGTTAGCTTTTAAAGCAATGCATGACCATAATTTTGGCTATAGTTCCTAATAGAACTGATTGTGAAAATAAATGTTGGGAGTTTTGTTATAGATGACAACACTGAAGAAAACACCAATAACATATATTTAAATCAAAACAGTACAGCACAGACATATTAAACGCTTTTCACTTGCCATATTTTTGTTAAAAAAATAAACATTTCAACTTTTTTTTTTTCTTGTTTACTTCTGTTGCTACTCCCGAACAAAGAAATTTACCTCTCACGGAATTTGATCCTGAAGCAACGTTAGCTATAAATTTTTGTGTTTTTATTTATCTCATAATATCTGTTAAATTCACTTCTAAATTTAGTGAAAAACGATACTAATAGGTAAGAAAACTAAATTTTCTCTTACCTTCAAAATTTCCGGGGATGAGCCTCTTTGCCGTATATCCTCTCTGCTGACGACGTGAAAGAGAAAATGCGCAATCTTCAAAAATGAAACTTGAAAATATTTTTTAGTTTTTTAATTATCGACACACACACACACAAAACAAAACTATAAACTAACACTACGACATATGACAATTAAATTAAAAAATTAAAGAAAATATTTATCCCATAAAATGGGCCGCAAAGAGAGTTCTATCAGTCTGTACTCAGCAAATCCTTTAGTCCGACTGGCTCGTTGCCAAAGAAAAAAGTTCTTTTCAATGAATTTCTGGGAGTGGACGTGGACAGATTGATCGGAATATGACATCCTCCCATCTTTGAGTTGTTAAGGTTGACAACTCAAAAGTTTCTAAAGTTCAAGTCTCTTAGGAGGTCTTAGAGTTCGTCCTCGTCGAGAAGTAGAAATTTCTTGGTTCTTTTGATCCTTTTGAATTCGTTCACGAAAGTCACTTGCCTCAGGAAGATTGACTTCTAGAGGGTAAAGTTTCTGGATTGGTCTGATGAAGTTGCCAGAAGGTGTCTTTACCTCTACTACGCGAATTCTACCATCTTTTCCTGGAAAAGATTTTATTATCTTTGCCATTGGCCAATTGATTCTTTTAACATCATTATCTCCGATTAGCACGATATCTCCATCTTTAACCGATGCTTCTTTGCGGACCTTTGAATAGTCTTTTAGCAAACCCAAATATTCATTTCGGAATCTGTTTCTTAAGTCTTTGCGTATCTTCACTCGGTAAATAAATCTTCTTTCTAATTTCTTGGAATCTATCATATCAAAATCAGGAACTCCAATTTCGCGAATTTCTTGAAGGAACATGGCTGGAGTTAGGGCAACTAAATCTTTAGGATCTTCTGAAAGGTAAGTAATGGGTCTGGAATTAATTATGCTTTCTGCGTCACATAATAAGGTGTTTAGTTCTTCTTCATTTAAGCTTGCTTTTCCAAGAACTTTTCTAAGTACGTTCTTCAACATTCCCACTAGTCGTTCCCAAAATCCTCCCCACCAAGGGGCTGATGGAGGGCTGAATTTCCACTGAATTTTTATCTTAAGAGCGAAATCTTGAATCTTATCCCAATCAATAGAATTTAGAGCGTTGAATGTGCCGACAAAATTTTTTCCATTATCGGAATAAATCGTAGTAGGGCGACCTCTTCTCGCGATGAACCGGCGGAAAGCTAAGATGAAACTATCGGTCGACAAAGAAGTGATTAACTCAGGTGGACTGCTCTATAGATCGCACATGTAAATAAAACAATCCAACATTTCTTGTTTTCCTTTAAAAAAAGTGGACCACATAGGTCAACTCCACAAACTTCAAAAATAGCCGCGTCTCTCACTCGATCTTCTGGAAGAGGAATACTGACTGTTTCTAAAGGGCGAGCCGAAAACCTCTTGCAAGTTATGCAACTTCTTACTACCTGACGAATCGTTTTCTACTCTTGATTATCCAATAACTCTCTCTGAGGTTTGACATTAACGTCTGAGTACCAGCATGCTCAAGTTCTATGTGTTTTTCCATAATCAGTTTTTAACTAACTGATGTGTATTCGGTAGTAATATCGGATATCTGAAGGTTTCTAGGTCTTTCCTACAGGAAACTCTGGTTACAACTCTAATCAATCCATCGTCTCCTTTCATTGTGTTCAATTTAATCTGTTTTTCTTCAGCTAAAGTCTCTAGTTGAATTTCTTTCAAAATAACTTTTTCTGCTTCATAGAGTTCAGCAACTTCTAATTTTCCTTTTTTGGGATCGATCCGATTTTTCTTCAAGTTGTTACAAAATCGTAACACGTATGCCATGATTCGAACAATTTTTCCAAAAGATGATACGTCATTGAAGAATTTAAATTTGTTTGTCTCCGAATTGGTGGCGGAAGTGACTGTCTTTCTTTTTTTCAGCGTTAACGATTTCAAAGTCAGGATAAATTTCTTTGATCGGCCAGTCTTTTGGAGGACCTCTGAGCCAATCAGGGCCTTCCCACCATTTTGATTTTGCCAAAACATCCACGCTGCATCCTCGAGAGGGAAGGTCTGCTGGATTTTCGATCCCGGAACGTAGTACCAATCATCCGGATTTGAGAGGTTCCGTATTTCCTTGACTCTGTTTGATACAAAAACAGCCCAGTTCTCCGATTTCTTTATCCAATAGAGAACGTTAGTTGAATCTGACCAATAAAAAACTGGTAAAGATGGAAGTTTTAGATCTTCTTTCACAGTACGGGCAAGCCTTACCCCAATTGTGCAAGCAAGGAGTTCGAGTCTGGGTATTGAAATGGATTTCAGTGGAGCTACTCTAGATCGGGCTTGTACAAGTTGACATGAGGCTGAATTTTCATTTTCGCTTCTAAGAAATATACAAGTAGCATAAGCTGCTTTACTGGCGTCGCAGAACACGTGCAGACTTAAATTTTGCGAAGTCTCAGGATCTTCTATCATGCACCTTGGAACAGCAATAGCTTTCAAGCGATCGAGCTGATCTTTCCATTTTTGGAATTTTTGCCAAATAGATGCCGGTAGCTCGCTATCCCACTTGACTTTGAGTGTCCAACACTCTTGCAGCATTATTTTCGTTATTAAAGTTACCGGACAAGTAAAACCAATAGGGTCAAATATCTTATGTACCAGCGATAATATTTTTTCTTTTTTTTAGGATTTCATTTTTAGATTCGTGAACTTTTATGTCTACAGAGAGTAAATCTTGATCTAAGTCCCATTTTAGCCCTAAGACAGGGACGCTGCGTCTTTCTGTAGGAACGGTTTTTTCTGTTTGTGGGTCAAGATTATTATGCTCCCATCCTCTTAGTTCGAATTTACCTTCTTCCAAAATTTCTTGAGATTCAACGATCAGTTTATCCAGCTTTTCTTTACTGTTGACACTACATACTAAATTATCCACATAAAATGACTCTAAGAGGGTGTGCGCAGTTTCTTTGTAGTGGTCAGGGGCATTCTTTAAGTGAAATTCTATTGTGGCTCCTAAAAGGAATGGGCTTGAAGATATCCCAAATACTACTCTATTGTGTTGGTAAACAGTTATATTATCGTTTTCCCTTTTCCCGCCAAAGAAATCTTAGAAAAGGTCTATCTCGTTCTTGTAACCAAATTTGCAAAAATGCCTTTTTATATCGGCAATCACCCCAAATTTGCCGAATCGAAACCTATTTATCAAAGAAGGTATTAGTTCGATAAGATTTGGACCTTTTTCCAAACAGTCATTGATCGATGGGGAATTTTTCTCTTTTGCCGACCCGTCGAAAACAGGGCGAACTTTAGTAGTTGAATTTTCTTTGAATACCGGCCTGTGCGGCAAATAGTGTTCTTCGTCTATTTCTTGATGAGATTCAACCTTTTCAATTATATCTTCATTTTCCCACTCATTAAACACTTCCTCGTAATCGCTTAATTTTCCAACCTTTTCTAATGATTTGACGCAATTCGCGAGTCTTTTTCAGCTATCTTTCTGCAACTAGTAAGAGGGGTGATCTTTTATCCACGGCAAATTTACCATGTATCGGCCTTCATGATCCCTTTTAACATTTTCAAGAAAATGCAATTTAGCGGCTTCTTCTAATTCCCTTTTGGACTGATTTTCCCCTAAATCTTTAATACCTATTGTGTCCAATCGCCATAATTCTGATATATCCAAATGGCTAACATGGAGAGAAAGCAATGTTTCACATCTACGAGTATTTTCCCCAGATTCTCCCATCAGCGTCCAGCCTAAACGTGTATGTATGGCGACTAGATTCTCAGTTATTTGTTTGATTTCACCCGTGAGTAATATTCCTGCAAAGTCAGCCCCAATTAACATATGTATTTCATTCGGATCATTTTCGTACAAGCACATATTTTCATTAAAACAAATATCACTTGCCAAAATACCAGAGTTTTTAATTTTATTGATAATCTTAGGGTTACTGATTTTTGGAATAGATACACAAATTTTTTTCTTGATCCATAACATCTAAATCAAAAGAGAAACTCTTATCTATATTATTCACATTTACGCGGTATTTTTGTGATCTTCCCTTTTTTCAATGCCGCCAAATAATCCATGAATAATTGTATCTTCCCCTGTACACTCTAAATTCAAGGTAACAGCCAAGAATTTACTTAGGTAAGATTTTACAGACCCACTATCTATTAGCACTCTAACGTAATAATCTGATTTATTTACATTAATACACACAACCAGAGTTTGCAAAAACACTTGTTTCATAAATGATTTATTTACAAGTAAGCTACTACTAATTTCATCATTAAGCATATTACTGTCTGAAGATTTATGATCAGCAGTTTTTATTTCAGTAGCATAACATAAAATATCACAATGAAATTTCTTACAATTTTTACAAGTTATTCGCTCTGGACAATTTCGAGAGAGATGTGAACTTTTTTTGATGCATTTAAAGCAAAAACCATGTTTCATTAAAATTTCTTTTCTTTTTTGCAATGGTAACGAAAAAACAAATTGACACTTGGAAGAGTCATGCATACTATTATCGCGCTTATACTCCTCACAAAAATGCATGATAAAGTTTTGTCTTTCTTTTCAACTGTCAATAATTCAGCAGCAGTGAATACATTTTTTTTTTTTTATTGCTTGATACCGGATATGTGAATCGCCGCGGCGGCGGCTGCTCTCGGAAAGAACATTGTTTTGTCTTTGAGGCCGAGTGTATTTCAGAGTGAGTCATGATTTGTGAGCGTTCTGTCGCATTTAATCTTTCAATTAAAAACTGTAACAACTGGTCTAAATCATATTCAGAATCACCAGTCAATTTGTTGAGAGGGTAGTAATTTTATCAGCATAGGCGTTAGAATATTACCGTAAGTTTCAGAATTAATTCCCAGAGATTTTAAACTTCTGATTTCGCTTTGAACTTGATCAAAAAAAATTCTGAATAACACAGGGTCTCTTGCATTCTTTAAAGGGGGATTCGAAATAAATTGTTCATATGGGTATTAATTAAAATATTCTTTTTTCCAAAACGGGATATCAATATTTCTATGGCAGCATCATAATTTTCGGGTGTTATAGACAAACCATCTATTGAATTAAGGGCAGATCCTTTCAAATATGTTCTCAAATAATTAAACTTAGTAATTTTGTCTAGGGATTCATTTTTATGTATCGCGGTTTCGAATGTATTCCAAAAGGTGAGCCATTGAGAATTATCTCCATAAAAATGATTAATTGTCAGCTTCGGTAATTTAACATTAGCTTTTTCTGGAACGAAATTCTGAGTTAACACTTCAGGTGTTACTTTCGATGTTGTGGAAATTTCCGTTGAATTGTTTTTGATAGCTCCCGTATTTTCTTTCCTGCTCGAAATGTCCATGTTATTATTTTGTCTCGGTATTCTGTAGCGCTTTTTAGTTCATTATCTAGCTCCGTAATATCGACGGCATTTTCTATTTCAGTGTTTATAGCGTTTAGATCCTCAGAATAAATTTTAATGTGTTCTAAAAGTTCTTCCAAAGCATCTACAGAAACTTCAGGTTTATTGATTTCGGTTTCTATATTTTTCACAGTTTTTGTGATGGTCGTTCTTACACTTGCGCGTTTCTTTTTTAATTTATTCATAGCGTCGTCAGCCATTGTGTGTGTGTGTATTTCTCTTTTTCTTTTATGAAAATCACAATATTAGGAAAATAACATATCACATAGCAAATAGTTCAAAAAATCAAAGAGCTCAAAAATCCCGGCAGGGATGCCAGATGTTAAATTCACTTCTAAATTTAGTGAAAAACGATACTAATAGGTAAGAAAACTAAATTTTCTCTTACCTTCAAAATTTCCGGGGATGAGCCTCTTTGCCGTATATCCTCTCTGCTGACGACGTGAAAGAGAAAATGCGCAATCTTCAAAAATGAAACTTGAAAATATTTTTTAGTTTTTTAATTATCGACACACACACACAAAACAAAACTATAAACTAACACTACGACATATGACAATTAAATTAAAAAATTAAAGAAAATATTTATCCCATAAAATGGGCCGCAAAGAGAGTTCTATCAGTCTGTACTCAGCAAATCCTTTAGTCCGACTGGCTCGTTGCCAAAGAAAAAAGTTCTTTTCAATGAATTTCTGGGAGTGGGCGTGGACAGATTGATCGGAATATGACATCATCTTAATAAAATTTTTGCAAATATATATAGTTATTTACAAGCTGATTGTCTAATTATATATCAGTGTGTGTTTGTGTGTAGGCAATGAATTCAATTTTGTTGGGTGCAGTCGCGGCCAGAGAAAAACAGAGGAGAAAACAATGATTTTTTTTATTTATGTATTTTAAACATTAGAAATGAAGATTATTATACAACCTTTCACTACAAGTATTGATCAAGAAAAGAGACAAAATCCCCACATAGTTTTAGGAAGGGAAATACACTAGGAAAAATAATACGGGTGTTATAATGGTGGGGTTAAGTGAAGAAAAATAGTGTTGTTATTTTTATAAACTATGTAGGTAATTTTAGTTAGCCAGCTATTTAATTATTATTGCTTTCGATTAATAAGAAATAAATCAAAACACAGAGTGTAACTCCTATTAATCAGGAAAATAAAATGAGACTGGCGCTTTGAAAAGTAATATTCGTAGTTAAGATAGATGGAAATAATACGTAAAATTACAATTTAAATTAATATTTAGTTAAGAAAATATAAATTTATGTATTTATTCCCTTATGGGAAGTCTTCAATAACCGGGGTTTTCTGACACTTCAAAATGCGCCAAAACGCCAAACAGAGCGAGTATCATTCAAATGTGGCTGTCGTCTATTAAATCTGGTTACGTCACAGATTTAGAGCAACTCGAAGTAAAAGTTAGAAAAAAATGGTAAAATGCGGTTCTTCCGCAACATAATATAGTCCGAAATATAATTACATTTTTTAAAGAGAATACATAAAAAAATGAATTTTTAATGTCAGTTTTTGGCTTATTTTGAATGCTAACAAATTTTCAAACAGTCTTAGAATAATATTTTTAGTGTAAATGAAGAGTTTAAAATAGAAGAAATTTGTACATGTAAACGCTCATAAAACAGTTACTTTACATTTATAATTCTTTTTATAAATAAAATTTCCAATTTTCTTTAGAACAGTTGATATTTTCTTTTAAATGTAGGAATTATTGTTACTTAAATATGAAATTAAAAATTAAAGAAATTTGAGAAAATACTATTGAATATGAAAAAGTTTAATTTTTAAAATTTTTTCTCTGTTATCTTCTTTATTTATTACATTATTATTACATTTTTATTTATTATCTTCTTTACTGTATATTTTATACCTTTTTATATATTATTTTTTTGTGTAATATTTTTACGATAAAACTATTTTTGATAAATTTATGTAATAATTTTTAAGGTAAAAATCAATATTTGATATTTTTCAAAAAATACTCAAAATTTTATTTAAATACTTAATAACTTCTTTATTAATAAAAATAATCTCACGGAACTTTTTTTCCGATGTGTAGAACAATATTACACGTAATCTGTACAAAGATTGATAAAATATCTTAAAAATTACGGTTTAAAAAAATGTGTTTTTCAATTTTTTTCCCTTTTGCGATAAATATGTAAACATTACTTTTTTAAAAAGTGTTTTGTTTAAAAACTACCATTGTTTGCAATCGATATATGAAGTTTGAAAGCCTTAACTTAAAAATGAAGCCCGAAAAACAAATTAAAACTTTAAAAAAAAATCAATTTTGCAACAGCTCTGAGTTTGGCAGCGAAAACCTGTTTGGCGCAAAAAAACTCTTTTTCTACTCAGCCCTCTACGTTTGATGAAAGGTTACACTAGAAAAGAAGGTGCGCCTAGAGAGAAATATTGAAAATCACCAGATTTGGCAAAATTAAATATCTCAAACTTTTTTTTTACAATTTTTCAGAAAATACTTTCGTTTTTTGTCCTTTTTGCGAGAAATATTTAAGCACTATTTTTGTTGCATTTTTTGAGGGTTAAAATTAAAATAAAATATCAAAATGTTTTTATCAGGTCAGTTTTTTTTATGTTTTTTTCAGTACATGTATCTAAATATATATATCTAGGCTTTCCCCCATACTTTTTTTTCTAACTTATATATATTTAATCAAACCTTCAAACGCTCAGAAAAAAGCAATCGTTTCAATAGCTATCTGTAAATTTTTCTTTTATTAATTACTTGTAGAAATTTGACTTTAATAAATATATATATGTTTTCTTAAAAGGATTATTTCTATTATTTCATTACTAAAGGAATTCTTTGTTAATTAAAAAGTACATCGTCGATTATTTTGGATCAAAATACATTTTAGAGACATTTTTAAGCTAACTATATGTAACGATTGATTGATTCATGAAAATCTGAAATCTATTTTATTATTTTAGATTCTTAGAAATTAACTATTATTAAAAAATGATGAACGTTTTTTGTTTTACTCTTAGCATCAGAATCGTTTTCTTTTTATTGCTTCACATTAATAATTTTTTAGTTCTAACGCAATATTGTTTTTTAAAGTCATACATCGAAATTTGAAGCTATATCTTATCTGCGAGAAGGAGGGGAAGATAGAAAAATAGTTTTACTCTAAAAACAACCGTATTCGGGCTATAGAGAGGGGAAAGAAACCTGTCTTAAATCAAAAATAAATGGAATTGAACAAATTTCGAAAAAGGAAAATTTTTTGACATATCTTTAGAAATCACTCACATTGTGCGCGTACAAACACACACACAGAAATGCTGGTGTCATGAGGAAAAGAGAAAGCCCGATCAACGCTGGGCTAAGCGGTGGAGGGGGGAATTCATATTGAAAATGAGTATTAGAAATGCTGATTTTGTGAAGGAAACGGAAAATTTATAGAAGTAGAGAAAGCCCGTGCAACGCCGGGCCATGCAGCTAGTTTGATTTATAAAATATGGTTTTAAAATACCAATATATGTGTATATATATATATATATATATTTACTGAAAATTTTATTCTAGTGAAAATTTATAAACTTTTATTCATTTTTTTTAAAACTTAGGTGGGCTTTTTTTGTTTGTTTTTATGTGAGAGATTAATATAATTTTTTATCTTCTTAGTTGTTTTTCCTTCAGTAATTCACTTGGATTGAATTATGCATGGATTATGGATTTTTATAAGCAGGTTTTGATTATTTTGAAGACATGTTTTATAAAAAAAAGAATATTTTTTTATAACTGCATTCAATTTTTCCTAAATAGTTTTATTTTTCTTTAATATCAAAGTATGTCAATTTTTTACAGGATACACTTGATCATCTAATTTACTATTGCAATCCTAAAATTAACTACTTTCTTGATTAATTTTATTTACATTTTTCAGACTTGATTCAAATTAAAAAAATTTTTTAGTCAATATTTAATGATTGGAAATGTTATCTCTGTAAATTGTTTTAAAGGGATGACGACAACGAAGTTGGTATATCATTCTTCTAACTGCCACACCACTCCACATTCCCTATAGGAAGAAAAGAGTCAAATTCAAATATTATAACTTTTTGCATTCCACTTTTCAAAATTTATTTCTTCAAATACAAATGTAGTTTTAATGTTATTCTTAAAAATGTAGCTATCTTTCCAATTAAAATTTTAGGAATATTTCTAAAAATTTCTATAACTTTCTTTCTTTTTTTTCATAAAAACTTCCGCAAAAAGTACACATTAGTGTGATATATAATTTCTAAAATTTTATTATTAAAATTAGTACAATTGTACTCTTTTTTAGTTACTTAAATATCATGGATTTTCTTCATTTCTGGAAGATATAGAAAAGGAATACAACAATCTACCATATTATATGGAAATTCAAGTTTCCAAATCTTAAAGTGATAAACTATTCTTCAAATTGCTGGAATAAATTATAATTTTCTTGGAAACAAAAATATTTTGAATGTGCTGATTAAAAGATGGACAATAGATAAAGGACCTGGCTTTCTCAGTTGATGTTATAAGCCATCTTAATCATCTTAATTTTAAGCTTTAAGTCAAAAACTATGTTCTTGCAACTGTTTTTGATAATAAAAATTATTACTTTGGCGAAAATAAATAGAAAAATAAAACTTGTCTCACTTTAAAAGTTCTCCACATCTATTGATTAAGTCTCATAAATTAAAATTTATTGAATATTCTCACTAAACTAAATTGTTAGAAACTGAATTGTAGATCAATGATTTTTTGAGTTTCGCTATTATATAATCTGTATGTATTGAATCTGTCGATATTGAAATTGTTGATGAAAGCTTACAAATAAATTAATTGAAGTCCAATGTGATTCTTTGTTGAAGCAAAAATCTATGGAAGTTGCAATTCTAGATTTTTATACATATTCATCAGTAGATCTGTTTGCTAAAATTTATCGTTTGTTATGTGAATATTGGCTATGTTCGGAAGCAGTTATGCGAGCAATAAATTTTTTCAATGAAAAATAGCAAAATTCAGAAATATTAAGATTAACCCCAATCAACCTTTATCATCAATTTTAAAAATTACATCAGCTCAGTATTTTTAATGAAATCTTGATGGCTTGCTTTGTGAAAAAACAGTGTCAACTATCTTCTAAAAAGAAATATTAAATTGAAATTACGTAAAAAAAAATTATTTTTGATTTTTATTAAAAATATAAGATATGTATAGTGTAAGTTTAAAAAATAACGGGAAATATAAAACGACTATGTATGTATAATATACTATGCATTGAGTTTAATAAATGCATAATACATAATGAAAGTCACATTTTATTCATTTTTTGAAGATAGTAAACATGCAGCTCCCAGCTTGTAATAAAATAGACTATGTGGCCCTTAATATCATACGAGTTTGACAACCTTGGTTTGTGTGATCACGGCGTTCTCCTACTCTTATCCTTTCTAATCACCCAGAAACTTTTTCAACTTTGCGAAAAAATGGCAATTACTAAGAGCAAGGTCTGGACTATTGTCCTTTTGTGTGAATGCAGTGAACATCTGACTTAATGAACTTGTTGAACATAGAAATTTTGTATCCTGTGAACAAATACAGCAAATATTTAACTGATGCTTGTAATTATGAAGGAAAAGCTTCAAACATGTAAAAATTATTTTAAATAATCTTATTTTCTGGTTGACCCTCATATTTAGAAGAATTGTATATGTTTACTTGCCTTTTTGTTACTCTAAATTATAGTTGAGTTTTAAAAGAACCTTAATATCAATTTGTGTTTATTAAGGTTATGTTCTTTTAGTTGAAAAAAGACAGGGGTATTGAAGAACAAGAGAAATAACTAAGTGGACCTGTATGTTTTCTATAAAGTACTTTCTAAAAATGAAATTAAAAAATAAAGGGTACTGTTATGTTGACTAAAGCCATAAATGTATAAGAATATGTACAGAAAGGAATAATATGAATATATTTTAATTGTGTAAAACTAATAAAAATAAAAATTTTAAGTGAAGCCTAAGCATTGAAAAAATATTTATTATGAATTGTAAAAAACTTATGTGTCCCCTTGTAATGTTTTTTTGTTTGATAAACAATAAGCTATATTGAATTACAGAATTGTTTTACATTCTCTGTATAAAGTTTTTATTTGCATTTTATAGTTAATGTTTTCATGCCATTGTTTTTATTGTGAAATTATAAATGAATTATTTTAATTTTGAATGTATTTTTTGGATGGAATTTAAAAAGATTTATATAATGCTAAAATGCACTGTGGCCTCCAAAAGTATAACTTATCTTTCAAACTTCATTACTAAAATAATAATAATAATAATAAAATTTATAGTTTATGTGAATGATTATATATAATGAACGTTAAACAAACTTATATTTAACAACAAAAAAAAGGAATGGAAGAGTTGGAGAAAATGTGGTAAAATCAAGCTTGTTGTTGTTACTAATGCCACCTGATCGGCAAAGGCCACATCAAGGTCCACGAAATTAATCATGGCCTTGGGCTTAGTGACGCCTGTCGTTAGCCGTAGCTTTGAGCACCATACAAGTGACAGAATGATTTAGCTCGGTTTGACCCCAATTTTAAGGGAGGACACCCTGGGAGTGGTCAGGGCCCTCCAACCTCCTGAGAGGACTTGCGGCTCAACGGCTATTTAAAGTACCCCCCTGCCACGAAGGCACTTTACATTTACAAACATCCATGTCTTCTGTGGGATTCGAACCCAGACCCAACGGCACAGTAGTCTGCATTGCTAACCACTATACCAAATGGGCGACTAATCAAGCTTTCATTAGTTATTGGTAGTATTATTGAGAATATTTAGGAGAGTTTAACACTCTCAGGAAGAAGTTTTTAATTCAATTCATTAAGGTGACAAAAAGGATGGATAGAGAATAAGTTATTACAAGCTGATGCAGCTAGGTATCTCAGTGTGGCTCTTAGTATGTTTCAAAGACTAGGGGATCAATTTAAATTTGAAGATTCTGTGTCTAAAACAGAGGTGGCCACCCCAAATGACCTTGTGTGCCACTTTGGAAAAACATTATAATCCCATGGTAGATATGGACCCATTACGAACATGTATTGGAGTGAAAATTTGAAAAAGACTGACGTATTATTGTTTTTCATGCTACATAGATAATATAATAATTATAATGCAATGATCAAATTATGTTAATTTTATTTATTTAATTAGCGAGATATTTGTTTATTCTCGAATTGTATGTTGTTCTCAATGTGTGTATTTGCGCATCATAATTGATGTTTCTGGTTTTCATCCATTACGTTTGATTGTGATTTATGTTTGATAAATTTCTTTTTCAAAAAAAAAATATTTGCATTTACAGAAGCAATGTGGTAAAATAGAAACAGTTATGGGATTTATTTCTTAAAAAGCACTTAAAACAAAATAGTAGTATTTTGTAAAGTTGCAATGAATCTCGTGAGCCGCAAAATTATTCAAGGCAAGTTGTGATTTGGCCACCCCTGGTCTAGAAGATATATTACTGGTAATCATGAGTTACAACACCTACTAGAGACTGTTTTCTAGCTCCTTCAGGTTGAAAATGAGGAAGCACTACTGTACTTCAGCTTGTTGCAAATCATTTTATCACATCAGAAACAAGAATCTCCACTGCCTCAGTGTGAAAATGCTTTCACTACTCCGGTCTCTTTTCAAGGCAACCAGCTGTGTGTGTCCCCCCCCTGAACCATCTACAAAAATGTACCTCTTTATGTTGGGTGTGGGAACTCATTTTCTGGAGATGACAACACTGGGCTTCTGTACTCTTTTTACAGATGAGTTCAGTTTCACACTAATAAGCATTTTGGGATGTCTGCTGATTTGGAGGAAACAACACATCAGTTAAAATCAATTCAATAATGATGAACGACATAGTTACAAAAGGAATGGAATCAGGGTTTGGGCAGTGATCTCTCTTAGAGGTCACACTGACCTGCATATGTTCCATGGAAGGACTCTGACTGATATGAGATGTATGATCTATGTGTCCACTGCTACTTTTGGTAATGAATTCATTCTGATAGATGATAATGTGCAAGCTCATTGAGCTGTGCTTGTTAAAAACTATTGCGGAGGTCTCCACAAGAGGACCGATTTCCTGTTAGGGTAATGAGTTCTCAACGGTCATGTAGTTTCATGTTGGAAAATATCCAAGACCGGACACTTCGACGCTTATGTTCCAAGGCATGTCAGCTTTGACCTTCCTTTATCCAGCCAACATAGAAGTGACTGGCGCAGTTCGGCTTCGAAGTCTACCGTGTGAGGGGTCACTGAGGCCAATAGCTTATTAGTAATCCTAGCTACATCCAAACAGAAGCAAGCCTCTGCATCACCTGAGTTTGGAAGGGTGTGACGTATTTGATCTTTAAAGAGGCACAAAAAGAGGGAAAACCAAGAAACTTCACAGCCAGTAGAGAGACATTTCAACAGGCTTAGAGCGGCCGCGATAGCCGAGTGGTATAGGCATCGGATCGTGGCTTGCCTTGTCACGAGTTCGAGCCCAGTTCCACTAAAGACCCGCCGTGTAGGGCAGCGATGCACGTTAAATCTGTCGAGAGCTGAAACGTCCTCCCGTTGGTGTGGTGTGGTAGTTAGGAGAGGGGGTGCCAGCTCAGGTGTCGTCCACGTCACTTGACCATGGTTCAAAATTACGTGGTCCGTCGCCAAAAGCCCTCGTGTAGCTAAACAGTGGGACGTTAATAATCAATCAATCAATCAATCAATCAATCAACAGGCTTAGATACTGTATGAATGCTTTTACAAACTTCAGTTCTCTACGATGCCCCAACACACACCAACAGACTCTCTCTGATTGACATCCAGGTTCACTTCGACTCTCACACTTAAAGTGACCAATCAAAGCTGCTATTAATGAGTATGTCAATCTCGTCCTAACACAGTCTTTTACAGGAGTGGTCCTACCTCAACAGCGCTGCACCTTAATAGCCTCATAGCACTCTCTTGAGGATCACCTTTTGGAACAAAGAGAATGGCCAGCTCAATCTTCAGATCTGAATCCAATAAAGTATATTTGGAACTATCTTGGGAGATACATTACTGCTTTTAGTCCTCCTCCAATGTTGTTACATGAGTGGAAATAAGGGTTACTTCATGTCTTATCTTTGCATCCCGTTTCAGTCTCTGACAACTTAATTGGCAGCAAGGAAAGTTGATGTTGTCAAAACATTGCAGTTAAGGGTGGACATATTCTTTATTAAAGAATCGATGAATAATGTTTCCATGACATTTTTACTTATTACTGACATTTGACATTATTGGGATGTACTGCTATCTCCATTAATAAACTTTTCTGCTAAAAGTACTTTTTTTTTTCAAATTAGGCTTGTTAAATTAATACAAATTTTTATATCGCAATAAAAAAAACAGTTTAGTGTACATTTCCTCCAAAATTGCTTTGCTTTTATGTCAATCCATTTTCAAATTAGACTCAAAAAACAGGGTGTATTCTAACTTTTAGAGGGCATTGTGTATATATATTATGGTTATATATATTAGTATAACAATTGTCAACTCTAATAAGTTCTGTAGACATTTTGTAATTAATACTAGAAAATTTTTTCTTGACATGTCTGATATTAGAAGTAAAACAATATATTATTATAGCTGACAAAAGAAATATATTTTTAATAACAAAAAACTGACATGAAATAAATATTTTATTGGAAACATAAATTTTTATTGTTTTCATTTTGATGAAAATAGTTAAATCAACAGCAGAATGTAATCAAATTTATTTTCTATTGTGCATCATGTTCAAATTTTTTTTTATTTTAAAAATAATTTTATTTTTCTGGTTAATTTGTTACCAGGCCAACAAACTTGAAGGTTGTGCAGGGGTACAGAGATTACTTAGAATCACATAGGAATGCAGGGTCTCAAATGCTGTAGTAGTTCCGAGCTATGATTCTAAGAAGCAGAGAAAAATAGCAGAAACAGCAACACATTAATCAGGCAGAAAAATTTTACTGAAATGTTATACTACAATAGGTGTTCAAAATTATGACCAGAAGTCATCTGGTAGGCCTGGCAGAGGTGCTGAATGGAATTCTGTACATTCTAAAAGATTCCAGGCATGTCACTTATCCTCCTGTCAGCTACAGATTTTCGAGCAGTGAGTCTTCAGCTGAAGGAACAGAGTTTCTTGTACACCAAACTCTTCATGTGACCAGATCCAGACTCACATCATTTTCTATTGACACTTGCAAAGGTTGTGTGATGTTGTACAACCATTGAGGGACATACCCATTACAATTCATAGCTCCATTCATGATTAGCATGTCAACCAGTTCTTTGTTTGAAGACGAATTCGTACTACTACCTCAGACAACAAATGACAAAGAATGACTTTCAGCAGGTTCTGTTTTCACAAAACCTTCCATTCAGCGCCATCTACCACAAGATTGACCTAAGGAACCCTTGAAAACGTAAGGAATTCCACATATCGTAGCTATCAGGTCTGCCTGATAATTTCTTATCTTAAATTCAAACACCTGTTGTAGTAAAACCTTCTGATAAAGTGTTTTCTGTCTCTTTAATATGTTGCTGTTTCCGTTCTTTGCACCATAGCATGTAACTATGGTAACCCTGCATTCCTGTTTGATTCTGAGTTTTCTCTGTACCCCTTACACACCCTGTAAGTTTGTCTGTCTGGTACCTAATCACCCCGTACATATATATTTCTTATATTAAAATGGAATTTCAGAACTGTAATTTGGTGTTTGACGATGATTCTTAGGTCTGCAGGCTGTATTTTTGCTGAACTACTTCTAAGAAAAACTTTGTTTTTTGTGGGGGACAAAGAAAATTTGCTTAAACAAATATTTGCAATGTTTGGTTCCCCTACTAAAAGTATTTATAAGGTAATATCTTTTGTAAAGTAACTTTTCTTTAATTTCCTATAAATATGACAACACAGTATTCGAGGGATCATCATGGAAAATACTTGTAGACCAGGGCTGGTAACCTATTGGACACGCTGTACTCTACACTACCCTACAAATGTATCAATTTCTTAGTCGATAAAGTTGATATGTAATGGACCTTATTTGACAGACATCTTTAGAATTATGGAAATTTGTGGGAATACAAAAAGTCTGAAAGATAACTCTGAAGATAAATTTACAGTTATTTCATAAATTATTGAATGTCTTTCCTGAAGAGATTTAATTGTTTGAAAGAAAATTAATTGCATGCACTATGTTTTCCACTGTTGCACATATATCTAAAAGTAAAAAAATCTTTCCTGATATGAAAAATATTTCCAAGTCCACAAAGAAACTGTAACAATTGGATGCTCATAATTGTATGAAATAAAACAATTTTTTTAGGATGGAATTAACAAACTTAAGACTTTGAATGGGGATTATATCTGTGTGCGAGTTTAACTAAACACATTGTCATATATATTAATTTTATTTTATGACAAAATCAACGATGTTAAAATTTATTTTCATCATAAAAAAATCTTTAAATCTATATTCTAATCTTTTATTAGTATTCTGAAGTTTTTAAAATGGATTTAGTTAATCAAAATTTTTGAATGTTTTATTTTTTACTTGAAAATTTCTGTGAAGATATAAGATTTCCTATTTACATAAAAATTATATATTTGAATATTGTTATTTTCTCAGAAAAGCATCTTTCAATTTAAAAATATAATTTGAATGTTACAATTTGTCTGTTTAAATATAAGTAATATGTATAAAAATACTAGTTGTGTATAAAATAGATTTGAAGCTTTTTAAAAAAATTTGAGTGATTAAATTTCAGGTTAATTCACTAATTTCAGAACAATTCAACCAATATAATAACGTTTTTGTTCAATAGGAATTATATGATTATCCACTGCTTTCTGAATTGTTCAAGTACACGAAGCACTAGTGAATATTTCACATATTTATGTAGTGTCCTTTCATATTCAGTTTTGTTATACTTTTTTGTTAAAAACCAAAATATCTGCAAAGGTTTTTTTTTTTTTTTTTTTTTTTTTTTTGCTTAGAAAATCCTTGCCCTTATTCTTGAATTGATTCTAAAATTTCAGAATAAAATACACTTTTGTAAACAAAAATGACATTTTCTAGTTTTAACTATCAATGTAAAATAAATCTGATTTTTCTAATTGTTGCATTTAGTTGATTGATTGAATATTAACGTCACACTGTTCAGCTACACGAGGGGTTTTGGCTTGTTTCATTTAGTATCTACATGTTAAAATGTGATTTATATAATGAGGATGTACAGAAATATATTACAAATAATTTATTAGTCTGTTTAACTTTTCATTCATTTTAAATGTTTTGATTTTTCAATGCATGTAAGCTACATAAGATTACCGTAAAACCCGGCGTATAATGCACACTTTTAACACAAAAAATAAGATCAAAATTTACAGGTACATGTTATATGCCAGGAATAAAAATGAGAGCTGTAAAAATAAAAGATGAGCAAAAAAAAAAAGACTTCTGCATAGACTGAAACACTGTTTATTTAAAAGAAATGGCATTTCTTATGAACTTAAAGAGTTGTAGTTCATAGAAGTATGCTATTTTTTTTCTAAAGCTTTGAATAAGGCTTGGAAAAAATGATTTCAAAACACAAGAGCAGTACGCACATACATTTCAGGTTTCTTCATGAAAAAAAAAAAAAGGGGGAGGGTTTCTACAGCGAATATACCTAAACCAAAATTACAGTTTCAATGTGTGGGTGCACATTTTTCGCTGGATTTTAAGTTATGTATGTGATTTTCTCAGAGCTAACTAATAAAGGGTGTTTTTTTTAGAGGTATAGAACTTTAAATTGCAATAAAACAACGATGTATTATTCGATTGACATGAATTTTTTTTTATTCGAAAGATAATCTTGTGGCATTACATTTTAAATATGATTTTTGGCATATGACTGCCACGGCTGGCTCGGATGTAGTCCAATCTGGACGTCCAATTTTCGATGACTTTTTTCAACATTTGTGGCCGTATATCGGCAATAACAGGGCAAATGTTGTCTTCCAAATGGTCAAGTGTTTGTGGCTTATCCGCATAGACCAATGACTTAACATAGCCCCACATAAAATAGTCTAGCGGTGTTAAATCACAAGATCTTCGAGGCCAATTCACAGGTCCAAAACGTGAAATTAGGCGGTCACCAAACGTGTCTTTCAATAAATCGATTGTGGCACGAGCTGTGTGACATGTTGCGCCGTCTTGTTGGAACCACAGCTCCTGGACATCATGATTGCTCAATTCAGGAATGAAAAAGTTAGTAATCATGGCTCTATACCGATCACCATCGACTGTAACGTTGTGGCCTTCATCGTTTTTGAAGAAGGATTCCACCAGCCCATAAAGCGCACCAAACAGTCAGTTTTTCTGGATGTAACGGTGTTTCGACATACACTTGTGGATTAGCTTCACTCCAAATGCGGCAGTTTTGTTTGTTGACATAGACATTGAACCAGAAGTGCGCTTCATCGCTAAACAAAATTCGCTTATGAAAATCGGGAACAACGGCAATCTCGTTTTGGGCCCATTCGACGAATCTACTCCTTGCTTGATGATCGTTTTGATGAATTGCCAAACCAAACTGAAAATAAATCACTTGACAGCTGTTAAATAGGTCGCCAACTTAAACTTCTATACCTGGAAAAAAACACTCTTTATAAATTGGTACATTAAGATTAATGCTAAGTGTTGACCATGTTTTGAAGTTGAGCATTTTGTCTTATAGTTTCTTGGGTGGTCAGTCTAAGGAAGTTCCACAGTTACATATTTTGAAAAATACTTCTCATGCTGCTCTTTTAGATATCTTGACTTTAGAGTTCACTTATAGAAAAATTTTCGTCTGATTTGTTTCTTTTCTCATATTCCGTGTAATCTGGAAAATTGTGTAAAAAAGAAAAAAAAATTTGATAAAGAAATTTAGCTAAAGAAAATAATGGGTATTACTTTACCATTCTACTTGTTTATGTTATTTGGCTGTAAAAAGTACTCTAGAAGCATAGACTGTTATTTTCTTCGGCTGAAGTTTTTAAATTTGATTTACTTTGTTTTTTCGTGTTCCCAAGTTTACTATTTGTGCTGTTTACTCTAAATTCTTAAAATGCAATGATATTAATAAATTGTATTACTGCCAAAACCTAATATGCTCCTTTTATGATTTCTAAAAAATATATATGTATGGTATTAAAATATAGTAGTTGAAGAAAAAATTGAACCCTGTTTTTAAGAGGTGTTGGAAAGCTAAAATTTTATTTTTTTGACAATTTGAGATTTTTACATTTTCAAATTGTATAGATTTTAACCTCTTTAAAAATACCTTACTTTAACCTCTAGGGTATTTAGAAGCCCTTAAAATGTATTTTTAAATAATCATTGAATTTAGGCCACGCCCATTTTAATAGCGAAAATTGCAAACAAATTACTTTTTTTTGCTTAAAAGTGTAACGACTGATATAAACCAAAACATGTATCTTTTATTTTAAATTGAGCTTTTTATTTTTTTTATTTCCTAGCCAATTAGAAGTCTCACTGTATACATTAAAATCAATTTATCTCAAAATGTAAATTTTAATGTGCGATGTATCTTTTCTGAGAAACTACTGTTCACAGGTATGTAAATTTTTATGAATTATTTATAATGATGTCTAATATATACTAAAATGAGCTTTTTGTAAAAACTCAAAAATTTAATTTTACAAATTTTTTAAATAAAAAATGGGTTAAATTTCACAATGTTTGATAAAATATTTCACAATTTATTAAAAAATTCAAAATTAGCTAAAAGCTCATTTTAGTATAATGAGAGAGGTGCACTTTAATAGTATGAAAAATTTCAAGCATGTACATAAAACAGATTTTGAGAAAAGGTACATCGAAAACAGCCAATTTAACATTGTCAGTATAGAGAGAGAGAGAGAGAGAGAGAGAGAGAGGTTTCCAACTCCCCTTAAATATGTAAAAAATGAAAAGTATGAATACTTATTTTAGAAAGTAGAACTCTGGGATTGTCTGGAAATATATATAATTTTCTTAAATTCAATTACTTGTTCAACATTTGGATATTTATTGTAATAAAGCTAAAAAAAATACAGATTGTCAATGTATTCAATATGTGATTGTCAATTTTAATTGTTTACAATGTTCAAATCTAGCTGTAGCTCCTAGTTATAATTAAAACTTAACTATGTGTATGCAAAATAATGCCAGTTACTTTGCATTAAATAATAACGGTCCCCAAAGTTCTCCAACTATGTAATGTGGAAGTTAAAGTGAGATACCAATTAAGTTGGTTCAAAATTACTAGATGAGTTACAAATGGCTCTCGGGTTTATCCAGAGCTATATTAATCAAATCAAAATAATCTTCGTTACAAAGAGTAATTCCAAAAGTAACTATAAAATTATACCTTTTTCAACTTAGTTGATGGAAATCATTAGGGAATTCTAAAATTGAAACTTTTAGTATTGTAATCCAAGAAATTGTTATGTATAAGAATATGCTGTAAAAATAATTATTTCTCTGTTACTACCTGCTCTTAGAAAATAATCTCTTAATTTTTTTTCTTTCACTTTTCAGCTATAATTGTGTGGATTTACACTTGAGGAAAAATTCTCCAATACTGCATTTTTGCATTACTCTGGATTTGTTGCATTCTTGTTTGTTGTATAATCCGAATGCAAGGTAACTTTTATGAAAATAATCTTTTTTTCAAATAAGAATGTAGTTTATTTCTTTTTAGTTTTATTCTGGTTTTTCAAATTTAAAGCATTCTTTAGAATGGGAGAAAATTTTCATAGTCAATAAAGATTATGCTTGCTAACAAAGAATAATCTCTTATTTATGAGATTTTCATTACAAATTATGCTCATGCAAATTATGCCTTCCTTGGCATGTTTTATTTTGGAGGAAATGCAACTAATTTATTATGTATTATTTACTGTCATTTTATTTCATATAATTATTGTATTAGTCAGAAAATGTAAATTTTGAAAATTGATGGTTTCTACAGTGAGATAACTTTGCAGTTTCTTATGTTTAATTTGATTAATATTAATTTAGGCATCACATTCCCTAAAGCTTCTTAAATTGTATTTTAAGAGTAATTAAAAAGAATCTCATAAACATATAAAATCTCATAACTATGAATTAACTAGCTGGTATACCCGTTCTTCGCACGGGTGAACTGAAAAATTCAACAACACAGATTGAAGGATAAAGAAGTTTTTAATGAGTTAATTTTACGTGAATTGCAAATTAAACAAAAAAAGCTTTTTGCGTAGCTCAGCTAAACAAAGAGATAGAGAGAGAGAGAGAAATAAAACACCTTTGTTAAATTTTAAGTATGTAGATCTAATATAAAAAGGATTTTTTTTATTTATAACTCCCCGTAACACTCTTCAGGGTCGATTTTTGAAAATACCTTCCTAAGCTGATCTCTGCTCAGTAAAAGTAACACATTGTTAAAAGTTTTGCGTAATGCAAGCTTAAAATAGTGTAAATAATTTTTATCTGAAAGTATAATACATTAATATTACTTTCTGTAGAATTTATTTTATGTTAAAATTGTAATATTTGCAAGCAACACCGTTTCTTAAATTATAATGACGATTCAATGGAAAACATAGCGAAATGTTAACGATAGAGTCAAGTTGGCAAATGCCTAGCTACTTTCATAACTCGAGCTTTATTAGAGCTTTGTAAGACCCGCCTTGTAGGGGAGCGATGCACGTTAATAATTTATCCAACCGCATTATGATTTACTGCAGTTTTTTTCATACAATATTTTTTTTGGGATCTCTACATTTAAAATTAAGGGATATACATAAACGAAATACTCCACTTTGGAAAATTTAATCCATTAGAGCTAATAAATTAATTAAAGATATTCCACTGTAAAATTAATTATATATACCGTTCACTTAAAATAAGTAGTTAAATCATTTTCTAAGGTCTTCATTAACATACAAAAACATAAGACACTTAAATTTTGACAAACTATTTTTTCCGCTAAAATACTCATCATGGAACCCGTGCTGCCATATATCTTGGAAGAGTGGATTTCAAGAATATTCCTGCCAAGTATTGGTAGAATATTCGGTATAATATCGGTAGAATATATATTGGTAGAATAAGTTGGTGTGGTGTGGTAGTTAGGAGAAGAGGGTGCCAGCTCAGGTGTCGTCCATGTCACTTGACCATGGTTCAAAATTACGTGATCCGTTGCCAAAAGCCCTCGTGTAGCTGAACAGTGCGACATTAACATTCACTCCCTCTCACACTCCAAAAAATACAGTACAGTAGTTATTGCGTTTTTAAGTATAAAAATAATTATATCTGCCTATTAAATTAAAATTATAGCGTTATAATTAACTACAAATCACAAACAAATTTTGAAAATTTGTCCAAATGATGCAGTGTGAAAGAGAAAGTTTATTTACTTTAAGTATCAAAACTGATAAAAGCATTTATTTGGAAAAAAGATCAATTTCTTACTACCAAATGTGCATAATAAAATCATAAAAAAAACATTAAAATAAAGAGAGATTTATAACAACCTCTCCCTTCAAAACTTAATTTTATTCGGAAATAAAAAAAAATAGGCATTATGCTGAGCAGAGGAATTAATTAGAAGCGAGCACTTTGCGTAGCCAAAACAAAAAGAGTTCTTTCACAAACAAAAGATAGATATATGCTGATGTGGGCTTTTTAGCAGCGCAAGCCAGAATTGCTCGCAGATGGCAGAATTTTTTCCTACTTACTTGTCAAATATCGTTATATTTTGGACACTTCATACAATATCTTTATAAATTATAGTCTATGCTATAAATTATAGCCTATGTGCTATTCTGATGTATAAGCCATATTACTGTAGAGTTTCATTAAAATCCATTCAGTTGTTTTTGCGTGAAAGACCCACAAACATCCTCATAAACTTTCGCATTTATAATATATATTAGATTTCATTATTTATTAGAAGTTTAGTATTAATTTGTTTGTTATATAGAGTAAAGCAACTTTTCCTTTTGAAATGCTGAATAAATGGCAATAAATTTTAGTAAAAGTTGAAAGAATTTCTTTAAAATTTATCAACCTTTTTTTAAAGTTTTTTTTAACTTAAAGCAACAGATTGAAAGCACTATATATATATATATATATATATATATATATAGACACTGCTGGACAATTGCTAAGGACGGATCACAAATTGCTATGTAGCATAACATTAAGCGAGACATGAGGCCTAGTAGGATAAAATATAGTTTTCCACACTGTTAAGACATTAGAATAAAGAATATTTATTGTTCTAGAAAGTACAAAAGCTGTGAAACATCTGAAAGAAAAAAAATGTTCATTTGATCTGCGTACGGAGAAAAATGGAACAATGCATCTAAAAGTCAGCAGGCACCTTAAAGAAAGGTATCAGTACGGGATATGTCCACCGTGGAGTGTGATGCAACATTCCACACGTCGTACCCTACTTTGCACAACATTATCCAGCAGCTGTTGAGGCAATTTATCTCATTCCTCTGTGAGTGCACGGATGAGGGTGTTCTTGTTTGTCGGAGGATAGTTTCGACCAGCAACTTGCCTCCCCAAAGCATCCCACACATTTTCAATGGGGTTTAGATCTGGAGAACGCGCTGGCCATACGAGACGTTGAATACCCTCGCTGTCTAGACAATCCTGAACAGCGAGTGTTCGATGACATGTTGCGTTGTCGTCCATAAAAACAAATTTATCACCGACAGCACCACGGAAAAGACGAGCATGAGGAAGTAGAACTTCATCAATGTATCGTTGGCCCGTCATAGTCCCATTCGCAACCACATGTAGGCGCGTGTGGCCATTGATCATGATGCCGGCCCACACCACGATACTGCATGTTGGATATCGGTCCTTTTCCTGGATATTTTCTGGACGATAAGCAGTACCACTCTCGCGCCAGATGAGTTGGCGTCTACAATCCGATGACAGACTGAACCTACTCTCATCTGAGAATAGTAAGCATGCCCAGTCCTGTTCAGTCCAATTGTGATGCTCACGACACCATTGCAAACGGGCAGTACGGTGCTGTCTGGTCAATGGGACACACACAACAGGTCTGCGTGCGTATAGTCCTCCTCCCCTCAAACGTCTGGCAACAGTTTTTCGGGAGATCTGCTTTCCTGAGGCAGCAAGAAACTGATTTGCCACCTGCTGAGCTGTGGTGCGCCTGTTCTTTTGCTGATAGGACGATATATCTGTCTTCTTCAGGCGTCGTACTTCTAACACGACCTCCCCATGCCGTCTACTACACATTCCAGTAGTTTTAAATGACTTCCACAGCCGTGAAACAACGCTGTGAGCGATGTCGAACTCCCCTGGCAACATCTGTTATTTTTCGCCCTTCTTCGATCTTTCCAATAATTCGGCCACGCATAAAATCATCTATGTGATGTCGGGAAGACATGCCAAAAATTTTAAGTTCGTCTATTAAATCTTTCCTGTAAAACTTTCACTTGAAACAACAACTGTCCACACGCGTCAAAACCTTTAAAGCTCTTATGAACGCTATCACGTGATGAACAGACGTGGAAAAAAAATTTGCATACTCATACTTCTTCTTACTAATATCCCGCACTTATTCTAATTTTCCACATTTTGCTTCCTTTCATTTTGTGGTTGCTATGGATGATAGTGTTATCCGTTCTTAGCAATTGTCCAGCAGTGTATTTTCAATGTAACTTGCCGAACACTCATTGCTATGTACATCGCTGTTAAAATTACACAAACATTTCTGCGATAATATTTTAGCATCAACAACTTTCCCAGTGTCCAAACTAACTGCCGTAACAACACCATTTAGAAATATATAGCTTATTTTTAGCCAGGTACCATTGATAGCCACTGGTACATTTGGTTATCCATTATTAAATATTGTTTCGGCAGCAGCTAAAGCTATAGACACTTTGGTTACTTTCTCTGTCACATTATTTAATGTATGCATGGAATCACAAAACCAGTATGGTGTAAATCAGTGTTTCTCAAACTTTCAATACTGGCGACCCAATTTTCAATCATAATTTTTGTCTTGCCCCCCTGTACAACAATAATGTATTTACTGCAATAAAAATGCACTTTGAGAGAGAGACGCTAAAGTTACAATACGATCTTAATTATAAACCGTACAAATTAATACGATAAGTATATTAAATTTTGTGTATATGTAACTTTTAAGTAATATATATTTTAAGAAAATTACTTAAAATATATATTACTTAGAATTATGTTATTTTTCTTTCTCTAATTTTTAAATTGGAACAGATCGCAAAATGATGTATTTAATTAAAGATTTATTTCCTTCAGCATTCATTTCTCAAAGTACAAATGTCATTAGAAAAATAGTCTAGTCAATGTCGCACACATCTGGCATTATAGGGTACGTTTGCGTGAGTCTGGGCAACCTATCGGACGTCTGCGCAAAACATGTAAAAATGCTTTTCCTCGTACAATTCCAGTCAGTTTTGGTCGACTCGATACTCCTATAGCTACCGAATCTAGCTTGAATGTACATTTTTTTAATTTTCACGTTAATTGTAATTCACGGTAATTAAGTATTTACGGCAGTAGATTAAAACAATATCATACATACATTTTTAAGTCGTAAGCAAACATTCGACCATAATAAAGAATCAACAAGTACACAGACAAACGAGCATGGTTCCGAAAATTAAATCAAGGCGATCTTCTCAAAAATACTTAAATTTTGGATTTACCACTACTGAAGTAAATGATGGAAAAAAGCCCCAGCTCGATATGTGTTAAAACTTACAAATCTGTAGAACAACATGTGAAAGTAGTTTTTAAAACATGTAAAATCATTTAGCTATGTTGGCATAGAATTTTAAAAAGTATTTTCTGAATGAGGACAGCTTGGTAGCAAGTTACGAGTGGATTAGGGATCTATTTCAAGATACTCGAGAAGGGCTCTCAACTTCCGAAGAAGAAAATCCAGTGAAAAATTAAAAGGCAATTTTGTAATAAATCGCTCTTTGAATTTGGGGTAGAGGCGAATGAGGAATTATCTGTACTGAAAACAAAAGCACTTCGTATACTATTACCATTTTCAACATCCTACCTTTTTCAAACCGGATTTTCTGCAGTGGATGCCTTGAAGACAAAATATAGATCTTAGCTAAATATAGAAAAATAACTCTTTAAGTGTCAATTTCTGATATTAAACCTTCCTTTGAAAAACTTTCCTCTACAAGACAAGCCTGTGGAAGTCCCTAATAATTATTAAACTTGTTCTTAATTTAGTAATTAGATTGATTGATTGAATATTGACGTCGCACTGTTCAGCTGCACGAGGGCTTTTGACGACGGACCACGTATTTTAAACCATGGTCAAGTGACGTGCATGACAACTGAGCTGGCACCTCTCTCTCCTAACTACCACACCACACCAACGGGATGACGTTTCAGCTCTCGACAGATTTAACGTGCATCGCTGCCCTACACGGCGGGTCTTTAGTGGTACTGGGCTCGAACTCGTGACAAGGCAAGCCACGATCCGATACCTATATCACTCGGCTGCCGCGGCCAAATTTAGTAATAAGAAATTATTTATAAAATATCTTCTGCAGTACTGATACATTAAACGTATACTGGCTGAAATACCGACTCTTCGCACGAGTTCATTTTTTAAAAAAATAAAACATTATTCTAGATATAATAGCTGAACTGTAAGGAGAGTAAAACTGCGTGCACGACATTGTATACAAAAATGTAACATGATTTTTTTTTAGATAAATGCTATAATTGTAAATAACTGTTTAAAAGAACTGTAATTTTAAACCTCACAGAATTAGCATTTAGAATTAATGTTAAATAATGAAGAATATAAAATTCCAATGAAGAATAATTGTGTTACTTTTTAACATTTAAAGCGAGAAGACTTCAAAATGTTTTAACCCGGGAGCAGGCGCGAACTCGATACTAACGCTAATGGTAGTGCGGGGGGACTCAGTCACCCCACTCATTTGTTTATAATTATTTTCACTGTACATAGTGTGAACCTTTTTATTTATAGAAAGTATACTTACCTTCTTTAAGGACTATTCAATTCTTTGATGATTTGAGAAAAAATCCAATAAAACTGAACTAAAATGATTCAAAAGTACAAGATCATATTAAAGGACGCAAATCAGACACTTTTCACTAATATTACAGAAATGTTAAATCAATCAATTCCTTCCCAAATATCGTAAAAAACTCTATTATTTACAATTTCCCTAAGCGAAAAGCAAACGCATAAAAGATGGGAGGGAACTAATATTGATAATAACCATACCATAAGATTGAAGGTCAATCAAATGATTAGCAAACGTACTATGCAGCCTGGCTGAAAAGTGAATCATGACTTCCTTTTCTTTTTCTACAACTAATGTACAGTATTTCAATAATAATTACAGTGGTGAATTGTTTATCTTAGAATTTTTCTCAGGGTCTGGGTTTCGTTTTTTTTTAACGAGTAATATTTTATGTTAAAACGTAATAAAAAAATCTCTCATTGAGGAAATACAGCAAATAAAACAAAATGTTTTTTTTTTCTTTAATTTGGTTTTGGGATCAAAGATAGCTATTTGATGACGGAAAAAAGCCAGATAATAAACATAAATTATGTCAGTGTTTTTTTTTTTTTTTTTTTTTTTGTGTGTATTTTTTTATTATGGAAGAAAGCATTTTGTTTTACTTCTCTTTCCGGTTATTTTTTTTAAAAAAAATCTTTAAATTTTCGATACGCTCGCGCCCCCCAGGGGGCACGCCCCACACTTTGAGAAACACTGGTGTAAGTGACAAATGCATAACTCCGCAAAATATTTTTGCAACTGCTACTTTTTAAATAGACCTCATAGCATATGAAATTCTATTGTGTCCACTTCATATAATTTTGTACCTTTTTTGATTAACTACTGTTTTAGAAAACCTGGTAATAAGAAATGTTTGAATAAGACCACAAAAGTTACAACATATTAACAATTTTGTATAGCCAAACCATAGATTTGGTGACCAAAATTTATGTGAATACCTTGGTTTTTACATTAATTTTATGTAATTAATGTTGTTTCAAAGCACAAAAGAACAGTATAATGTCAGGAATTTCACAGAAACATTCAAATGAATCTAAAAAAGAAATATACTCTTTATTAAACTTACCCCCCTAACTTAGATTTTAAAGCTGATTTATTTATGTTGAAATTGTCTGACTTATCAACATTTAAATCCATAAAAGTTTGGAATGTTGTACATTTCTTTCCAAACTCTTTCGTTTTTTAAACATTTTATTACTTAACAGAGTTTAAGAAACGTTTTGTAAATGTTTTATTAATGTTTTTGATGGAAAACACTATTGAAAATGATCGCAGAAATCCGTTGCATTTTTAAGGAGGTAAAAAATAGGCTGTAAGTAAACAAACATCTATAACTATTCACTTCACTTCTTTCCTGGATAAGCTGCTGATCAAAATAAATTCTTTTAATCAATTTAAACCATTTGATAAGGCTGAAAAGTAGCATGTGTCTTTTGTTTTGATTTGAGAGGGCGTGGCAATCAGCGGTTTTGGGGTTTGACAGATGTAAACAACTTTTAAAAAAATATATTAAAAATACTTCTAATTAAGCTAGAGCAAAAATTTAAACTGCATTAGAAAGAAAAAGAATGGTATTTTATGTTTCAATCAAAATTGAAAAATCGATTATTTCATGGATTTTCGTGAAGTGACCCCCTTAAACTGCTGCAGGTATTTGGCAAATTGATACGATTTTAGCATGGTGCAGTACGAAATGTCCTCTTCCTCGTGCCCACCCTCATGCACGGGGTTGGGAAAGGTTCCATCGCAAATGTCTTTGAATTTCGGCAGGTTCTCCAGGGCCATAGCATACAGTCCGAGCTCTTGAAAAAAATTTTGTTGCTCCCCTCCTTTGACCACCATCAGGCCCCTGTTGCCTCGGTCCAACCACGTCAACCATTTCACGTACACGTCTGCGACTCGAGGGCAGTCTGTAAAATCCACACTATACGCATCCGTAGTGTGAGGTTGATAAGCCTCCCAAACTCGGTGAGAGGGAGGACGACCCACTTGAAAGAATCTCATTTCGACCCCTTTGTCCCAGGTCAGATCCAAATGACTCGTAAACACAATGACCGTTTTTCCAAACGACCGAGGAATGTGCACACCAAAGTTGGGTTCAAAAAAGATGGTATAAGGATAGTCTTGCTCGTAATACGTGACTCGATCCGGCCACCGACCCAGATTTCCAAACACAATAGTGGTGCAATGTCGACACTGGTCCAATAAACTGTTTACCGAAACCATTTTTTTACATACTCTTGTCTCCAAGCTTGGTATGTTTTGGACAAAAAATGAGACTGTTTTCTGGCAAAAATGAAATTTATTTACAAAGAAAAATATTGACATCAAGATAATATTTACAAAATAGTCCCAGATAGTTATCCTTTTACTCGGATGGATGACTTGCTTAACGAAGCTTAGCCAACACCTTATATGTCGACTATTGACTTGCGTTCAGGATACCACCAAGTAAAAGAGGCGCCAGAGGATCAAGACAAAACTGCTTTCACATGCTCTTTTGGTATTTATAAGTTCACTCGCATGCCATTTGGATTTCGAAATGCACCTGCAACCTTCCAAAGGTTCCGTTCAGGATTAAACAATATATGCTAGTACTGTCATATCTAGATGATATCATAATATTGTCTCCAAACTTCCAGAAACATCTTTCAGATCTAGAGCAAGTTTTTTAACGTCTTTCATTGTTTAAATTAAATGCAAATAGAGAGAAGTGCAACTTCTGTAGTAGAAAGGTGAAATACTTAGGACATTACATTACTAAAGAAGGCATATTAGTCGATCCACAAAAAACAGCTGCTATCGCAGATATAACGTCCCCAACCTCTGTTAAACAAGTGCAAAGCTTTGTACAAACCTGTTCCTGGTATCGGCAATACATTCGGTGATGGTCCTGTAAACTAGGGATAGTGAAACAGCTGTAAAAAGAACAAGATTTAGGGACTGGAATTGATGGGCTTTGAAAGCAATCAGTCTCTATTACAACTAATAAAATTATTATTCATTTTTTGAAAAAAAATACCATCAGGTAATCAAATTGACAATTTTGTTCATGGTTAAATAAACTACGTGCAAATACATATGCAAGAGAAGACATGTTAATCTTAGATATATAGTTAGGTAATTTACATTTGAAGATCATATTCCCTCTCCATTCCTCGTTCGAACAGCATCTGGATATTATCTGACAGTCGTAGTGCCATCCAACATCTTTCTAACTGTCATAAGGTGGGTGATAACACAAGAGTGTCTATTTTGGATAAACTAAAACGTATTTCATCTTCTCGAGAGATCCATCTATAATGGATTCCTTCGCACGTTAACATTGGGGGCAATGAGATTGCTGATGCCCTAGTAAAAGATGGCGCAGCTCAACCCACTATGAACTCGGCCCCTTTCATCTATTCAGAACTGGACTCCACCTACATCAACAACAAGTAATCCACTGTTCCTCCTGCTCATCACTGGTATGAGGCTAAGTGCCCTGTGTGTGTGTGTGTGTGTGTGGTGGTTCTCTTTCTCTTCAATGCAGCAGGCAAGAACAAAGTATTCTAACTCGTTTCCGGAGTGGCCACCTTCGAGCTTTGACTTTTAAAGATGGAAAGAAAAGATTTTCCGACTTGTGTTAGGTGTTCTGCCTGCCAGGCATCTCCACCACACATTCTTGACTGATAAGGGCTTTCAAAACAAGATCTTTATGAAGACCCTCTAATGGTGTTGGACTTTTTGAGAGTGAATAAGATCACGAACTTGGTCTAGCTTGGCTAGACATGGACATGGGCAACAAGAACAATAGATCATATTCCTAATTCATTAACTATTCCCAACATCTTTGATAAACAAAAATATAGAGAATTATTTTTGCGATAACGCAACACATTGTTAAAAAGATGCAGTTATCGATAGTTTTCTACACATGAAAATGTTTACTTACCTATTGTTCATTCGTTGATTAGTGTCATGGAAAAATACAGCTGTTTTAGCTATTAAAAGACAAACTGAAGTTTTTTTTTTAGTATTGGAATCCTATTTTATAAGGCCAGTGTCCGAGTGGCAGTGTATTGCGCTTCCACAACACAGTTTTGGGGTCTACTCTCGGTCTGGGTAAGATCGACTCAGCCTTTCATCCCTTCAGTGGGTTGATAAATGAGTATCAAGTTTGCCTGGGAACTAAACATTGGTGGATTTGCCGTCAGACTGACCTCCTGATCGGGACATTTGCTCATGCATCTCAGTGCCTAAGGTCACGTACACTGAGATAGGCACAGTAGGCCTTGCCTCTCCTGGGCTGTTGCTCCTCTGAGTTTAGTAGTTCAATTTAGGAATCCCATTTTAATTTTAATACAGCTTATAAACCATGTAATTTAAAGAAGATGTGAGCAAATTTTTAGTGGAATCAACTAAAGCAAACAATTTGGGAATCTGTTTTAAGCAGTGCACTGACATAGCTAGTCCTGAGTGGTCAAAGTATCGAAGATTCCTTGGGGCCATTTAATACCTTACGATTTTTTACTTGCACATGTTGGGGCCCGTATGATTGATACGGCAGTAGCTACATCTGAAGCAGTAGTCTTGAAACTTGTTTTGATTGAATACTCTTAAAACGGAAATAATTATAAGAATTTCTCCATTTAATAAATGTATGAGATATTTTTGTTTTGAGAGCCTACTTCTTTTATGTACCTCAAAGTATCATTCTGTGTACCCCACTTAAAAGGTTACACAGTTGTAGAATATTGTCAACATATTTCTTAAATTTTGATTTCTGTCAAGTGATATGAAATCATGGAGATCCTAGAGGTCAATTACCCAAACAGACTTCATTATTACGCAAACTAGTCGATGGTGATATATATATATATATATATATATATATATATATATATATATATATATATATTTATATATATATATATTTATATATATATATATATATATATATATATATATATATATATATATATATATATATATATATATATATATATATATATATATATATATATTGGTGTCAAAAGTTAAGCATAAATCGTAAAATGCGAAAAACATGGAGTAAATATTCGTAAAATTATTCCAAATTTCTTGCGGATATTAATTGGGTGAAGAAGAAACATTGTGTGTGTGTGGGTTTATGCAAAACTTTTCAGTCGACTACGTCCTGCGCGAAACACCGGCGCATGTCGGAACGCGGAGAGACCGATTCACGCAGCAAGGCAGTTCAGACAAGTTTCGTGCAACTGCTGTGCGAAGGAACGTTGTTAACCATCAAACAAGGTGAATGATGGCACAAAGATGCCAATTGGACATGTTTAAAGGAAGAAGGAATTATTGGAATGCTGGAATCCTCAAGATCACAAACCGAAATGTCTCGAATTCTGAATGTGGAACAGTCTGTGATCTCAAGACTGTGACAGAGGTTTCAAAGAACGGGAGATGTTACCCGACAACCAGTATTAGGTCGACCAAGAGTCACAACCCTTCGCCAAGACCGATATCTGGTAATGAGTGCGCGACGTAGGAGGGGCAGTACTGCCAGAGCACTGGATTCGGCGCTCACAGTCGCCACAGGAATACGAATTTCGAAACAAACTGTTTACAGGAGACTCAATCATGCTTGCCTTTATGCCAGAAGACCAGCAATTTGCATTCCCTTCACGTCTGTGCATAAACGTGCTCGTTTGAACTGGAGTTTGAAACATCAACATTGGAGTGTGGCAGAGTGGGCCAATGCTATGTTCAGTGACGAGTCCCGGTTCAGTCAGAATAGTGATTCTCGGCGGGTAACGATATGGAGAGAACGTGGAACACGTTTTGAACCAAGAAAGATAACGGAAAGACATCATTTTCCATCAAGGGGAGTAATGGTATGAGCAGGCATCATGATGGACGACCGCACAGACCTCCATTTCTTTGACACGGGGTCAGTGACTGCTCAAAGATGCAGAGACGAAGTTCTTGAGCCTTATGTTCGCTTGTTTCGAGGTACTGTCGGTCCTGACTTCATATTCATGGATGATAATGCGCCATGCCACCGAGCGGTGCTGATTGATGACTTCCTTGAAACGGAAAACATCCAGCGCATGTCGTGGCCTGCGAACTCCCCTGATTTAAATCCTATCGAGGATGTATGGGATATGCTCGGGAGACAAATTGCAGCCCTTTCGTACCCACCAAGCTCCGTTACAGAACTTAAGAGAGCCCACAACTCATTCATCATCTCGTAGCAAGTATGGTAAATCGCTGTGCAGCGTGCCTAGCTGTCAGAGGTGACCACACACACACGCCTTATTAAACTGCAGCATGAGTATTTTATTTAATGTTTTCTTTCATTTTTTCTTTAAAGTGTGAATCCTTGCTATGCTCAGTTTTCTTTCAAACTGCTACTTTGGATAATAAAATGAATTATTATCATTCTTTTGATTTGCTTCCTTATTTTATAACCATTTTACACTCGCATATCACGTTTCCCGCCATTCTGATTTACAGTTCCTTCTTTATTCATATAATTATCAATTATGCTTAACTTTTGGACACAAGTGTATATATATATATATATATATATATATATGAGAATCAAATTCACAATATAATAGCATGGACATTCTATCAAGCAATCTGAAATCATTATGTTATTTAAAAAATTATGTCAAATGACATTAATGGGACCTGAATAAACATTTTTTTAAAGCTTTTGTACTTAACTAATATTAAAGTTTTAAAGTCATGGCATGTTTAATAAATGGAGCCAAATTGGCAATTTGTCAAAATTTGGCGACAGCATATCTATCTTTTATGTGTGAAGCAAAACTCTACCTTTTTTTTGTCTACACCAAGCCGCGTGCTTTTGCCAAAACAGTGAACCATAAGTACAGTAAAAATTGATAACTTATTTCTATGCCCTTTTTTTAATTTTGTTATGCACATACGGTAGTAATAAATTCATCCTTACATCAAAATAAATACTTTATCGCTTCTTGTGTTTAAAGTAGATAAACTTTGTCTTTTTTTCTTCACTACATCATTTTGACAAATATGCATAATTTTTTAGTGTTAGTTGTTAATTATAACACTATAATTTTAATTGAATAGGCAGGTATTGTATTTTTTTAAGTATAAAAATAATAACTACCGTATATATTTTTTTAAGAGTAGAAAAAGTACCTACTAAGAATTATGCCGCGAAAACGTAAGTCTAATCTTTCCCAAAACTCTAATAAAGTTCGAGCTATGAAAGTAGCTAGACCTAATGAAACGTTTCCACAATCAGAACTGCGAAGACTTGAACGGGCAGATAACAATTTTAACGTAAAATAAATACAACATAAAGTAATATTAACCTATTACACTCCTAGATATAAATTATTTACAGTATTTTAAGCGTTCATTACACAAAAGTTGTAACAATGTTACTTTTGCTGAGCAGAGATCAGCTTAGGAAGGCGTTTTCAAAAACTGACCCACAGGAGAGTTACGGGGAGTTATTAATAAAAAAAAAATCTTTTTTATCAGTTATTAGATTTACAGACTTAAAATTTAACAAACATGGATGTTTTTGTTAAGCTGAGGTATACAAAAAGCTTTTTTTGTTTAATTTGCAATTCACGTATAAATAACTCATTAAAAACTTCTGTATCCTTCAATCTGTATTGCTTAACTTTTAAACTCACTCGTGCAAAGAACGGGTAAACCAGCTCTTATTTTATAATTTTTTAAATATTTAATAAGTCTTTATCAATAAACAATATTTTTTCTCTTACTGCCACTTCTTAAGCAAACAGTATGTCACAATTAATTGCTAAATGAAGATTTTTAATCAATTTTATTATTTCAAAACCCAAGAAGGAAATTATTTTTAAAATAATGAAAATATGCTAGTTCTGTATAACATACTTTTTCATCAGATAAGTGTTTAAATTATTTATTCAACACAAAGGAATGAAAAACTATAAAAATAAATTACTAAAATGTTTTTATCAGGTAGTAATATTTCCTTTTTGAATGTTTTTTTAGTGAATGTAAACATATAAGTAGACTTTCCCCCATAGTGTTTTTTAACACTGACATATGTTAAACATTTAGTTGTGGAATTTTGTAAATCTAAAAATTTCTACTTTTCTGTCTTTCTTCAATCTACAACTAATTTTAAAAAAGTAACATTTTCGTTTCCGAGGGTTAAGAAATTGCAAAGTGAGTGAGTGAATTTTAAAGCCGCACTGTTCACCTAACTCAAGAGCTTTTGGCAACACACCTCGAAATTTTGAACTATTGTCAAGTGACGAGGACGGCACCTCGAAAAAGAATAATGCAAGTGGTGATTTTGTGAAATGAAGGGAAAATTTATAAAAGCAGAGAAAAACCCCGTGTAATGTCGGGACATGCAGCTAGTATATATATATATATATATATATATATATATATATATATATATATATATATATATATATATATATATATATTTGATAAATTTTTCTTTACTTTCTCAAATTGCAGTTAGTTAAAGATTATTTACAATGCGAACATTCATTAAAAAAATATTTTTTTAATTTTATTTTACTGCTTTATACGTGCTACCCATCCGGTATAGTGGTTAGTGACACTAACTGCTATGCCGTAGGGGCCTAGGTTCGAATCCCGGGGAAGGTATGGATGTTTGCCTTTGTGGCATTGGAAGGTAGTTGGAAGGGAAAGAGAGGTGGGTGGGAAGCTTCTGACCACTCCCAGGTTGTCCTCTCTCTAAACTGAGGTGGAAACGAGCCAAATTGTACTGTCAACTGTAGTGTGCTCAAAACTACGGCTAACGACAGGAATACTACTTGCCACGCTGAATTTCGTGGGCCTTGATCTGATGTTACCGTTGATCAGGCGGCATAAGTAACAACAACGACTGCCTTACACAGGGTTTTACACTCCCTAAAAATACTATAATTGCTACAATAGGTGATCTTAATATTTTTCAATCTTAACCCGTGCGAAGAACGGGCATTTCAGCTAGTGTATATCTATATGTATCATGTATCTATATTTAGAAAAGTGAAAGGGTTAACCTGAGTTAATAAAAGAAGTTGTTTTGACTCAACACAATAAACAACACTAGCAGTGGACTGTGATCTCTTTAATTTCTCTACTCCGTACACTACCTCTCGGAGTGATTGTTACACATACACTGACGTTTTATTTTACAAGCCGCTAGAGGGCGCTGTTCATTAACAGAACTAACATACCGCCCCACATTGCACTGGTTTAACCATGCAATCATTGTTACTAAATTAACATTCATATTGGTTACATCTAGAACACTTTACACATTCAACACTTGACAATTCTCAAGAAATACAATTACATAAATCATTATATAAATTCAAGATTTCACAAATAACAATATTTTTTTTTTTTTTTTTTTTTTATACAAATACAAAATCACTTAACTAACAATGAGTAAATTTACACACCACCAATGGTACACTATATGAAAAATTCAAATTATATTTAAGGATCTTCCATTGGTAAAAACACAAATTTTTTGATATGGCTCTTTTACATGTACTATACTGAGTTTTAATTTTTACAACACGCACTTTTTTATCTTCGCCATAATACAATTCTACGATTCTACCTAATGCCTATTTATATGTTGGTAAATTTTCTTCAATTATTAAAACCAAGTCTCCAATTTTAACGTTATTTTTTTTCAAACATCCATTTTCCTCTCTGTTGTAATTGATTCAAGTAATTACGACTCCAAAATTTCCACATTAATTGAACTATCTTAGTTATTTTTTGCCACTTTTTGAGATTACTCTCTTTACATTTTGTCAAATTAGGCTCTTCTAGCGAATTTAAAGACCTATTAATTAAAAAATGAGCTGGTGTAAGCGCGGAAATCATCATCATTGTTTGATAGGGGGCAAAGCGGTCGAGAATTTAAAATTCCCTCAATTTGTACAGTGACCGTAAGTAGTTCCTCGTACGTTAAATTAATTCCATTCACAACTCTTTTTAAGTGATATTTACATGACTTTATGGCCGCTTCCCAAAGACCTCAAAATGGGCGACCTCGCAGGAATAAATTTCCACTCTATTCCTTCTGCTGCTATGTAATTAGCTAATTTTTCGTCTGGTTTTCTGACTATTTCAAGGAGTTTTTAATTTCATTGCTAGCTCCGACGAAATTTTTACCATTGTCCGAAAAACAGTTTTTGCACATTTGCCTCTTCGAGCCATAAACCTTTTCAACGCGGCAATGAATGCTTGCGATGTTAAATCTCTGATACTAACTCAATATGTACCGCTTTAAACACAAAAATACAATCATACACTTTAAACAAATTTCCTTTACGTTGTCCTTTATTTTTAATGAAAAAAGGACCAGAGAAATCTACTCCTGAATAATTAAATGGATAATCAGTAATAAGTCTCTCTTTTGGCAAATTACCCATAATTTGAGTTGACACAATTGGTTTCGCTTTAAAACATACAATACATTTATATACAATTTTTCTGCACATTGACCTACCATTCAACGGCCAAAATTTTTCCCGAATATGATTCAGTAACGATACAGTTCCCACATGTATAAATATTTCTTATGAAAATATTCTATTATTATTAAAGTTAATTTATTATTTTTTGGTAAAATTATCTGGTGCTTTTATTAAAACTTAACTCTAAGTTACACAATCGTCCTCCTACTCTTAAGACACCGTTGTCATCTAAAAGGGATTCAATGTCTTTAACTTACTGTTTGGTAGCACACTCCCCTTACTTTTAAGATGGTTAATATCACTGGAAAATTCTTGCTCTGGCACTTTTTTACCAGAAATGTTTCAGCTTTCTCAAATTCTTTTGTCGTGAGTGGACCAGCCACTTTATTTATTCCCCTTTAAATTTTCCACGAACCTGAAAATAAAACTTAATACACGTAAAATAGTTATATAATTATTGCTTAGATTAAGAAGGTCATTTAAAAAATCATTAACATGAATATTAAGCACCGATTGAAAGTTTTCAATTTGTTCATTAACACAGTTTTCAGTTCTGAATTATATTCATCTAGTTTCTCTCTACAGTTTATAGTTCGATTTGGATAGTCATCATCACCTGAAAGAAATGTTGGTCCATTAAACCATAAGTTTTGTTGCAAAAATTTATCAGGATCGACTCCTCGGGAGACTAAGTCTGCAGGATTTTGATCAGATGGTACGTGTCTCCATAACTGATTAGGATAGAGTTCTTGTATCTTGGCAACCCTATTTTGAACAAAGGTCTTTAAGTCCATCGGTTCCTTTCGAAGCCACGCCAAGACGATCATCGAATCCGACCAAAGATATAATTCAGCAGTTTCTAGTTGTAAAGCAGCTACAACTCTTTTCACAAGTTTTGCCAATAGCACTGCAGCACACAATTCAAGTCTGGGAATTGTCCGGCTTTTAATAGGCGCTACTCTCGATTTGCTTGTGATTAACCGAACTAAAATTTCACTCTTCAAATTTTTAGATTTGCAGTAAACTGCTGCACCGTAGCACCGCTCTGAGGCATCAGCAAAGCCATGGTTCTCAATAACTTCTGGAAAAGAGACAAGAATACGCCTTGGTATCTCTATATTGTTGATATTCTCTAAGGATACTAGGAATTGTTGCCATTCTCGATATTCTTCAGCTGGCAGAAGGTCATTCCATTCCAATTTGCTTCTCCACAAACGCTGGAGGAAAATCTTTGCTTTGGAAATTACTGGTGCCATCAGTCCAACAGGATCAAAGATCTTGGAAATAGTAGACAAGACGTCTCTTTTAGTATAAGAACTGTCCAAACAGACTTTCACTTTAATCAAAAAGCAATCTAGGTTCGGCTTCCACGACACTCCTAACGTTTTCGTCTCTGTTAAAGTTGCAAAATTGTAATTCTGTTCGGGACCTGGTGACAATTTCTCGTGATTGGCGCAAAGTTTATGCAACTCCATTCCAGCACTTTTCAAAATTCCTTTTAATTGTTGTCTGAGAACAATTGCCTCCTCTAACGTTGCAGCACCACAAAGGACATCGTCCATATACAAGTTGTTCCGTAAAACGGAAGCTGCTATAGGGAAGTTAGCCTCTTCATCCATCGACTATTGGGTTAAAGTTCTCTGTGCTAAGTAGGGAGCACTTACAGTGCCATAGGTAACAGTCGAAAGTTCGTAAATTTTGGGTGATTCATGTTCACTTTCACACCAAACGATTCTCTGCAGATTGCGCTGTTTAGTGTTAATTAATATAGTTCGATACATCATTTTAATGTCTGCTGTAAATGCATACGTGTAAGTTCTCAACCTGAGCATTTGTGCATATAAGTCCTCTTGTATCACTCCTCCATTATATTGAATGTCATTTAAAGATATTCCATTATCAGTTAACAAAAAAAAAAAAAAAAAAAAAAAAAAAAAAAAAAAGAACAGTTAAAGACAACTCTAAGTTTTGTTGTGGACTTTTTCTGGACGATAAATTCCATGATGGGTAGCGTAATATGTGATATCGGGTTCAGTTTCGTTAGTCACTTCCTTCATGTGACCCAGTCTTTCATAATCTCTTAAAAATTTACGATATAAATTTAAGTAATTTTCATCTCTAGCTAAGCGATTCCACAGCGATCCAAGTCGTTTGAGGGCTATGTCTTTCGAATTACCTAAACACGAGGGTTCCTTTTTTAAGGGCATAGAAGTAGTTGGAAATGATGGGTCCTGTATAATTTCGCGAATATTTTCACTTTGTCGATTAGAAGCTTCAATAGAAGAAGAGAAAATATTTTATCATTACGATAGTAAAAAGTTGACTTTGTTACGATGTATGATAAAATTTGGAAAAAAAATGCAAAAAAAAGGAACAAGCGTGTGCCAAAAATTTTTTATTTAAAATATAATTACCTGAAGACACAAGTACATTGTAAACACCGTGCAAAGGATTCCTGTGTTTTACATGGAGACACATTCAGGAAAACAAAATAAGTACATTATAAACACCGTGCAAAGTATTCTTGTGCTTTACATGGAGACACATTCAGAAAAACATAATAAGTACATTATACCAACACCGTGCAAAGTATTCCTGTGTTTTTACATGGAGACACATTCAGGAAAACAAAATAAGTACATTATAAACACCGTGCAAAGTATTCTTGTGCTATACATGGAGACACATTCAGGAAAACATAATAAGTACATTATACCAACACCGTGCAAAGTATTCATGTGTTTTACATGGAGACACATTCAGGAAAACAAAATAAGTACATTATAAACACCGTGCAAAGTATTCTTGTGCTTTACATGGAGACACATTCAGGAAAACATAATAAGTACATTATACCAACACCGTGCAAAGTATTCCTGTGTTTTACATGGAGACACATTCAGGAAAACAAAATAAGTACATTATAAACACCGTGCAAAGTATTCTTGTGCTTTACATGGAGACACATTCAGGAAAACATAATAAGTACATTATACCAACACCGTGCAAAGTATTCCTGTGTTTTACATGGAGACACATTCAGGAAAACAAAATAAGTACATTATAAACACCGTGCAAAGTATTCTTGTGCTTTACATGGAGACACATTCAGGAAAACATAATAAGTACATTATACCAATAGGATTATATTAAAAATGTTCTTCATCAGTTTCATCAATTGCATAATGTCCAAAGGGATAACAATTAATCCCATCATCTAACATATATTTTTATCATAAAATGGTGTGAGCCCAATTTTATTTTGAGCTACTGTTTTGATATCATGATTTTTGGTAACTAAGATATTTTGCTTATGTCGTAAAAATAGTCTTTCACTTAAAACAGATTTATATAACTCAGCATCAAAATTTTCAACGCAGGATTTTTTTATACCTTTAGCTGTTTTTTTGGAATTGTTACCGAATACCATGCAGTACATTTTACATTTTAATCCTATAAATTCTTTATGGGTTCACATGTTTCATTTTTTAGAGCCCCTAAGCGACCCTCATTGCTTACATTAAACAAATCATGGTCTTTAGGGTAGTTACTATAGTCCATTATATCAGAAAAGTTTTTTTAATATTAGTATAAACACTAGGTGCTTTAATTTCTAAATACAAACTATCGGTGTCTGTGTAAAGTAAGGTGCATTTTGTGCCATAATATTGTTTAAAATAGTTATAATACAATTCATACATTCGAAGTTTGGAAAGTTCTAAAATTGTAAACCCGATATAAATTGGTTTGTCTAAATGTAATTTTTTTTTCATTAATTTAAATATTACAAAATTTTCATTAACAATTTCAAAGTACTCTAGTAATGGACTTGAAAGTCTTTTTTACATTGATTTAAATTAAATGCTCCCTCAATATTAATTCGTTTTCTAGGATTTTGTAAGCTCTTTCCAAACCATGCATTATTCATTAGTTTAAAAGATCTTTTTCAAATTTATTTCTTGTAGACATTCTTTTTCATTATTAAACCGCACATACGATTCGAGCCAATTCTCTTGTTTAAATCCTAATACACGATGAATCTTCTTAACGATTAATCCTTTTTGCACGTAAAATTTTAGGTTTAGGTAATGAACAACAAAATTAGTTTTAAAGGTAAAGCTTGGTGTAAGTTTTCGGTTTTGTGTGGGAAAATGTATATCCCCTTCTTCTATTAATTTTTTTTTGATATGGAGAAAGCATATCATATGTAATTGTTAAATGGTCAGCCGCTAGCGGGAAATCATGAAGGTCGTGCAAGGAAGCGGGGTATAATATGTCTACCTCTAAAAAATATCCTACGGTATCTGTAGATGACAATGTAAAGACATCCAAATTTCTTACTTCATCTTTGGTTAACCAGAAAAAATGTCCAATGGGAAGAGGTTGTGACATCAATGGGAATAATATAGCTCTCTTCTTCGTGTTTGTTAAATCCGGGTGAGTTTAACGTCGCACTGTTCAGCTGCACGAGGGCTTTTGGCGACGGACCATATTTTGAACCATATAAATTATTTGCATCAACTACCAATTTCAATTTATCGCTGCCCTACACGGCTCTCTTCTTCGTGTTTGTTAAATCCGGGAATAAAAGGATTATTTGCTAAAGCATACCGTTTACCTACAAAACAAATGCCTCCTCTTATACTATTTTCGATCCAAAGATACATATTTATATCACTAAACAATTCTAATTCTACTTTTGTATATTTAAGTCCTGCGTTCCAAGTTAGATCAGCTGCTGTTATAAAATGACATGGGTCAAGTTTGTAAAATTGTAAGCACTTTTGACGAAAGGAAGTGAAAACTTCTGCAAGTAAAATTACATCTAATTGCTGATAAAGTTGTAAATAGTCTGCAAATTTTTTACATTTAAACGTTCGAAACACCAATAAAGCAAAGTCATAATCTTCATCCTTAACAGGAGTACTTGATAAATTGTTAAAAAATGCAGCTTTAGGTGGTAAACATGTTTCGTTTAAGATTTCAGGATTAGAAAAGTAAGAATAAGGAAAACGCCTTTTCTCTTCAGTAAAAATTTGTTTTTTTCATTTGAATAAAATTGCTTAAAAATTGGAAAATGATGATTTGATTTTTGTAAATTTTCAACTAGTGTGGATAAAGAAGTGTTTAGAAATTGATAACTATCAAGAAATTTAATTTCATCTAATTGAAAACATGTAAATTTATTGGAATTAACTGGAATTATGCGAATTGAATTTGTATATTTTTCACTTAATTGTTTTAATATCAAATGACTATCATATCCTCTAAGATTATGGATTATTACGGGAATGAAATATTTTTTTGATATTGTAAATTGCAGGCATTGTGGGCAAAACCTCTAAATATCCCCGTGAAGTGGCAATGATCTCGAACTATTATATCGGTTTCTTTAAGTACCTGATCACAAATGTGACATCTGTCTTTTAATAATCTAGTAGTAGAAACAATAGGTTTTATATTATGCATTTTTTCTATTAAATCACTACAAAGTTTTTTTAAATGATAAAGAAAGTTTTCAACGGCGGTTTCACCATAATAAAACCTTTTAAAAATTATTTTATTTTCAATATCTAAACATATCATACTATAACTATATGGAATGTGTTTTCGAGTGGAATTGTAAGACTTGTGCTGTGTAAAGTATTTGAAAGTGGTGATAACATACATTCAAAATCTGTAAAAACTACGAACGGATGATAAAAAGATTTTGAAAAGTTAGTAAATTGTATTTTACTATCATAGATTGTAGGCATGGTTACCCTTTGTGCGCTATTTTTTAAGACACAAGGTTTTGTGTGCAGATAATGTAGATTCTCTTTGAAAACCACACAAACAGTTTTCACAATACTTGTGAATTCCTTTCTTTTGGTTAAAAGACTATTAAAATTTTTAATCAAAAAATAATGTTGTTTATACAATAATAAGTTTATTGTTTTTTTTTGTGTATGTTTTTACTTGTGTAAATCGGAAAAACATCTTCATTGAAACTATATACATTAATATGTAAGTGATTGGATTTTTCGAATTTTTTTATTTGACTTACTTCTACAGGGAAATTTAAAAAGTCATATTTTAAGCGACATAAATATTGATTGTATTTTTGAGGTAAATTAGAATTAGTTTTGGATGGATATAGCGCTGCAGCAATGCAATATATGAAACATCGATTCTGAGTGCATTTTATGCCTAAAAGTGCTTTTTATTTCTTAACTTATCAGGTAAAATAACATTTGCGCAACCACCTCGATTTCCTCTGTAATTACCGAGATGAACATCAATATGTTGGATATTTTTTATAGTCCATCCACTTCCGTTTTGTATAAAATTTTCTACGTCTAGTTTTATTTTTTAAAAGCATTATCGATTGCTTTAAATATTTGATAACGCGAAAGTATACGTTCTGCATGTGAGCAGAAATAAAATTTTGCGTTACTTCTTCATTCTCAACTTTACGTGTAAAAATAACACTTAAGCATATAATTAATCGTAACCTTAATGACACTGAATCATTAATTAATTGATAAATTAAATTCCTTGCAGCAGTATGTAAAGAGTCTGGGTCAATATAGTTTATTTCTGATCTAAAACTTCGAATATAGCCTCTAAAAGCTGATCTAATAATGTTAAACCTCATTTTAAAATTGATGAAACTGATAAAAAATATTTTTCTAATTATAATCCTTTACATATTCGTGTATCGCCTCCACACCTTTCATTAAAACATTTAATTGATCAATGGTAAATTAAACCTGTTCCGAATTTCTCCGTCAACAGTTTTGCTAAAAGCTATGTAATAACTTTTGCGAAATTCTTTTAGTTCTATAGCAGCACCTTTCCCCAAATAAACGTTATACGGGGAATTTTTACTTCGTGTGAGCCACTGGACGGAGGACTTAAATCTAAATCAAAAATATTTTGAGGCTTTCCTTTTTTTTTACACTTTTCTTTGGGCTAACATTAGGATATTCTTCTTCTTCTTCTTCCACGAACCCACGTTTTAATTTTTTCCTATCTACAGAAAATAAAGTAAGTTTAGGCTCCCTTAATGTTTAAACAACTAAAACCAAGATTTTTTCAAAAATATGCTTACCGTCTTTGCTGGCCATCTTTTCAGGAGGAAAGCGAGTGGTGAGATGCTAAGCAAGTCGATTGTTAAGATACGTTTCGTTTGCAGTATTTATACTAATTTTATAGATAGCTTTGCCTTGAAATATTTATCTTATTTTCGTGCATATAATTTTTTATTAAAAAGACTCATATAAATTTCTTTTGTCAAGGATATATTTAAACTAGGCGTTAACCTAAAAACGCCTGTTTTTAAATCGTGTTTATGTTTTTAAATTATCTTAACCCAAGGATACATTTAAATTAGATAACATGTATAAGGAAATAAATAAGTCAAGAGGGGTGTTAAACAAATTAGCTTTTATTTCGATTCTTAGGTACAGGTTACACAAATCATATTTTTGAATATTTTGGCAATACACATAACATAGAATACAAAATTTCATCAGTAAAATGGTTATATATTAAGTAATATTATTAGAGTTACACAAATGATACATGGTAATACAAAAACTCATAAATAAATGGTTATACAAAAAAAAAAAAATAAATATTATTTAAAAAAATATTGTAACGTTTTTTTTTTTTCAAAATATAACTTGAAATTTACAAAAACACACGTCACATTTTGGTTACAGTATATGAAATAATTTTACAAGTTCATCATTTGTTAGCAGTTTAAAATAGCCAAATTGCAGCTGAAAACGTGGACAATCACCTTCATCTGAAGTGATATCTCTTGCTTCGAGAACACAATCTAATAGATTTACAAACAGGTGCTTGTTGGGAGAAAACACTTTAAATTTGTCATTTGGATCAGTTCGATGTAGTTGACAAAAACCAAAGCATTCTTCTTGTGCATCATTGTGAATGTATTGCACAATTTCACTGTTGTTTAATATCTTAAAATAGACAATTCTCTTATCGCTAATATCTTTACGTAATACAACATTCTGAACACAATCAATTATATTTAAAAATAAGGATGGGTGGATGTAGAGAAATTCTCAGGTGAACAGCTATCGCAAACCAGATAACCAAATTTCTCCATTGTCAGTTCTCTTTTAAACTTGAGTCTAATCTGGTTCTGCTTTTATACACTGGTCGACAGAGGTTGGCAGTACTGAAGAGATAGAGGTCGGGGAACTTGAACTAGTTTAAAATACCTTTGCACAAAATTTTGAACAAGTCGTTCATTAGCGCAGTGATTTCCATTCTGCAATCGGTTGATTGGTAGCCCTCGAGAAATATGCCACAAAAAATATAGGCAGAAGAGACCGCATGTCATTGTGTTTGGATGTTGCAGAATATTTTCGTTCCATTCGAAACTGGTTGAGTTTTCAATTATAAATTGCTCAATATCATACTGAGGTCGTGTTCCATATGAACAGAAAAAAACACAATGGTTGTCTTGTCTAAAATATATAGCTTGCCAATGTCGACCCTTGAAATGAGCAGGATCTGTATTCACAATGAAGGAGCGATAACGTTTCCGTTGTTTCGGAAGTTTATCACTAGAATAGACCCCGAGAAACCATACCGTAGTCTGGAGTCTGAAAGAGATAACCTATTCAAAACAAGTGAATCCATGAGCTGGCTTTTAATAATCTATGAATACGTTTCGGCTTTTATCGATTTCTATAAGCGAGGGCATTTCCATGTAAGCAATCAACGTAGCTGTTTCGGGGAGCTCTGCATCAAATTTTAAGTGAATCGAAATATCTCCACTTCGTGTCACATTTCCAAATGGTTCACTAGCTGACTTGTCTTGTGTGAGATCAAAAACGTACAGGCATATGTTCTCTTTGTAATCGTCGTATGAAACATTCGTTTTGTGTTGTGCTAAATCGGTGAATAAACTTAAATAGTTTCTCGCATACAAATCTTTTGCATAGTCTGGTGTGTAAGCAGTAGTGGGTATCTGTATACCATTTTCACTGAGCGAAATATGGTTTAAATTATAATGTTTAAAATTGAATGGATTCTTTTTCATATCTCCATTAAATGCAGAATTCGAAATTAGGCCTAACATTATCCTTGAAGGCAATACCCCATTGACTCCATTAGGGATTATTACACTCTTCAGACCGGAGCTCACTGTGAAAGTTTTCACTTCAATTCGTGTAAAAGGCATTTGTATGAGCGACTGTTCAAGTGCCTTTTCATGAGCCACCAGAATTGAACTTGAAATTTCACATTTTCTGACATATATACTTATATTTTCTATTTGAAGACGATAGTCCCCTGTAGCTGCTAATAAAGAAAATTCATTTTTGGCCTTAATTAATCGAATTCTGATTGATGTGCCATTTATTAAAAGCTTAGATTGAGTTCCAATATCGGTGTGAAGAATACCGCACATGTCAAAAACTTTACCATTTTTCACACGGTCCCATCTTTTTCTTAGTCCTTTATTAAGCCCCGCATCTGTAAGGGTGACATCGTCAAATTTTCCAGCAGTGTCTTTTACAAATAGTCCGGCACTCAATAAATTTTTTTGAGACGATTCAGAATGAAATAACATGCTTTGAATGTACGCTTTGTAAGCATAATTGTTTTCCGACGAAATTTGACGATCGTTGAGCGAAATGTGACATTCTGCAAACATAGTATTCAATAGATAGTTAATAGGTCCACATTTGTCATCATTCTGAAATGCTTCCCCGTTTCCTTTTAAAATTCGTGCTTGAACATGTAGAAAAAGGTGTGAAAGATCGAAGTAAGATTCGCCTAAACCTGATATGAGGAATTCAATAGTGTTGTTGTCAGATATGGATGCAACAGGATGAATTTCCACAAACGATGATCGATCTATTGCCAATTGTATTGGAGATGATGTAAACAAATCTAATTCACTTTTGGTGCAGTAACACTTTTCCATTTTTCACAGATCAGTAAACACGTCTTTCTCGCAAGACTTTTTTTCTCTTGGTCTGTCGCCGTGAACTCTGTTTCTTTCTTTTAACACCTCCTCCACCTTTCAATTTGCGAAGTATATCCTTTTTAATCTCTTCACCAACTTGCCGCAATTGATATTTTGAAGCTTCTTTAAAGGATTTTCCTTGCGACATATCTTCCAATACATTCTGACCTGTGCTCAGTAAATGTTTTCCCAAATATTTACCGGCTTTCATCATAATCGGCATTGCATATCTCCTAAGATTACTAAATAGCCCATAACCTCTTTGTATAGGATAATTTGAAGCAAAGTAAGAGCCACTTCCTATTTGTTGTTTACAATAGTATCCAATACAATCATTCGGATCTAATCTTTGCCCACGTTTCTCCATGGCTGACAGTTTTGAATATAACAATAAAAACTCTTTGTAGGTTGTTTTATGCAGTTTTCCTTCGAAACGACAAGACAAGGTTTGTTTTGCCTGATATGAATTTAATGGGCGTGCCACTACTTGTTACTAATTCAATTTCAATTGTATCGAAATAGTTCTTCCTGATGGGGAAATATAACGGGACAGTAAACTGTTTTGCGATTTGCTCCTTATATTCGTTGGCAATTGGTATTATTTTTAAGATAGATGCTGATACATCTCCAACCAATGAAGGAGCAATAATATCACAATACACATACACCTCCGTAATTCCTGCTCGCAATTCTAAAATATAATCCGACGTATAATTTCCTTCTGTGAAAGTATTCATACGAAATCCTAGCATATTTGACAACTTTTCTCCGAAAGTTACTTTAGTATGAAGCGGCACACTCATTGCGACTTTAGAATCTACCAACTCTCTCAAAACAATATACTTAAATTCCTTAAACAAAGCATCTGCGTGTTGGTACATACCACTCCGAATTTTCAGCTTATAAATTTTTCGTGCTTCTTGAATGAGAGGAAAATTTTCGTATTCGATAAGGTGAAATTTCTCTCCATCCAACTTCCGTGTAATTTCGGAAAAGTCAAATCGAATGGGAAAAATAGCATGGTGAATGTTGTGCGATTCGGTTTTTATATTTAATGCGTCCATCAGTAGGGGACAAGAATTGCGATTCATTCTTAGTTCAATATTGGAATTCAAGGTAACAATAACTTTATTTCTCTGCTTTTTTAAAACAGCGGATACATCTCCTGTTTCATAGATTATTTTCTCAGTAATTTGATCAAATATGTCGCTCGAATTCAAATCTTTAAGTGAAATTTCATATATTTTCTTAGTCAATGGACTTTTGAGCGCAACTCGAATTTCTTGATTTTTAAAAAATTAGCATTTGGAGCGCTATAATTGCGTGTGATTGATGCTCCAGCTGGATAACCAGGTACTACATAATCTTTGTTAGGATTTAATTTTAAAAGACGTAGAAATTTATTTGCCTTTTCGTCTGTTATAGTCAATTCCCAATAGGGGTTAATATTGATTTTTATTTTCGTTTTGTTTTCAATAAGCGAAAAAGTAATTGGAGGGTCTTTTATCAGTTTTTCACATTAGCATTAACACCTTCTGTAAACTCTTGATAATCCTCGTTGTAGAGGGGATAACAAATTCAGGCGTCAATGATGTGCTCTCTACATTTTCAATGGTTTCTATCGAATAAGAATCGTTGTAATCAGGATGAATGGTAAAATACTTTCCGGGAATTGTTACTTCGCTCAAGCAACATTCCCATTCTCCGTTTAAAGTTATTGGATAAGCCAATTTTGTTCGGAAGTGATCTGGAGTGTTATTGGGGAAATAATTCATACTCGCATTAGAAGGTAGCAAAATATGAAAATCATTCGTGTTCTGATTCATTATGAGATGTGATTTGATCGGCTCTTATCCAAGAATTTTGAGAATCTGGAAATCCGACCCACTTAACAAATAACTTACGAGAAGCACCTTTACCTTTAGTCCGAATGATTTTTTCAATTGCCCAATAGTCATTCGTTGATTTGTCTATTTTTTGTAACTCCTCGTTATAAAAACGACCCTCAATTTCATTAGAATTAAAATCTTGTAATGTATAAGTTGGAGGAATTGTTGGATATCTTTTGTAAATGCGAAATGTTTCTTCAGTCCAACCGGGTAAATAGCCTTTGCGAAAAGTTTTGCGAGCTTTCGATAATCTGACTATATCTCCTGCCGTAAAACTGAATTGTGGATCTACATTAGAATGATATAAACGTTTATATAATTCAGGTTCGTCATCTGTTGTCAATTTGGTAGGTTCAAAACCATGTGCGCGATGGATGGAATGATTGTATGAATGTACTAGTTCTGGTAAAATGTCATAATATTTATAGGAATTACGATAGGTAAAGGCTCTGTACATTCGTTCTCGTAAAGTTCTGTGCGCGCGCTCTAAAATCGCGCATTTCGTTTCGCTTTTTGTAGAATAGTGGTGAATTTTATATCGCTTTAACATAGCGCGTACAATTTTATTGTAAAACTCTGTTCCCTTATCAGTTTGAAAATTTTTGGGTTTTACTTTTTAAATACTTTTTGCAATACTTGTTTTATTGTGCTGGCTTTTTTATCTTTAATTGGAAAAGCTCTTAAATATCGTGACATCACATCAATAATGGTTAAAATATAGCGATATCCTTTGTTATAACGAGATAGTTTTTGCATGTCTAATAAATCACTCTGCCACAATTCATTTATTCCATATGCAATAGTTTTGCGTCTCTGAAACTTATAACGAACAGGTTTGTGTAATGTATAAACATCTTGCTGCGAAAGCCATTTTTGAACGTCATTTAGGTGAACTCCGCTTGCCTTTGACAAACGCTTCACGCCTCCGAAAGAAGACGGTTCCTTTGGATTAAAGTATAATTTTCTTAATCGGTCCAATTTTTCCATTTTTTAATTTCTGGCGAACGCGGGGTAATCTTTGTGAACGCAGGATTTGCATCTGAAAGAAGCAACTGTTCTCTTAATCTTTTATTGCCAATCCATTCCAAAGGAATATTCACATGACGTAATGCTGCGTAAAATTTTGCAAATCCTGTAGGAGGAGTTAAAACACGTTGATCATTTTTCATCATATAGGTAAAGAGATCTACTACATTGCTACGATATTCTGCTTTGCCATCTACTTCAAATTCGTTTTTATCATTGAATGTGTAGTTAGCATCTTTGAGTGTTTCTAAAATAGGCAATATATATTTTTTTCGTGTCTTGGGTATAGCATATCCTATATATTTTGCCAGAATGTTGATTCTTAATGGTACTTCGGATTTGTTTGTTAGTGGAAGCTCTGGTTCTGTCAATAATTCTGGAGGAATTTCAAATGGTTTCGGAGGTGGAGGAGGTTGCATCACTCTCTGATACTTTGGTATCAAATCCGATAACAGTTTAGCTTTTATGTCATCAGGTGTCTCTTTCTCATGCAACAAACTCGAAATATTATTTTCTATTCGAACTTCTGGTTGGGTTTCTGCAAAGTAACGTGATATTAACCCTTTCGGGACTAAACCCATCTCTTGAGCCATGTTTCTTATATGCGTTTGCCGATCGCTTTTCCAGCGATTCCTCCTAAAAGAGACAAAACACCTGGTAAAATTAAAGGAAGGAAACCCCCGACTTGTCTATTGGTAGTAAACAGCTTACGTTTGCGAGAAATAGGTACGCTCCTATTGGCTAATAATCGTATCACTCTTTTGTAACTACACAATTTTTTGATCTTTTTGTTGGTATGTTACCAGATAATAAATTGTCACAAATTTCACAGAGAGTTTTTATTTGATCATCTGTTGCACTCTTTAAAATCGCTTTTCGTTGAGCAGGACTTGCAGCAGCTAGCACATGCAGCAAATGAACATGTCGGCTAACTCGATTCATTTTTCTTTTGGAACAAATACCCAATTAATCATTCCCCGATCGGGAAATAAAGACTTACGGAGACGTTGTACTTCTGGCGATCTTGGATGAACATCGACAAGCAAATAACTAAATGGTTCTTCAGTTGCTTTTTTATATGAATCCATGAAAAATTTACCGCGCCCCGGAAATGCTTGTCGACCAAAACACGCAGCTTGTGATACATCTCGATTATTACGAAATAAAATTATGTAATGTGCGTTAAGGCTAATATCTCTCATAGATTTCACTCTCGGAAAAAGATTTTGTGTTATAAGTATTATGCTGTATTTCTTATGATGCGATCCCATAGTAAACATTTGGGAAATTTCGCTTGTTACATCATTCATCATATCATCCAGTACAATCAAATCGCAATTTTCTTCTTCTGCTTCTGAAGGCAGTCCTGAAACAAATTTAAAATTTTTCTCGTTCAGAAACCAATTTTGTGCGTATTTGAAACACCAGACAATATTTTTCATGGGAACTTCGTACACTTGTTCAGATATGAGTTTCTGCACCAAACTCGTTTTCCCACTTTGGGAAGGCCCCGAGATAATTAAATTTGACGGGTGGTGTAATTTTATCATTTTCAGCAGATTTCACAAACTTTTTAAAATTCTTTTGCTGTTAACTGTACGCCAATTGGTTTTGGTTTCAACTGTTCAGATGTATTTTGCGGTGACCAGAAATAACGAATATCGAATACTTTTTCTCTGTTTTTATAACAAATATGGAGGAATATTTTCCTACCAATATGTTTTGAAAATACACACTGTGTTCCAGTAATATTCACTTCTACCGCTGTTGGTGTGTATACTTGCAAATAATTTATGAATACTACAAGCTGAATAACGATAACAAACCACAGGATAGCAAGGTGTAAATAGTTATGTTTTGTACAGCTGTCCATCTTTAGAAGGTTAAATGTTTACTCAACACATTGAACATCTGTTCGAGAATGAAAGTTTTTTCTCAGGATTTCTATTTATAAGATGTTCTGAAAATGATAATAAAAATCCTACTTTAATCATAGTCATTCCATCGTGGAAGAGAGATTCTGAAATTTCCGTAAATAATTCTTCATTTATTTGAATATTTTGTGACAGGTGTGATAATGCAGTCCCATAACTTTTGTTTATATCATCCATTTTACGTTTTTGAGCTTTCTTGTATTACCAGATTCGAACACTGAGAAAGAATAAAAAGGCTCGGATACACAGATGTGCTATGGCTTGTTTGACGTCTGTGCAACCGAGTCTCTGTTATTTTAGGTCTCTCTGGACTCTTAAGTTTTAAATTTTTTCAATTTTTTTAAAAAAAAAAAAAAAGTAATAATGTTATAGCCTCATCATTTCTGTGTATTTTGATACAAAAAATTTTGTTAATGATGTGAAACCTTCCGAGGCAAACTCTATCATGAAAAGTACTTCAAAGCAATTCATGTACGTTCTTTCAAGTTTTCTAAGTAGCATAATACTTTTCATAATACAACCCCCTGCGCAAACAGTAAAACATGTTTTTAAATCATTACCTTCAATTTTAAAATACTAACCAAGCGAAAAAGTAATCACATCATTTAAATTCAGCGTGAACAATAAAAAGGGGATCAAGGAACAGTGTGGGTTTTTACAATTCGGTGAACGCCACGAGGAAAAATACTTTTCTTGTTTCGAGAACCAGTCATAATTGGAAAGATCATCGATTAATATTCAGTAAATTGCTTAGTAATCACATCATTTAAATTCAGCGTGAACAATAAAAAGTAGATCAAGGAACAGCGTGTGTTTACAATTTGGTCTACGCGAGGGAAAAAAAACTTTTCTTGTTTCGAGAACCAGTCATAAATGTGAAGGTCATCGATTAATATTCAGTAAATTGCCTACAAAAGGTTTTTCTTCTCAGTTCGTCAGCATGAATTCAGGAAAAGACAGGATGAAAAAAAGGGGTAAGTTGGTTTTTTTTCCTTTCTTCTATTGAAGCTTTTAATCCGCGAAGTGAAAATGCTCGCGTAACAAAGTCAACTTTTACTATCGTAGTGGTAAAATGTTTTCCTTCGTAAAGCACAGGAATCCTTTGCACGGTGTTGGTATAATGTACTAATTTTGTACTAATTTTGTTTTTCTTGAATGTGTCTCCAAATGTTCGAGTTTTTTATATCGGCAAAGTGAAAATGTTCGCGAAATTATACAGGACCCATCATTTCCAACTACTCATAGATACTACATATTTACCTTCGTTAGTTCTAAAATGAGTATTTGCGTAATGTTCCTCACAAATTAGCCTTTCTTTATTTTTAACTATTGGTTCCTCTATCTCCTCTAATTTCCAAAATTTTTCTAAATTTTTATTCAAGTCCTCATCACGAATCAAACCGCAGTGAACCTTAGTTTCATTTATTGAATCTAAACTACCCGTTACTATATAACCAAATAAGCTGTTGACTAACAGTAATTGCAAATCTTTTATTTTAATTCTTTCCGGTTTCAATAACTCATAAAATATATTTGCACCTAATAATAAATTAATTTTGCCGGGAACATTAAAATTAGAATCCGCTAATTCCACAAAATTAGAAAAATCAGAATTTATCTCTAACGCTTTCTGCGGAATAAAATCAGTGATTTTTTTAACTACGAGCATATCCAATTCCTTTTCGAAAGATTTATTTTGATTAGAAATCGCCACTTTAACACACCCATTTACAACCATAGAAGCATCTCATTTAAACACGAGATTAATGTATTTATTCTTTCGGTCTTAAGTCGTAATTTATTCGCGCACTCATTCGAAATTAGACATGTTTCACTTCCCGAGTCTAACAAGGCTCTAAATGTCTGCCATTCTGAATATTTATCTTTCACTAGAATTAAAGAAGTACTCAAAAGGCATTTTGTTTTTAAAACATGCGGTTGCCACGATCTGTGTTTTGTCTACTTTCGGAACGAAAGATTCAGCATTTACACTCAAGGCGAATTGTGGCTCATCCTGGTTAACCTCTGTCATCGTCTCCAGGGGGAAGAAAGAATTCCCTTTCATTTCTCTGGGGTAATGTAATAATTTATTATGCGGCTTAGAGCAGAAACAATTTTTTGATCGGCATCTTCTAACGCTGCATTGAGGTGAAAAACATTTAAAACAAAGTCTATTATTTTTTTACAAATTCTACTCTTTCGTTTACAGAAAACATTTTAAATTGTGGACAAAATTGTAAAGCATGAACATTATTTTTACACAATACACATTTATCATCTTTTAACTCGGAAAAAAATACATTCGATGCATCTCGCGGTATTTTAGCATTAAATTTGTTTTGTTTATTATAACTAAAACGCTTGGCATTTTCACAAAAGGGCTTAGAAAACATCTCATTTTTAATTTTGCCTCTTTCGATGACAAATATATATCGCACTCACGCCTTAACTCTTGTGGTTTAAAATATTTCTCTCCCTGTTTTATACTCATGTAAGACATTAATTCTTTGTCGAGTGTGTTCATTATTTTATCCGATACAATTAACTCACACAATGTGATTTAAAATCATTCACATTGCGCAGCTGACAATAATACTCAAATGTCGCGCATAATCTTGATGCAAATTGTACATAACTCTCTGAACTTAATTTTTGCGCTTTCTGAAATCTATTATAGCATTCTTGTGGTGTGGGGGAAAATTCTTTTAATACTACATCTTTAAGTTTACTATAATTATTTAATTCTTCTTCGGAAACATGAACAAGTAAATTATTAACTCTTTCACCTAGAATATTTAAAAGAATTTCGCCTTTAAATTGTTCGGGAACCTCTTTTATTTTGAATGCTTTTTCGAGCGACTGGAAAAATAAATTATATGACTCCACTCTTGAAGGTACGGGTATTGTTTTAAAGTTTTCACGGACTTTAACAAAGTCTCAACATTAATATTGGCGGCAGTTTCAAAAAACACTCGGATTTCGAATATCGGAATTTTCAATTAAATTCTTCTGGATATTTGCAAGCTCTAATTGTTTTTGCAATTGCGCTAATTTAATTCGTTCAAATTCTAATTTAGTTTCACTATCCAATCTCTTATTTTTAATTTCCGCCAAAGCATAATCGATTGCAGATTGAACTAACTCTTTATCATTTTTGTAAACGTCACTATTTACAATTACACTTTTTAAGCCAGCGATTTTTGCTCCTTCTGGTACAGTTAAATTTAACTTTTCCGCAACGATTTTTAAATCGTCTTTCCCTAATTTATTTAAAGACATATTTATGAATTAAGGTCACTAATAGAAGGATCAATTAATTGCACCTACCTCCTCAGATCGCTGTTTCACGCCGCTCGCTAAAGTTTCGGTTTCGAGAAATCGGTCTCTATATTCACACTTTGGACATCACTTATTTTTTTTTCTTTTTCACTGCGAATTTTGATAATCCACGGTTTCACAAATACACATATCCTTACCTCCGGTGATGCTGACCATTTTTTGACTTAACACAATAAACAACACTAGCAGTGGACTGTGATCTCTTTAATTTCTCTACTCCGTACACTACCTCTCGGAGTGATTGTTACACATACACTGACGTTTTATTTTACAAGCCGCTAGAGGGCGCTGTTCATTAACAGAGCTAACAGAAGTTAAATTTTATTATTTTCTCCCCTTATGAAGTAAAATATGTTTCCCAAGTAGTGTAATTCATTGATTTCAATGTATAAGTTTCATTCTACCAATCAAAACCAAATGAGGAAAAGGGGCTCTGCTGGTTATTACCTAAGCAAAAACTGAGACAAAACCAACAGCACGTAAACTCTTTTTTTAAGCTTGATGTGTAAGCATTTAATTCTTCAGTGGAGTACAAATCTTTGTTGTAGTTGAAGGAAAATCCATTTCTTTATATATTAGTTAATGTAACATGACATAAAAGGGGTAATTAAGTATAAGAAACACTTTTAGGTATTAATTTCAAAATGAATATATTATTAAATTTTTGCGAAAACATTTAATACTAAAATATTTGTTCTCTTCTGAAGTGTCATAATAAATATAGCCTATTTTTGTTTTGTTTCCTATAAAATAAAACTATCAATACCTTAAAACTCGCATCCTTGAAACTATTTACAAAACCTCTACTGGAAAAGTGTACAGAAGGTAAGATACATACTCTTAAGATACTTACTCTCATACTCTTTCCAAATAAAGGTAATAGAAAGTTTTGTAATGATTTGGTCCAATGCTGGCAGTAAGCTACTATGAGGGTACATGGTAAACAAGTAATATCATATACAGATTTCTTAACCCCAGCCAAATTTTTGTGAAAAGGCAAAAAATTTTTTAGCACTGCTAATATGCCCAAAAGAAACATCTGCTGGTTCTTGAACATTAACTAAAGGTGCATAAATAACAAAATTTTTTAAATTCAAGATATGTGTTCAATGCTAGTAATTCAAAATTATAAATTTTGTAAAGTTTTATATACGAGTTAGCAAATGTTTATATGAACATATTTTAATTTAATCTGCAGAATTCTTTGGGAAGGAAGATGCAATGAAGTAAGCAAAATAAACTTGTATGATGAGAAAAGTACTACCACGAATATGTTAAATGGTAAAGCATGCATGATTTGTATGTTTTTCTTTTTAATAATGAATGTTTCAATACATCATTTTTTTTTGGCCATAAATGTTACCTGTTAAAACATAGCAATACAAAGACAAAAATAAAATTTGTTATAATAATCTGATTCTTAATTGTTTTTTTTGTCTGGATTCCCATTTACCATATTTTACACCATTTTAATATATGACAATGCAGAAATGTTCTCACTTATAATATAACTGAAAACAGTAACGATACAAATTTAAAAATTTTATAAAATTTTAGTTAAGTAACAAAATTTTTATTTCAGTACCTCAATTTTTAAATAAATTCAAATAGAAATAAAAAAAATACAATTATCTTTATTAGAAGGTACCAAGTTTTAATAATTTCTGAAATAAACTTGAGAAAAAGGTGAGACAACTTATGAATTAAGATTATTATATTTAAGTATGCACAGGAAAGTTTTGCCATTTTTGACTGTACATTGCAGCATTTGGTGGTTTGTTTTTGCTAAATCAAAAACAATTGATAGGCTGATATTAAGTGTTGTTTTATAATATGGATTAAAGATAAATACATACAATATACTTATAAATGCTTACATATACTAGAAACCAATTTCATCAGATTAAAAGACTGCCAAATACCGCAATATACAGCCAATAGTGGAAACCATCCCTGAGCACATTGGAACACAATAATATAATGATGGAAGTTACCCAATTTTCTAGATCAATGCTTTTCTAGATCAATTAAAACTCAGTACATAAGTACACCAGGTAAAAAAACAAGCTCCAATAACAGTCAAATTCTTTTTTGTATTATTATTTTTAATGCTGAGGAATCAGCAAAAATACAATACAAAAGAAAAAAACTGACACATAATACATTTTGCATTTATATAAGGAAACTGGCATCATTAGCTTTCATGTTTACTAAAGGTTTGGTCAACTTATTTACACAGGTAATTTCAAATTTTGTACATTTGAGTGGAAATCATAACATAAATCTAAATATATTTCACTCTTAAAAAATTGTCCTCATTACAATAAAAGATTAAAATTCATAAACTGATGTATTTATGAGCTATTGTTTTTGCTGATAACTATCAAAAGACTTAGTCATGTATGCGCACTTTAAATGTGTTCCCAGAAAAAGTAAGTTTCTATCTACCTACTAACAGTTATAAATATTCAAAAGTAATGTTTTACTAATAAAAATTCTATTGTGACACTTTATTCTGTTCACATTTTCTTTTTGTCTTCTCAATCTAACTTCAAGCTCTCTCCAAATATGATCTATAGGTATTTAAATCAGTTGACTTAGGTGGTGTTCATAATATTAATGCAAATGCATACATGAGTTTGCAAATTGTGATAGGAGCAAAATTCTTAGGGAGGGAGACACAATGAAGTAAACAAAATACACTCAAGATGAACAAAGAACTACCACTATTTTGAGTAGAGGATTGTATACAGCTTGTATACTTTTATTTTTCTTCTTTTATGTATGTATAATGAATGAATGTTTGGATATACAACTTTTTTTGGTTGTACACTATTTTAACATATAATGACTATGCAGAAATGTTCTAAAATATAATGTAATAAAATGTAGCATATGACGTTGCATGAATTTAGTTTATTCGCACCAATTTCCACATTACCCTGGAGGTATGGTGCAGAAATGCATTACCCCTTTTATCCAAATAGGAAAGGCGGGTTCCCCAGTAGGTATATTTCCTTACACAACATTAAACGTACCGTATTTTCCTGTATATATAATCCGCGGATTATGTGAATTGTGATTATGTGTTTAAAATTCCGTTGTGCGTATTATACGCCGCCGCAGATAATGTGATAAAAAACATTCTCCATCCAAAATGCTGACAAAGTTTTAAAAGAAATAGTACTGATCTTGAACTAAACATAAAAGAAAAGACTACTGAAGGAGGAAATCAGGAAACTGCAAGATTGTTCAACATTGATGAACGAAATATTCAATTGTGGAGAAAAAAAAAAGGCTGATTTTGAAAAATGCAACCGAAATCTTTATAATTATGGACTCGATGAAGCACACCTCAGGGAGAATGTTAAAAATGGCCTGAAGTCAGCACTTGCGACTAATACCTGCAAGACTGACAAAGAAATTACAGCCTTTAGATGTCGGAATAACTAGATATTTTAATTGAAAGTTCGGTTATTATGGGGACAATGGATGTCCAATGGAGAAAATAATTTTACAAAATGTTTTGTTATGTACAACTCATTACATATAATTTTGATCATATTGTGTATTTTTTTTATTTATCTGAAACTACATTATCGGCAGTATGCATTTTTGATTATTTGCTGTAAAAATTGCTGTGGATTATACGTCTTTTATTTTTCTACTCGAAAAAAAAAGGCTTTGCGGATTATATACATGAAAATACGGTATTACCTATTAGTTTACAAAAAAAAATTAAGATTTTATGCTAAAAAATAGTAATATAACTAACAAAAATTAAATTTAATAAATTAAAATAAACGAATTAATCTAATTAAATACAATGTAATTTTCTGGATAATTTTTTTATTACGTTTTTAACAAAAATATTACTCGTTAAAAGAAAAAACGAAACCCAGACCCTGAGAAAAATTCTAAGATAAACAAATTCATCACTGTAACCGTATAAAGTATTGTACATTAGTTGTAGAAAAAAAAGGAAGACATGATTCACTTTTCAGCCAGGCAGCATTATACACATTTGCTGATCATCACATTTCCTTTTTAGAACATCCGTATTTTCTTCTGAATACACTTTTAACCCGAGAGCGGTGGCGCGGGGCATCTGTGATCTCTGTTGGGTCACAAGTAAAGAACTCAAAAAGTCTCTCTCAGTGGACTGTAGTTTTTATTACTCTGTTGCTCAGCTCGCTCGATTTGACTCCTTTCTCAATGGAGTCAGAGGTTACACAGATTCGTTAGACACTCTGAGCGCTAGAGGGCGCTCTACATTTACATACGTATACTGAACATTCCGCCCGGCCTTGCAATGTTTTTCAACATGCAAGATTTACACAGAACATAATCATAAAGATAACACACAGAGATACAATACTTCAAAATACAAACAAAACAACATACAAATGAAGACAATGTATAAAGCAATTGATAAATCACAGAGAATTTAAAAAAATACTATTCTACACACAAACATTACTATCTGAAGGGTTATATATGCTACTTCACACACACACTGTTTCAATTGGTAAAATGCAGAGTTTCGAAATGGGTCTCTTAAATATACCTCTAGTGGTTTTGACTTCCACTACTCTTACTTTAGAATCCTTTCCTGGATAAATATTGTTGATTCTACCTAATGACCATTGACACGAAGGTAAATTATCCTCTTTTATTATAACCATATCTCCAATTTTAGCATTCTTTTTCTCGAAATGCCACTTATTTCTCTCTGCTGCAAACTATTTAGATAGTCTACACTCCATCTTTTCCAAATTAATTGAATTATTTTTGTAATTTTCTGCCAATATATTATCCAAACTATTTTCATTTAAATTAGTTAAATCAGGCTCAACAATTGATGTAATTGATCTAACTATCAAAAAATGAGAAGGAGTCAATACATTTAAATCCTCTAAGTCAGAAGATAATGGGACAAGAGGACGAGAATTTAACATCCCCTCTATTTGGATAATCACGGTCAGAAACTCTTCATATGTTAATCTAATGTTACCTACTACTCTCTTTAAATAGAACTTAAAAGATTTAACGCCTGCCTCCCAGAGACCTCCAAAATTTGGGGCTCTAGGGGGGGAGGAATTTCCAATCTATTCCTTCAGAGGCCATATAACTTGCAAGTGCCTCATCAGGCTTACACACCAAATTAAACATTTTTTTAAGTTCTATATTTGCATCCACAAAATTTGTTGCATTATCAGAATACAACACTTAGCACATTTACCTCTTCTAAATATAAAACGCTTAAGTGTAGCAATAAATGCATTAGAGGTTAAATCAGTCACAATATCTAAGTGCACAGCTTTAGAAACAAAACATATAAATATACAAACGTAGATTTTGTTATATACACCTTTTCTCTGCCCTTTATACTTAATGTAAAAGGGGCCACAGAAGTCCACACCTGACACATTGAATGGATAATTTTTGATAACTATCCTTTGGCAAGTCAGCCATTATTTGATCAGTGCAAGTAGGATTGGCCTTACAACAAATTACACAATTATGAACAACTCTTTTTTCTACAAATATTACTTAAGACACGAATAATTTTAAAATAGTCATTACTAAGGTTAAGTAAATTATTTACAAAAGAGTTAGTAGCAGAATCAAGAAAAAAGTTAGAAAAGTCACAACAGTTTTTAAGTTCACCTGGATCCTTGATCATTGCAACAGGAATTTGTCGTTGTGGGTACTGGTTGCTCATCAGAAATTTAGGACCATTCCACCACAACTCACAGGTTTTAAGTTTTAGAGAATCCCTTCCTCTGGAAACGAAGTCGGCAGGATTGTCCTCTGTTGCCACATAACGCCATTGTTCACTGGAAGTCATCTCCTGGATTGTAGCAATCCTGTTAGCCACAAAGGTTTTTAGTTGATATGACTCCTTCCTTATCCATGACAAAACTATCATGGAGTCACTCCAAAGAAAAGTATTAGTCACATTTAATTTTAAAGCTTGCTTGACACGATGCACTAATTTTGCTAACAGCACAGCGGCACATAGCTCAAGTCTAGGAATCGTTGTTTGCTTGGTAGGCGCAACTCGGGATTTATTGGCAATAAGATGTACAAGCATCTTTCTATCTGATGTTATGGATTTGCAGTAGACGACAGCTCCATATGCTGACTGGGACGCGTCGGAGAATCCATGCAGCTCGATCACTTCCGGTTGCTCTACCACAATGCATCGATTGATGTTGATGTCATTTACTACCTGAAGTGATTCGACAAATTGTCGCCATTCTCTATTGATTGTATCTGGAAGCAAATCTTTCCAATCAATCTTTAGCATCTATAATTTTTGAAGGAAGATTTTCGCCTTCGCCACCACAGGATCTAAAAGACCTAGAGGATCATATATCCTGGCGATGGTTGACAAAACATCCCGTTTGGTATTTAATTCGTGCAAGTCTATTTTTACTCTGAAGGAGAAGCAATCATGCTTGGGGTTCCAATAAACACCCAACACTTTTATCTCTGATGAATCTGAAAAATCATAATTTTCGGAAACCTCAATCAATTCCGTATTATTTCCACACCACTTATGCAAAACCATACCTCCTTTAGCGAAGATATTGATCAGTTGATTTTTCAGTTCTTTTGCTTCTAATAAGGTCTCTGCACCGGTAAGTACATCATCAATGTACATGTCGCTCATTACAACTGAAGACCCTAATGGAAAATTCTCTGCTTCATCTAGGGCTAATTGTTTTAGCGTACGTGTCGCTAAAAATGGTGCACTCGTTGTTCCATAGGTCACAGTTGACAACTCAAACGTTTTTATTAGTTCGTCCATGTTCTCTCTCCACAGAATGCGCTGAAGTTTACGCTGATCTGGATTAATCCAAATCATTTGATATATTTTTTGCACATCCACAATGAATGCAAATATGTGCTTTCTAAAGCGAACCATTATTGAAAAACGGTCATTTTGAGCAACTCCCCCATTGTATTGTAGAGAGTTTAAAGAATAACCATTTGTAGTTGCACTCAACGCATTAAAAACTACTCTCAATTTACTTGTTTTTTTTATCAGAGCGATAAACACCAAGAGGTGGTATGAAATACATTCCACACTATTCTTTCTCATCTACCTCTTGCATATGTCCTAGCTCTTTATACTCTTTTAAAAAATCTCTATATAATTTTAAAGTTAGGCTCACGTTTTAATCTATTCCATAAATAATTTAATTTTTTAAGGGCAATATCTTTTGACTGGCCTAAACAATTTGGATCCTTTTTAAATGGCATAGATACTATATATCTTCCCGTACTATCTCTAGTATGATTTTTTTGAAAATGCTCCTCACAAATTATCGTTTCCTTATTTTTTATTGTCTCAGGTTCAACATTTTCGATTTCCCAAAAATCTCCTCATTGTCTTTTCTAAATCGACATTATCTCTGATTAACCCACAGTGAGGTTTATTTTCACTAGAAACTGGAATACTCCCACTCGCAATATAGCCGAAGACTGTATTCTGAAAAATTAATTTTGTATTTAAAAGATTTGTTTGTCCTGGTAAAAGAATTTCATAAAAGATTTCTGCTCCCAACAATAAATCAATATTTCCCGAAATGTTGAAATTTTCATCCGCTAATTTCTCTCTACTGAAATTACCCAAACTAACGTTAAATGGTTGAGAAGGAATCATATCCGTACTTCGCGGCACTACAAAAAAGTCTGCATTAGTTTCATAACTATTTCCTCTATTTGCAATTGTTGCATTAACGCGCGATTTAATCATTAACTCTGAATTATTTAATCCTGAAACTAAAATGTTTATTTTCTCTCTTTTTAAATTGAGTCTATTCATACACTGTTACGAAATAAAATTGCTTGTTGAACCACCGTCCAACAGCGCTCTGACCTCCTACATTTTTCAAAAGGAATCTCTAATGAAACAAATCGCGGTTGAAAGTAAAACGGATTTCGATTTTACGTAACTCGTTGCAATAAACAGATCTCCTACACCCTGAGAAGAAGACTCCTCTTTCGAAATCTCCCCTATGTAATTTATGGGTTTGAACACAGACGCCTTCGCTGAAAGTTGACTCATCGAGGATTCCTCTGTTTCCGGCTCTTTCTGCACCCCCAATGAAGAAGGTTGAATGACCCTTTCACTCGTAAAATTTGGGTCTCCAGAGAAACACAAAGAAGAATGATGCTTTTTTTTGGCAGCATTTACAAAGAACTTTAGATTTACAAAACTTGACTCTTTGCAAATTTAAACAATTAAAACACAAGGAATTATTTTTAACAAGTTCTACCCGTTTATTTACTGATAATTGCTTATATTGAGGACATTTATTTAAAAAATGACTATCAGATTGACACAAAACACATTTTTTGCCCTTGACATCTGAGAAAAATATTCTAGACATATTTTTAGAATTTTGATTTTTGCGACAATAATTAATACTCTCACTCAGTGGTTTTTCTCGCGATAAATAAAATAAATCAATTTCTTTTCCCAACGTTAAAGGATCAAACCATTTATCTGCTTGTCTGACACTAATATGCGATGCGGTTTCTTTATCTAAAGTACTAAATATTTTGTCTGAAACTATTAATTGTTTTAATACCTCGAAATTTGAAACATCTCTCAATTTTAAATAGTATTCCCAATTTGTTGTTAATCTACTCGCAAACTGGACATGAGATTCACAATTTACCCCCCGTGTTGCTTTCTTAAAATTCTCTAAACACGATTGAGGAGTTGGCTCAAATTCTTGGAGTATTATGGACTTTATTTTATCATAATTTTTAAGATCCTCATCTTTCAGATATATAATAATATTTGCAGCTTTTTCTCCTAATAAATTTAACAAAATCTCAGGCTTAAATTTATCAGTAACACTTTTGGCTGCAAATGCACGTTCTATAATGATAAAAAAAAGAAACTCCATCCTCAGGTTTGTCGGGAATTTTCACTGTAAGTGTGCGGATACTTTTAATTAAAGAATCTAAAGAAGAGGAATCATTACAATTAACTTCAGTATTATTGTCTTTATCATTTGCTCGTATTCTCGCTATCTCTAAATCAAGCTTAGACTTTTCTCTTATTTTTTCTAACTCTAATTGCTGACTTTCGTCATACTTCCTTTCTTCGATAATTAAATTTGCTAACTCATGCACGGAATCAGGATCGTTTTTGTATCGATCACAGTTTTTATAAGATCCATGAAGTCTAAAACAGTTAATTTATCACTCACACACAACTCTAATTCAGAAGCGATTCGCCTCAAGTCTTTTTTTGCTCCTTTAAACATCGTTAAAGTTTAAAGTTCGATTTTTCAACGAAAAGTCAAAAAACAACAGCACATACCTCGTATTTTCAATGCATATATCTCTCCGGTTGAGACTGGGCCAGAATGTTGGGTCACAAGTAAAGAACTCAAAAAGTCTCTCTCAGTGGACTGTAGTTTTTATTTTGCTCTGTTGCTCAGCTCGCTCGATTTGACTCCTTTCTCGATGGAGTCAGAGGTTACACAGATTCGTTAGACACTCTGAGCGCTAGAGGGCGCTCTACATTTACATACGTACACTGAACAATCTCTATTGAAGGAAGTTGAAACTAATCAAGCAAAAGAAGAACCTGCTGAAAGAATGCATATTATTCATGATTGAGAAATACGATGAACATGAAACGAAAGTAAATTTTTCAAATGCTTCCTAAAGAACTCCATCAACTAAAATCTGAAGCCATAAGTGTACCACAAGGTTCAGTTCGCCTTGTCAAAAAGACACAAGAAAGAAAAAGTTCAACTTGCTATTTGTTGATCACCAAAGGTGTCACGAGTTCAAAGCCCAGTACCACTAAGGACCCATCGTGTAGGGGCGAGATGCACGCACTGTTCAGCTACACGAAGGCTTTTGGCGACGGACCACGTAATTTTGAACCATGGTCAAGTGACGTGGACGACACCTGAGCTGGCACCCCCTCTAATAACTACCACACCACACCAACGGGAGGACGTTTCAGCTCTCGACAGATTTAACGTGCATCGCTGCCCTACACGGCGGGTCTTTAGTGGTACTGGGCTCGAACTCTTGACCAGGCCAGCCACGATCCGATACCTATACCACTCGGCTACCGCGGCCACCAATTTAAAAGTGACATATAATGTATAAAAGTTGTGAAATGTAAAGGTAATATGTGCAACTTTGTTATTCACAGTAAATTAAAGAGTTTTTATTTCAGGGTGACAGACCCTGAAGTTTCTGTAGAAAATTCTGGTTTCTCTTCAAACTTAGTGCTAATATTTCGTTATACAAAGGACAAGATGAATGTGAAAAAGCAGAATTGTAATAGTTTTTAAGTAGCATTTAAGTAGAATTAAGTTAGTTACGGGGCATGCGCTACCATATCATGAACCAGGGGAGGCGAACCGTTATGGATCAACGTGCCATTTTTTCTGAAGAAATGTTTAATGAGGTATAGACGTGCCTTCAAATAATTTTGACTTGTGATTGTGGGAAAATAATAAAACTAAATACTCTAACAACTGAAAACTTTTTGCTAGCTACAAAAATTACATTTTTCATTGTATAATAGTAAATGCTTTAATAAAACATGTAATTCAAATTAAAGTAACATTAGTGTGAGTTCTATTATCGCAGATTGTGAATGACAAATAACTTATATTAGGATTGTAAGATGTTACTTTTAGCAGAATGCATGCCGAATTGGAGTTATCTGCCAAACAGTTCTTAAGGGATTTTTTAATGTTATTCATCTCAGAAAATAATGACTCACAAGCATAGATAGATGAAAATATGATTAAAATGGCATAAGTTAGCTTCTTTTAATAGTTAAATATATCTGGAATCAAATTTCAGCCACCCTACGACCGATCACTCCCGTTTGTTCGTAATACTTCATAGTGAACTTTGTTATTTTGAACGTGGAGTGCCAGCACCCGCGCGGTCCCGCTTGGCTTGTGTCAGCGCGAGCGCAATTTGGAGTTTGAAATATTTTTTGAATTTAAATATCGCGTAGCTTGCTGGTGCCCCTTTACGTATGCCACCCGGGGCCATGCCCCCCCCCATGCTACGCCACTGCTTCCTCCTGGTTCTTCTTGGAGGTTTAAAATACACTCTGTCGCAAAAAATATATGCACCCAGAAGAAATCAAGCTACAATCACGAAACTCGGCAAGAATGTAGTCTGGTAAGAGATATGCAAATGATTAAAATTTCGAAGCCAATGAGACAAGGCTAAGTGTGCTATGCGCATATTAGTTGCGCAACTGGGAGAGTTTAAAAGCATGAGTACGAGCGCCGTACGGCTATCCAAATGAATCGGATGACTTTGATAGACGATATTGAGACTTAGGATGCCTCTAAGACGTAACCGGCGGCAGTACGAGCAGCTGACGGACTTTGATAGGGGCCGTATAATAGGCCTCAGAGAAGCAGGTTGGTCGAATAGACGTATCGGCCGCCCCTCGGTCGGAGCGATATGGTAGTTGCTCGGTGTTGGCAACAGTGGATCACAGAAGGTAGAGTGTACCGTCGCGGAGGTTCAGGACGTCCCAGGAACACAAATGATCGCGAGGATCGTGCAATCAGAAGAGTGGCCACTTCGGCACCAACAACGTCCCTAGCATAGATTCAACGCCACTTACCTCCTTCCAGACATCCAGTGCCATCAAGAGAAACCATAAGGAGACGACTGACCGAAGTTGGCGAGGAGCCGACGTCCGCTAAGACGCTTACCACTGACCCCACATCATAGGCAGTGTCGACTGGATTTTTGCCGACCTCGGGCAACTTGGAGTGTGACAGACTGGAGACGTGTCATCTTCAGTGATGAATCCCGATTCAGTCTCAGTGCTGATGACCACCGCACACGTGTCTGGAGGCGCACCGGCCAGCGGTCCGATCCGGCATTTATTGTCGAGCGGCATACAGCAATTTCACAAGGTGTGACAGTGTGGGGAGCAATTTCTTGGGACACACGATCATCTTTAGTGGTCCTTCAAGGCACTTTGACAGCTCGCAGATACGTGGACGATATTTTAACGCCGATTGTGCTACCCATGCTATCAAGTCGCCCAGGTGCCATTTATCAACAGGATAATGCTCGTCCACATACTGCGCGACTCTCCCAACAATGTCTTCAAGGATATGACGTCCTACCATGGCCTGCCAGGACACCAGATCTTTCGCCAATAGAGCATGTCTGGACGCGCTGGGAAGTCAACTGCAGCCGTCCCGAGATACAGGAGAATTAACTGCGCAGATGCAAAGACTATGGCAGGATCTTCCACAGGGGGTCATAAGTGATCTAATTGAATCGATGCCACGCCGAATTTCGGCTTGTATAGCTGCCAGAGGTGGCTTTACTACTTACTGATTTTTAACCTTTTGCAAGCTGTAACCGCTTAATAAAATGATATTTTGTTCTGAATTTTTAATCATTTGTTTATTTTCATATACACTACATGCATACCAAATTTCGTGAATGTAGCTCAATTTCTTCTGGGTGCATATATTTTTTTTGCGACAGAGTGTAAATTTCAAGCTCTTCACAAACTTTACGCATATGTTTAAACGTCCTCGACGAATTCCTTTCGTTTTGCTTCTAATGTGGTCTGTAAAGCAAGTATTTTTTGAGCACATTGATGGATATTTAGTCCCTTTGTTTCCAAATAATTTTGAGCATCATTGACTTTACACAGTACCGGTTGCCAGAAGCCTAAGTAAAATAAAAACGAATGCGATTGCATAGCGACTAATAAACTTCCTGCATCTGTGCGTGTATTAAAGCTTTTACTCGTTTACGTTAATTTCGTCACGCGGGCGTGATTTGGAGTTCGAAATATTTTTTGAATTTAAACATCGTGGTGCTTGCCACTGTCCCTTTTCGTATGCCGCCCGGGGTCATGACCCCTTTGGCACCTTCACGCTACGCCACTGGTAAAAAAAAAGATGCAGAAGATTTGGTTTTATTAACGTCGCACGGCAACAAAAAGGCTACAAGTGAGGAACCCCAAAATTTTAAGCTACGGTCAAATGTTTAACCCAATAGAGCAAACACATTATTCTCTAAACTCTGTGGCCCAGCCAAAGCTGATACTTAAGACCTTATTCTATTAGTACAGAAACAGCCCCATTATTCCAATATATAAGTTTAATGTAGAATCAGGGTCAGAAATTTTAAAAAAAAATGATAATTTACTTGACTGTAGAACTATTGTATTTGAATTTCATTTTAGGAACATTACAACTAATTACCATGAGCACAAAAAGTAGTATCAATAGAAATAGCGAAATCGCATGAATTCTTTCAAAATATTAGAACTTCTCTGCATACATGACAAAGTTTATAGACGACTTCAATCTTCGATTTTTATCATAATTTTTTTAAAAAAATATGTATAACATTCTCTTTTCAACATCAATCTAAAACAACCTCATGATAAAAATATCAAAAGAGCAAATTCAGAAAATTTTTGCATAGCTTTTTTCATGATTTTCTAAGAAATTACATATATATGTAGTCCTTCTTACAAGAGAAAAAAATAACCTCAATTTGGAATTATGCAGTTTATACCAATCTTTTCAATTTTAAAAATATGTTTTTCTGTTGAAATGAGATGCCTCATTTTCTTAATAATAGACATCACATTGTGACGGCTCTATCCACGACCTTCGCACTAATACATCCTCTTGGGAATCCTTGATCCTTAAAAACTATTTTATTAAAACGCTCCCTCTAAAGAAGAGAACATGAACATGCAAATTATGATAACTATATAAAGTATAAGCTTTCTAGTTAGAAAGAGAGAGATAGGTAGGCCGTTAGCGGAGCAGTGATTAATCAAATTTAAAGTGTAACGAAGATATTCAGTATTTGATAATTGTCATAATTAAGGTGACGATTTGTCACTGGAGATTGAACATAGATTAGATAGCTAGGAAGGCGGTGTACTTGAACCAGAAATAAAAAAGTGTTACTATTAATTAAAGTCTTCTCATACTTCACGTACCTCATTAATTGTCTGCATATTGCTTTACTTGGGTGCATCTCTTGGTTTTGATTGATCAAACTTTTGTTGTTGTTTGTGTTGCAAATAAACAAAGTAATTTTGAACATGGCTAGTCTTCCTTCTCTTTCTCCCACATCTCTAGGCACAGAGGCGAGATCCATACAACGTTTTGACAAAATAAATTGCTAATTTTAATGTTAAAAGTAATATATTGAAATTGATATTTTAAAGACTGTAATAAAAAAAGGAAAGCAAAAATGTAATTATACTTTACCTACATGGACACATGATAAATTAAAATTCAACATGATATATATGTATAATTTAATAATACAAGCAAACATTTAAAATAAATGTAGTTTATTTGACAAAAATGATTAGGGTTTAATTACAAAGAAATAAAAATCAAAATTTACAAGAAAAAAAATAGCTTGATTGAGCGATTATTAACCTTTTAAGTGGCCATAAACAGTTGCTTTCTAAAATCAAATTTTATCTTACATATTAGACATTTAAATTTAAATAGCAATTATTTCGTTGAAGCCCAGTGGCTGAATGATTAGTGCATCGGGCTTCCACAACCACGGGCTGGACAAGGTTGACTCAGCCTTTCATCCCTTCAGTGGGTCGATAAAATGAGCACCAAACTTACTTGGGAGCTTAACACTGGGGGTTTCACGTCAGGCTGACCATCTGAATGGAACATCTGCTCATGCACCTTAGGCCCAAGGTCGCGTGTACTGAGTTGGGCACAGTAGGCCTTGACCCTCACGGGCTGTCGCGCCACAGAGTTAAGTTAATTATTTTGTTGAAGAGAAATTAATATTAAAAATAGACATGGATTTAATTGATGTTCTTTTTGATATTTGATATGAAGAATTCCATATTATACCTTGTATACTAGATACATAATTGAGAGATAATATTTCTAATGATTCATTTAATTAAAATTGATTTATCATAATTTTCTAGTTAACATTTTTAAATATGGTTTTTAAGATCATAAAAAGGAGGGGGAATCCTTTTTATTTTGCCTCATTTGTGAAGGCTAAAAATAATGTAAACGTGTCTCATGCCCACTATATGCATGCTCACGAACATAAATAAACTAAAAGTCAGTATTGAGCACTTATGAGAGAGGTAGATAAATCAGCAAATAATGACAAAAAACCATATGTAAATATGTTCCTAATTCCTTCATATCTCCAAAATATTTCACTAGAAAATTGATATTTTTTTTTAGTTCCGAAGGTGTTAAAATGGTAGTACTAATGAAACACACATAATCAATTTATGATAAATAGAAATCTAGAGAATATAATATTAAAAACTTGTCAAACACGAATCAGTAACAATCAATCCATAAAAACTTAACAATATGCAGAAAATTTTCAAAAACTATTCTGAAAGTTGAATTAATTCTGCATGCAAAAGGCACAACAATGAATTATATCTAAATGGAATACAATTTAGAAATAATTGTGCATTATTTAATTAGAACAATATCCATACATATATTTCAAATCCTAATACACTCTCAGTGATGTAACTGAGAATATTAGCCCCCCCCTGCAAAATCAGGTTTTTTGGCCCCAAGCCCAAGTATGTACTTGGCGTTAGTCAGGCTTAGGGCACCCCCTCTGCAGTGCTGGGTTTACATTATGCCACTGTACACTCAATATCAAAGTGAAAAACTATGCTGAGAAAATATATATATATATAAATATAAATTAAAGAGAAATACAACTAAATCACTAAATGCAGTTTCATATCTCTAAAGATGAAATTTTGACAGTACTTCTGTGATTAAATAATTTTCTTCCTTACATATAAATTCTTAAAGTTCATTAAGTCGCAAAAAAACAGACACAATGCAATCAAATGTCTTGGTGCCGAATTGTATAAATTCGGAGCCATATTTAGCTCATATGTATAGCAAGGCTTCATGAATGAAGTTTTATATAATAAGCTCTGTTTACTTAAATAAATAGAAAAAAAAAACAAAGCAAAAAGGAACAGCAAAATTTATTGCTTAAGTTTCAAGGCATAGTAGTTACTTGATTTTTCTCAATTTTGGAAAATAAACTACCTAAAGCCATGATTCAAATAATTGAAACATGTATTAATGCAGAAATTCAATTCTTGAGAAATCATTACAATGCCAGTTATTGTTAGAGCGATGTTAAAGTAAGATGAATTGATTTTTTCATTAAAACAGTATAAAAATATAATTAAAAATATGAAACAGTTGAAGACATAGTGGCGTAAATCAAGTTTTAGGTACTTATGTACAAAGATGTTATGTGTATATGAATGAAAATATCAATAACAAGTTATGAAAGTTGCAAAGTCGTTTTAAAAACCAACAGAGGGCAAGTTTTAGCATGATAATGAATTTCTATGATCCTCTTTATTTTGATGACTTGATTTCCTCCAGAAAAAAAGAATCACATCCACAGGGATTTTATTACCAAATTTTCAATTGATTTTTAATATTCTGACTATAGGGCAGTGATATATTTGTGAGACAAAAATACACTAAGAACTGCTGGTTTAGGTCATTTTAGGTTAAAAATCGCTAGTTCGAGTACTAATAAATAAATAACATGCAGCAATGAGATAAATACAGTTTTCCATTCCAGATACCATTCTTTCTTCATTAGCATAGTTTCATTTTGGAGACACTGGAAAAAAAAATTAATTCTTAAAAAATCATTTCAATCTGTTGCACACAAGTGTAACATAATTTAAAGCTGTCAGTGACGAATGCTTTCCAGCAGGACTTTTAACAAGAAACATAATTTCAGTTACAAAAAATGTTCCAATATTAATTGAAATTCATAAAATTATACCCATGTATTAATGTATACTCATTTATTATACTACATGTTTTTACAATTATAAACATTTAAGAAAATATGCCATTTGTCACAATAACAGGTAAAATTAATCAATTTCATTTTACACTATAAGATTAAGTATGGAGACTATTTTTAAAAAGAAAAAGTTGCCTGACTTAAATGGAAATGAATATTACAATACAACATACTGTTTTTCTAAAGCATAATAGTGTCAAAAAGTATAACATTGAAATTTTTTTCAACTCGAAATGCCAACTTTAGAATATATCCTTTAAATATTAGGCTAAGACAGTGTTAAACACGATTCTAATAAATGACATGCCTTCGATTTCCATCTGACATATTTTTTTTTAAAACAGCTTTTCTTGTTATGAGGGGGAAAAAAATTCACAGGAATGAAGAATTTTTGCTGAGTTGGCTGTTTAAAAGTCTTAAGTAATATACTGGTATTCAAAATTAAAGAGAATTTTCAGGATTTGATCGATTATCTCTAGTATTGGAAAGATTTTAATGAAATTTGGTTTGTAGATGGGGTTGGTATATAAAAAAAACATCCTACAGTTATAATACACACGCATGACTGTGCGTAACACTATTGAAACTGGTAGGTATGAAACAGCAGTTGCAGAATAGATAAAGGGGGAGAGGTTAATAGGGGTTATGGTCCCCTCGCATCGTGATTTTGTTCTAGAAATAAGGGAAATTATGAGTTCCTGTGGCCTTTTTGGGCCCACTTGTTCAGCAGTGTTCTTTTCAGGCCTTGGATGATTCTCAGATTTTAAGTTGCAATTGCCTTCCTCAAAGTGTTACAGACATATTCTATAGCAGTGGTTCTTAACCACAGGGGCTGTGGACGGCGGTCCATGAATCAAACGGTACCAGGCTGCCCAAGGAACATTAAATTATTTCCATTTTATTAACTGCGGAGTATTTCTCTAAGGACTGTGCGATTTTCCACGGAAACCATTTTATATTCCATGTTACATCACTTTATATTCATTTTTCGATGTAATGGTATTTTATTCTGAAGGCTAATCTAAAATATAAACAAACGCCCCTCCCCCACAGCAGGTTAAGGTAAAATTATCAAACGCTGACCAGTCTGAGACGATAAAAAGGTTGGACAGCACTGCTCTTTTGGCTTGAGATCTAGAAATCTGGCTAGCTAATCCATTCGGCGAATATCTTCATTTTCCAGAAATTCGTCGACCAGATGAGCTCATTATAGCCTCACGTTGTCAACTATTAAAAGGAAATCAGTTCCAACTGCCCACCTGAAAAGGTTTCATCTTTATACCTCAAAACAGTCACAGTCTCTTTTAAAGACATGGAAGTGTGTAGTTGTGTGCGGACACCCAACGTGATGCCTGCACAGACCATCAAGCCTCCGCTGCCATAATGGTTGATTCCTTGGACATTGGAGGGCAGGTCACGGGTCCTTGGATCTCCCCATATGGAAGTATGGAGAGAATCGCTGGTTAGGCTGAACCGGGATTCATCAGTGAAGAGAACGGTGACCCATAGATCCATGCTTAAATCTCTATGATTTCTGCTCCTTTTTTAACGGACACTCCTGTTCCCTGAAGCTGTTAGCATCCCTGTTACACCTCGCTCTCTGTAATGAAAAAATGGCAATTTTCTTTGGCTGTCGTAGCTGTTGGATGATTTTGCTCAGGCTTTCTTTCAATAGATCTGATTTCCTGAAACTGTTCCCATCAGTTAAACACGACACTGGGCGTTAAATTCAATTCTATACAAATCTAGCCTTGAAACTGTTTCTAGCGTACCCATAATTCTCCACCTTATTCCATCATCTAAACGTTGGTGTTTACTCATTTTTACATTTCTAATTTTAGTTTAACCGATTTAAGGTGTGCTAGAGAATGAAATGCGGATTTTGGCTTGCGCGTTTATAAATCCTCAACTGGCTCAATCCCTACCCACACAACACGTAGTAAAATTCAAAAGTCTGGGGACATGGTGTAAAAGTCCTTACTTGAAAATTTTAAAATACTGACACACAATCAACTTCAACAAAATTCCTTTGGGCGGCAATATACTTCTGCCAGCACTCATAAAATCTCTTGAAATACCGCAGTTAGCCATTTTTGCAATCATTCGCAAGGCCTCCAGCGATGAAGCTTCTACCTCAGCAGATGACACAATGTCCACGCAGATTTTTTTTAGTGAAGATAAATAAAAACACCTAGGAAGCAAAGTCCGAAGAATTGGAGGGATGATGAACTTAAGTGTTAGTTTTGGCGATAAACACTATCTTTATACCTTTTTGGATCCGAGGTGCAAGAGCATTGTCGTGTAGAAGGTACCATCACCACCAAGGTACATATAAAGACGTTTACGACGAATGAATTTCCTCAAACGACAAGTAAATTTTCTAGATAATGCTCCTTGTTCACTGTTCTGACTGAACAATTCCTTTGGAATCAAAAAATACTTTCATCATGACTTTCCCTTTGTTGGGATCCTCGACCTTATTTAAAACGCTGACACTACTCGTACTCTTGTTTTGGACGTCGTAGAATAACTGTACATTTCCTCCAGCATTTCTATGTTACAATGTTGTTCTTGAAAAGCCATGTTTTTTACATTGTAGAACAAAATGTCATTGCATGGAGTTCAATTACATGACAAAGACGAAACCATTCTGCACATGGAAGAATGGGATGGTAAAATGCATTTCAAATGGTTTTACTTAAACTACATGTAGTCCAGTCATATAGGTCAAAAATAGGGATCAACATTGAAATGAGAGATAATAAGCTGAAAACTAAAATAGACCTTTATTTTGGCACTCTAAAATTTGTCTCAAATGTCTCATAAAATCTCGTGTCCGCATCTTAAGATATTCAAGATCAAAGGTAAAAAAAAATGGTTTTTTGCAAATATCTCATTTCCTATGGCTTTAATGCATCAAACAGTTTTTGAGATACAGAGTGTTGAACGTGCAGCACTTAGCACTTAAGCTATCTACAGCATAATGCAAGGTCAACCAACAGTCACATTATATAATTCGCCATATTAAGTCTATAAACCTTAAAAACATATATAGTTATAAACAATTGACATTTTTTATTAATTATTATATTACATTTAATAATATTTTTTATTGATCAGATATATATGTAAATTTTATAACACTTACCTGTTCATATAGTACAATTTTTATTTAGAAGTATCATTTTATATATACAATTATTACAATTGAAATTTAGATGTGGAAAGGTTTTACAAACATTTTAATTATAAAATGAATATGAATGTTAATTCCCCCCCCCTTCTTCATTGTCTTCCAGTTACACAAAAATTTCCAATTTATTCTCATTATTTTTCGTTGTCAAGGATATTTGTCGCCAAATCTTGAAGGATTTGGGGACCAAAAGTACAATCTTCATCGAGATCATTCTCATATCGTGAAGCATTGAAGTAAGCTAGCCCATTACACTAGCCACAAGCTGAAGAACATTGCAAACCCGATTTCCCACATCCACAGCATAAACCACAACCATTCTTGCAGTTGCAAAATATTGTATTGAGTAATTCATCTGGAGCAGGCAGTAATATTGTCGTAATCGGTTCCAAGAATTCATCCCGCAGAATCCAACCCCATTCCTGGGGTTCTAAATCATTAACTAACCAAGTTTGAACTTGATAATACACATGGTTGATCTGCTGATGACCTGATGCACTTGTTGATGGGAGATTGGATAACTGCACAGGTTTATTGATTTTTGTTGACTTGATGAATTGAGTGTAATGAAGATTATCAATACTGTTTCCTCGATTTTGGAGCATTGTGTATATCGCAAACAAGTCTCATAGTCCATTTTCATGTAATATGTTTGTGCAGAACAGTTTTCTTCTCAGAATACTTCAGCTAGATTATCCAAATTTGAAAGTTTCTCTAATATTCTAATGAAAGTTTTTTTTTCTCTTTTTTAACCCTTTACCTACTGATGGTACTTATAAGTAGCACTCACTTTGAAATTATATAGAACCATTTTTACGAATACTCAGATGATACTTAGCAGGAATATTCTTTTAAATCCACTCTTCCGAAATATATAGAAGCATGGGTTCTATGAATATTTTAGTGGGTAAGGCGAATAGTTTTATAACAGAAATTGCGTTTTCAGCTGACGGCGCTTTCAGCAGATTGCGAAGATAATCATTTTTGATCTGAGAAAATAGTTAATGTCAAAAAGTAAGCGTCTTATTTTTTGTATGTTAAAAAAGATCTAAGAAAACGATTTGACTATTTATGTTAAGTGAACAGTGTATATAAATTTTACAGTTGAATATATTTAATTAATTAGCTGTAACAGATTAAATTTTCCAAGCAAACATCTGTCTGAATGATTGTTTATTAGTATCATTTCCAGTAGTTATACTGAGGCTAATTAGTAACAAAGACAACACCTGAGCTGGCATCCCCCTCCTAACTTTCACATCATGCTTAAGTGTAGATTTTAGAGACAGCCATGTGACATTTAAAGGGCATCAACCCTTCTACACTATAGGTCTTACGTTGACTAGGACTTGAACCTAACTTGGCAAGATTAATGCCATCCAGGAGTTCGTGAACATTACTACTTGGCTAAAGTGGCCCCAACAACTGTTTAAAGGCAATTGGAAAAGGTATATTAAATAATATATAAATAAAGAAAGCCCTCAGAATAATTACCTTAATTATTTTGAGAACTTGCATGATCACTACATAACTAATAAGTTTATAAACTGAATGTCTATTAAGCAGAATTCACGCTGTTCGTCCCTTCTCATTTTCTTACATGACATGGAGATAAATTAATTAGGTTTAGTAAAAAATACACTTTATACAAATCCATTTGTTTGAAGTTGCAAACCCTTTAAAATCAAAATATTTAATGTAAACATAGCTTTTTCAATCAATTTTCAAGTTCACAAATCAAATTTAGCAAAATGAAGTTTATAAATTTAGAATAATTATATAAAATATAATGACTGTACAAACAGCATATACGTGTCAAAAGCTCTTGAATTGAAACAAAAATGTTGAATAATTAACATTTTAAATTCTGAGTTGAAATACATTTTAAGCAAATTAAACTCAACAAGAAAAAAATACTTGAATGAAAGTATTTAAATTCAAGTTAACTTTTAAATAGGAAAGCTATTTCAAAGGTATAAAATATAATCAGATAACAAAATTTTTACACTGATAAAATTATAAAAAATATATGTTAGTCGAAAAGTACACTGCTGACCACACAAAATGCAACACCAAGGACCAGAGATATCACGGCAAAATTTATTTGGCAGATAATATGCTGTACAAAGATCAAATGATTAAAATTACAGCCTCTAATGAAGTGTGGATGATGACAAAATCAGTAGTTAGCATAGCCCCCATTGTTGGCTATAACTGCTGCCAGATGCATCCACATAGAATCAAAAAGCCTTTGGATGTATCCTTGGGGTACAGCAGTCCATGTGACTTCCACATATTGCCAAAGTTGATCTGATGTAGCAGCGGGTGGTGTGTTCCAGGCCAGTCGTTGTGCAAGTATGAACCACATGTTTTTGAATGGCAATAGATCAGGAGAACAAGCAGGCAAAGGAAGCAATTCAATCTGATTAAGTACCACATGTGGCCGCACATTATTCTGTTGGAATATGGCCAATGGCAAACACTGAATGTATGAGAGGACCACAGGCTCCAACACCTGAGATGTAGAGCTAGCTGCTCAGTGTACCGACAATGCATACTAGAGGGGTACAGCAGTGGAATCCAATACCACCCCAAACCATGATACTGGGTGCAGGACCAGTGTGGAAATGCATAACGCAACAGTTCAGCAGCCTCTCACCATGGTGTCTTTAAATTCAAGTCCAATCATTGTCATGTTGCAGGTAGAAGCGGGATTAGTCAGTAAATACAATATCAATCTATTCCATTGTCCATGTTCCCGTTCCTAACACCATTGGCGGCGCAAACACATGTGGTTTCCAGTCAAGGGTAAACAAAGCAATGAACATCTTGCGGACATTCCACTTTGCTGCAAATGGCCTCGAATGGTATGAGTAGACACTGAATGATATGTAACAGACTGTATCTGTTGTGCCATGATTCGTGATGTGGCTGAGCGATCCATCACTGTGATGTGTACAATCCGCCTGTCATCACAGGCAGTGGTGCAACAAGTGGGCCCCATCCGTCTGTCATGTCCTCCTGCATCCAGCGATGACAGATCTACATCACAGTTGCTTCGTTTCATCCAACACCTTGATCGATTTCCCTGAAGGATAATACACAATCCCTATATATATAGGCTACTATTCTTCCTTGAAATAAGAAACTTGGTCAAAAGATACTCAATGTCTTCCACAATGCATAGGTATACAGCTTACGCAAAAAAAACAACCCCACTGTACTTCAAATTACCAATCTGTTCTCCCCTTATATAGTGCTACGATCACCCCTGATGTGTGCCTGCACTCTATAATGCTAATGATTTGCATATTTAATCACCCCCAATGCTTGATATAAATTTCACATGGTTTTCATGTTTCCTTTAGGGTATTGCATTTTGTGTGGCCAGCAGTGTATTACAATATTGTAATTAACAGATATACATAGATATCAATAAAAAATGAAGGGCACTCTCCAGAAAATATTTCAAAAGAGCAAAAGTTTAAAGCAATTACCTTTTATTATTGTTTGAGTAGTTCTTTTAGGAACTGCTATTGGTACAGTGGTACATAGTGTGTTCCCAATTGAAAATGTTGGAAATACATGATCTTGTCCTTTCCCATCCTTGAGTATTATTTCAGTAAATTCCTTTGGTAAAGCAACATCAGATAAGTTGGGTTCCACATCTTTAGAAATGACTGTATTCCTCACATTTGCCATCTGATATACTTTTCCACAAACATTTAAAGATGCAGGGGACTGAGCTATCACAGGTGGTTCTTTTACATTGCTTAATTGATTCTTTAAAGAAATCACAGGTATTCTGTAATAAATTAATAAATTTAGAATAATGGAATATATATATATATATATATATATATATATATATATATATATATATATATATATATATATATATATATATATATTGTTGGGTAAATAAGGGAGGATTTCTGAATTTTTATTAGACATGATATATATAATTAAGAAGTCAATTATTATTGACATTTTCAAAAAGATTGATGAACTTATAATTTTTCAAGAACTTTTAAGTAAACATTCTAATTGATTAAATGAAAGATGATTTTTTTTACTAACCTCACACTTTAGAACTGGATTGGGGCTACTAGCCACAGATCTTGTAATTTTGAACCTTGGTCAAAAAATGAGGATGACATCTGAGCTGAGGCAAACCACTCTCCAAGCTTTCACACCATACCAATGTGAGGACTTTAAGCCTCGACAGATTTAATGTGTATCAGCCCCTCTACACGTTGGGTCTTCAGTGGCATCACAACTCGAGCTCTTGACCACAGTGGCTACTTGATTAAACGAAATGACAGTACACCAGAAATCAGTTATCACTAACAAAGCCTACCTGACATATATACCTTCTCATTTTATTACTCATCAATATATATGTTTGTTTATTTTTATATTAACATATGGCATTTAATACACTCATCGCCATAAAAATTTGGGATAAAAGAAATAATTGTGGGATTGTAACGAAACTTGGTGTGAAGGTACATGTCGGACAGATATGCAAATGATTAGAAATACAGTGTGACTGCATTTTGCATAATGCCACTAGAGGGTGTTCAACTTCGTTCTCCTTGGAGTATAAAACAGGTAAGCCAAACTTGTTTGAGTGCACTTAATCTTTTGCAAAGGAAACGGTGAGGTAGACATGCTGTTACGATGCCATAGAAGACAATATGAGCAGCTGTCGGAGTTCCCGAGGGGAAGAATCATCGGGATGTGGAAGTTGGGTGGTCAGCTCGGAAAGTAGGCTATTCTGATTTGACTGTGAGGAGATGTTGGGACCAGTGGAGACAAGAGACATCATTTACACTGCAACCTGGCTCAGGACACCTTCAACAAACCAGTCGTCGAGAAGACTGTCATATCATACGACACACACACATAAAACCAACTGCTTAATTGGCCATTGTCGGGACACAGGCATCATCTTCACTACACACAGGTCCCTGTGTCTTCCTGAACCATCGCAAGGTGCCTGGCTGAAGGGCATATGGTATCAGGGTACCCATTACGTGTGCTGCCAATGACACCCACCCATTGAAGCCTCCGTTTAGAGTGGTGTCACACACGACGAGATTGGACTGCAATGGAATGGAATCAGGTTGTCTTCAGCGACGAATCTAGATTCAATTTGAGCAGTGATGACAATCATGTTCGTGCGTGGAGGCCCCCGTGGTGAATGCCTCAATCCAGCCTTTGCTTTACAGCAATACATCGCTCCCACAGCTGGTCTGATGGTATGGGATGCCATTGCTTATGATACATGATCACCTCTAATATTGATCAATGGCACAATGACAGCCTTCTATGACATCCTTCAGCCCCATGTGTTGCCAATCATGGCAGAGTACCCAGGCAGTGCCGTGTACCGGGGCCCTTGGTCACTGACCTCCAAGTAAGCCGAATTTGCGATAATGTCTCTAAAATTTAAGATATAAATATAAAAGGTTGCAATATAACTATAATAATGTTGAAAGTTTTTTCGAATTTTTAGGGAATTCCCCTAAATTCTTTTTGTTGTTTGTTCAGTGTTGCGAACTTTACTTATTGAAAAGTTTAGGTTATTTTCATTTTTCTATAAACTGTTACTTGAAAATTAACATCAAGTTCCATGAAAAATCTCACCATACTTATTATTACATCTTAAAAAACCTAAAGAAGTAATTCCTTCTTAGTTACACTCTATTTTTAATAACAATGATTCATAATAAGCTAGTTTCCTATTTCAGTATTTCGCAGTCTTCTTGTATATGCAATACACTAACGTAGTTTCGTCCCCTCCTCTGTTCTTTTGCATAAGTGGGTTTTTTTTTGTTTAATAATTATAATAATATTGTGTTGTATTTTCTTATTCATGCAAATTTTTTGCATCATTTCCTGTCTATCTCGGTGGACCATTATGTAGCTCTCAGCCCTCTGGTGGATGAGTTTGATTGATTGAATATTAACGTCACTCTGTTCAGCTACACGAGGACTTTTGACGATGGACCACGTAATTTTGAACGATGGTCAAGTGACGTGGACAACACCTGAGCTGGCACTCCCTCTCCTAACTACCACATCACACCAACGGGAGGACGTTTCAGCTCTCGACAGATTTAACGTGCATCGCAGCCCTTACACGGCGGGTTTTTAGTGGTACTGGGCTCGAACTAATGACAAGGCAAGCCATGATCCGATACCTACACTACTCGGCTACGGATGAGTTTGATCCTCCAGAATAAATATCAATGGATTCCCCAATGGCGTTTTATAGCGTAGCATTATGTTTCTGCTTCCTTTTAACATCAGGAAGTACTTGAGCACATAAGAATTGTATTGGATAAATTATAAAACTAAAATTATGGATAAAAAAAAACACCTAGTGGTGCATTTGAGTACAAACAACCCCTAGAAAGAGAAGACAGTGAATACAATTAGTAGCTTTGTGTAGATAAAATATTCATATATATTGTTACGTAGATCCAGATTCGAGGATTTTATGCAAAACAATCACAAAGAAAATAATCAGTTCTTTAAGAGCGATGCGAATTTATGATCGAAAATCCAATCCTTTCAATACAGGATTCACTGGCAATATTCATAGGGTAAATATCCGAAGGTCTTCACACCTTCAACAGCAATCAAACACAATAAACAGTGTTTAAAAATACACGTAAATAAAGATTACTCACAAGTACAGCTGAGATAACCGCTAGTTAAAACAATCCTCACTACACGCTGGCTTAATCAAGACTCTCGCCGTATCGGCGAGCATCGTTTTTATAGGCGTGGTAGAAACTTCTAGAAATATAATCGCTCGTGTCATTGAACGTGACACTAGTGGAGAGATCTACTACTTTCTAGAAGATTCCAGAGGGTTCCGAACTCGCCAATGACGCCAAAATGGTCACCAAATTGGCCTCCAAAAATGATGCCAACTTGGCTCTACCGCCAAGATTTCGCCAAGTTCTCATTGAATCGCCATTATAACGTAAGGCATTGCTTGTGAATAGTACAATTTTAACATGAAATAAATATAACATAGAGTAATATAAATGCATTAAACATTCAAATACAAATTATTTACACAAAATTCGTAACAATATTTACTTGATAAAATCCAACCAAGATAGGGCCTTCATTTTTTTTGTACCAAGGCCTTTAGATACCTAGCTACACCACTGCTCCCATGAGTCATTTATCAACATGACAATGCTTGGTTACACACAACAAGGATATCACAAGACTGCCTCGCCCTTATTTTCATCCTTCCCTGGCCTGCTCGATCCCCAGATTTGTCACCAATCGAGCATATCTGGGATTATTTGGGATGACAAGTAGAACAGCCTACGAGTTTGGTCGAACTAGAGACGTGTTTACAGCAAATGTGGAATGCGTGCGTGAGATGTCTCAGGACATTATACAGAACTTGTATGCCTCGACGTTCGAAGGGGTCCAACTGAGTAATAAAACTTTCGTTCATTTGTACTTTTTTCGTCAATAAATTATCCTTTTCCCTTGATTTTCTTATTATTTACTTACATCAAAGTGGTACTTACATATGTAAAATTTTGTTTCATTTTGACGACCTTTTCTTGGTGCGCATTTTTTCTTTATGGCAATGAATGCAATAGTAATCTTCCTAACTATTTTATTCACAGTATTATGTATTAGGAATATTTAATTTGTTCCAAATCATATACATAATCAAATAACATTGCACTACAGGGACATGAGAGACTGTTGGGGATGCATCACAACATTTTCTAACCATTTTCTGATAATGAGGACATAATGTTTCCTAGAGACCATAATGTTCACTAGAGTTAAGAGCATTTTTAATCCATTAGGGATGTGGCTAGAGTCACATCCTTAATGGATTAAATATGTAGATGTCCTGTTACTTTTACACGATATGCATTACGTAGAATTCAGTTTTGAAGCCAGATTCGAATTGACTAAAAAAAACAGGCCCTGAATCTCGCGATTTCTGAACCCGAAAATCCTACAACTATTTAAAGGTAAAAAAAAGAAGAAAAAAAGTTAATACTGAAAATGGAAAAGAAAATGATTTACTATATTTTTGAGGTACCGAGGTGAGCGGAAAAAAACCCACTTTACTATTTCCTCAAAACCATACACATAGCAAAAGCCTGATAACTTAAATGAATATTTCACCTTCACATACACACAAATACATATATATTTAAAATCGAATAAAAGTAATAAAATACTGACGAGCTTTACTTTATTTCAGCATGATTTATGAATTTTTCAAAAAAAGCTTTTGAAATGACCGACACAAATTTTAGGCTTGCAAATATTAAAGTAAAGTTTGTTGCATATGATTTCTTACTCTTTTTAAATGCTGCAATAATATCATAGTAAATACCACAGAAGAAAAATAAACTCCCTTTAAGGTTGTCTTCACTAAATGTAAAATAACCTGAACATGGTTGCAACATTGTAATTCATACATAATATTTGCATTTTTAAAATTTCAAAATGTTCCATAAAAAAGCAATTTTTATTTTCAAATATAAATGAATAGTTCCTTTATCATTATGGTGTAGGAGAATAATGGAAAATCCATTTTATATGACAAAACACTCTATTCTCTGTAGGACTAAATATAATATTAATGTTGGAGCACTTTTATATCTGAAAAGATATACTGAATTCAGATCCTATTCTTTAACATTACGCAAAGATAGGCTTGAGGTAACTGATTATCATTTAAATCAAGTAGTTTTTGAGGAAAAAATAATTTCGGAAAAAAATCATTTTTTTAGGAAGAATGTTGAAAGTTTAGAGTACTTTCTACTTAAAGTTATTTAAAAAATAAAGATTTTATGCTAATGTTATTTTTTTTACTTATGTATTGGGTGAGTGCGAAAGTTCTACTCATTTTTGTACATGCAAATTTGCAATGGAATAGATGCCACGCATGCATTGTAAGACCAAAATCGTTGACCAATCAAACATGTGGATGCATTACATTGTGTCAATATATAAATACATTCTGCCCCACACAGTTAAATATCTCCAAAAAAATATCAGAGGGTGTAACACGGAAAGTGAGAAGGAGCACATATGAGACATCGTTTGTTATACGAGTTCAATAAAAAAGCGCGACAGCCGCAGTATGTCACAATGTTTGTCAAGTTTATGGGGAGGATGCAATAAATGAAAACACATGCCGTCAATGGTTTCATAAATTTAGGGAAGGAGACAGAAGCTGCCAAGATCAGGCTGGGAGCGGATGTCCATCACACGTTGGAGAAGACGATATTGACCAAGTCATAAGGAACAACCCGAAACCAACAGTGAAAGAATTAGCGGAGACCTTCAACATATACTGGACAACGGTTGAGACAACTGGTTACATTGGTTTTTGCGAGAACGTTGGATTCCACATAACTTAACAGCTCAGTAACTACTTGATGATCAAATCACCATCTGTGTTTTCTTGCTTTCCCGGTACAAAAATGACCCATTCTTGACACAAATTTTTACAGAAGAGAAGTGGATTATGTACCATAACGTAAAGCGCAGCGCAGCATTATAGGACTGACTGCCCTTATGATCCGCTTGCATCGACTTCGAAAGCTGAACTTCATCCCAAGTTGTTATTGAGTTTGTGGTGGGATGTGCAGGGAATAATTCACTGAGAGATCCTGCCACTCGACCAAATCATCAATGCTGCCTTCTACTGTCTACAGTTCGACAGCCTGCATTCATATTTGGTAGCAAATTGGCCAGGTCTAATCAATTGTCATATATATATATATATATATGGTGTTATCCTTCATCACCACAATGCCAGGCCACAAACTGCTGTCATCATATGCCAAAAGTTAATGGGTTTGGAAGTTTTACTCCACTCTCCCTATTCTCCTGACTGACAATAACATATTTTGAACAATTCCTTCAGCCAGAAAATCTTTGATGATCTTGATGCTGTGAAAACTGCCATCCAAAACTTTTTTCACTTGAAATCACCTGAATTTTACTGCTGAGGGATTCATCTCCTTCCAAAAAGATGGTAAGGTCATAGATAGCAATGGGGATTATGCACAATCATAGGAAATGTTCATTTTGAAATTATATGCTCTTTATGGGTAATGAAACCGGGTATAGCTTATGCACTCACCCAATATAAAAGCCAAGTTCAGTTAAGGGGACCTGGTACCCCCAAAATTACCAAACTATAATTTTTTTAAATTTTTATTTAATCTTATTTTTAGCATTATTATCTTTCGATTAATATATCATTTGTGCGCAAGTCGGAAAGTTAGAAGTTGAAGAAAACTTCATTTGAAAACAAATTAGGTAATTCGGCCACGCCCCCTTTTTAGAAAAAAGCTAAAAAAGCGTTATGATAAAAAAATCTACTTTATAAAGATAAATAATAACTATAAAAAAAGAATGTGTAATATATAAAGCAGAATATTTTCGAGGCAATACAATAATGTAATTTTTCTTCTTTGTGAAATGTGTGCATGTAAAATTTTTTAATTAAGGCATTTTATATTAATAATATAATTTTAAAGCTTATTCCTGATATGACTTTCATACAAGTGTAATTCTTCAATATTATGCGAAGAAAAAAACTTAACTTTCTGTCGTGACAGAATTTTTTTTTTTTTAACATTTTTCTTGAATTTTCTTGTGCAATTAATACCTCCTTAAAATTGATCATTTATAAAAATGTATGGGTTGAAAAAATACGAATATGCAATTATTTTCAAGAAAAATATATAACTAATATCTCAAAGTTGTATTTTAAGTTTATTTAATCCTATTATAATTTTTTTTTCAGAATTATAAACTTTAAAGTGTTTTTTTCTCAGTTTGTGTTTTTTGAAACATTAGTGTATTCAAAATGCTACTCCTTACACAAATATTTACCAATAACTTCCATTTTGTTGCTGTGTGTTGCATATAAAGCATGCAACAAAATTAGGGATCCCTTTTACTTTATATATAAACTGAATACTTTTTTAAAAAAATTAAAATGTAAGAGATATTGGCTTTTTCGTTGATTTTAGCATGTATATCAACATTTTTTTTTCTTTTTCAAAAACGAATTAAGTTATTGTAAAATTGATCTCTAAAGTTGTTTATAACATTCATAAGAATACTACAAAAAAAATTCAGGTTAAAAAATTAATAATTACAGAATGAGTAGGATTTTAAAGTTTTCCAAGTTTTCTTCAAAAAATTTAAAATTGTGTGAATAATATGTGAAAAATTTCAACTTGTATCATTTTCTGGAATAGAAACACTATATAAAATGTTAAAATATAATTTTTAAATACATAAAGAAAGAAAGTAGCTCAAAGGGTACCAAGTCCTCTTAAGGGCCTGAATTGGGGTTTTCAATGTATTTAAATTATTTTTAAAAATATTTTGTTAATAATTTGAAACACAGTGAATTTTGTTAAAATCTCATTTTCCTGCAGTTTAAAACTGTATTAATCTCTTAGAAATGTAAATTTAAAAAAATAATCGGAGTTTAGACTCTTCATAACGAAATATATGGTGGAAAAAACAAAGTTTTATAAAATTTCAAATGTAAGGTTTTGAGATATAACTTTTCAAAAATTTAACATGCTCGTGAACCTCGCGGCATATGCCACTCTACCAGTCGCCCATTTTGGTACACGATATACCAGAGGCGGGGAATCCGCGGCCTTCATAAAAGCTAGCACTTCTATTAATTACTATTTAATTATATACAGATTAAAACAGTTTACAAATCAATGGAATTAAAGAACGGCATGAATGTATTTATGTTTCAATGTGACCGTTTACAACCAATTGTACATTAAAAATGTTAGAACGCCACCTAATGCAACATGGCAACACTACTACACATGCTCATGTAGAGGACAGATGAACAATTACGGCTTCATGTTATGAAGCTTGTTCCAAATATATGTATATGTCGCAGGAAAATGATGAAATTAGGAATTTCATCAAATCCCTAAAGGAGATGATCAATTGACAGATGTTAAAATAACGTCTCTTCAAGGTCATTTTCCTGATGAAAGTTAGTGATTTTATCAAATCCCTGAACTGTTTCAGAGACATGAACTAGTCAGGATTTGCATTGGCAAAATGCTGTCCGGGGAAGGGGGGTCGAGTCCTTATACTTCCAAACCATACAGGTAGTACCTACCGACCATCTTTAAAAAAAATGGTACCATACGATTAACATAGGGATTGATATTTTAGTGTGTAAGCAACCAAGAGGAAAGATGTTACACATAAAAACACAAGCCTAATTTTCTAATTATTTGTTAATTAGTATGGAATAAATAATTTGTACTTCATTGACTAGTGTTGTATTACTTACTTCTACGTTTAATAATGCACCATATTTTTTAAATAAACACTTTTAAACTCTTGACAATATTATTTCATCATTTCACTGAAAAAGATAGGGACATGTTCAAATCCCTTACTTTTATCAGGGAAATTACCTTGAAGTGACGTTATTTTAACATCTCCCGTCAATTGATCATCTTGTAACGGCGTGGCACATAGTACACTAGGAGGCTTGACACATAGCACACGATAGACTACAAAGAGGGCGCTGCTGTGAACTGTTTTGGCCTTAGAGCGGGAAAGAGAGAAGAAGAGAGTCTCAAACGTAAAATGGACGAAGCTGCCTGTAGTTAACGATGTGACTTTTAATTGTAAATGAAATTATTAATATAGTGATGTGTTTTGAAGGAAATAATAAAAACGGTAAATCCGGTTAATTAGAGGTGATTAATTCAACTACAAGACGATGTTACAATCTCCTTTAGGGTTTTGATGAAATTCCTAATTTCATCATTTTCTTGCAACATATGCATTATATACATATGTCAGGCCCCAGGCCTGCTGGTAAAATGAGGAGAGCATCATTTGTAAAATACGTTTTTATTTTGCATCAATCACATAAAATCCAACATGGCGGCCCTTTGGCGCGCAACTGAGTAGAACAATAAACACTTCAGCGAGGAGTCACCAGATAAGCCTTTTAGAGTATGCGTTCTCCTTCGTCAGCGCTCTCTCCATCTTTAAATAGGTTTATTTACCCACAAATCCTTACGCGATGGTAAAGAGTTCGCTCTATTTTCATTTATTACTTACTTAATTTTGAAGCTAAACTTTCTAATAATCTCTAAAATTGAAGTAAAATAACTTTTTGCACTCTCGTAACTCAATAACCAAATGGATTTCCGCAAAACCAATTTTCAGTGGATCTCTACTCTGTAAAATAAACATGCGTGAAAAATTTCAAGTCTAAATCCAGTAAAAAAGAGAATTTTTACTATCACTACTTCCCGTAACCAAGTCGAGAGCCGTTCTTAGCAGATTTAAAATCCAACAAAAGAAACGTGCAAACCACATTTCATTGTTATAGTCCTAGTAGTTCGAAAAGGGGAATTTTTTTTTGTTAATTCGCCTCAGTAGCGACCACTCCTTCCAGCAGTCAATTTCCGTAAAATCCATTTTTATTGGATATCTATTCAACAAAATAAACATGCTTAACAAATTTCAAGTATGTGGACCAATAATTCAAAAATCGGAATTTTTCTCTAGGAATCCCCTTGACCCCTTGCAATCCTCCTTGGGACTCGATTTTCGCAAAATTTTTTGTTATAAGAACTCTATCCTATGAAAGGAACATGCTTACCAATTTTCAAGCAGACAGGAATAATATTTTAAAAATGGAAATATTTATCTATTACACCCCTTAACCCCCCGAAATGCCCCTTGGAAGGGGGCAATTTTCGTGAAACCTATTTTGTAGCGCTTCTCTACTCTATGAAAGGAACCTGCTTATACCAAATTTCAAGGTTGTATGTCTAATAGTTTAAAAGTGGAAATAATTACCTATAAGGCCCCTTAATCACCCCTCACCCACGTCACTTGGATGTTGAATTTCAAAAAATCCATTTTGCAGCGGATCTCTAGTCCATGAAAGGAATCTGTTTACTCAATTTAAAGGTTTTACGTCTGTTTAAAAAAGGAGATAATTACCTATTACCCCTTATTTCTCCTCATCGCCACTTGGGGGTCAATTTTCACAAAACCCATTTTGTAGCGGAACTCTACTCCAGGAAAGGAATTCTCTTGCCAATTTTCAAGACTGTAAGTCTATTAGTTTAAAAATAGAAATAATTATGTATAACGCTTAGACCCCTGCAACGCGCTACTTAAGTTCCCGCAACGCCACTTGGGATACTATTTCCATAAAACTCATTTTCTAGTGGATCTTTTTTTTTTCGGTAAGCGGAAATCCGCTTACCGAATTTCAATACTGTATGTCTAATAGTTTAAAAATAGAAATAATTATGCAAAACGCCCTTTAGGCCCCTGCAACGCCACTTGGGAGTCGATTTTCTCAAAAACCCATTTTGTAGCGGATCTCTACGCCATGAAAGGTATCTTCGAACCAAATTTCAAGCCTGTAAGCCTAATAATTTAAAAATGGAAATAATTATGTATAAAGTCCCTTAGGCCCTTACAGCGCCCCTTGGGATTCGATTTTCACAAAACCCATTTTGTAGGGGATTTCTACTCTATGAAAGGAATTGGCATACCATATTTCAAAACTGTACATCTAATAGTTTAATAATAGAACTAATTATCTATAATGCCCCTTAAACCCCAGTAACGCCCCTTGGGGTTCGATCTTTGAGAAATCCGTTCTTAGCGGATGTCTACTCCATGAAAGGAACCTGCCTACTGAATTTCAAGTTTGTAGTTTTAATAGTTCCGGAGATATCATAATTAATCAGTGAGTCAGTCGCATTTCTCCTTTATATTATAGATAAATGCTTACATAATTAAAAATAACACAAGTGAAATATAGAAAGTTACAACAATATCCATGATGAATGTTATAACAAGTTTTTACCCTAAGGTGAATACAAAAATATTTTATATTGTAACTTTTTATGTCAATAAATAAATAAGAATTTAACTTTTTAATAATATTTCTATAAAATGCACACAACTGTTAAATCTACAAAAAAAAAAAAAAAAAAAAAAAACCTATAATAGCTTCATAAAAGTCACATTTATAGGTACATCAACCTACGCGGCTTCCTTTATCACTACTTAATTTACATGTGGACTCTAATGGTAAAAAGGCTCCCCACCTCTGCGATATACTATTCAAGAAGCTTAGCTGTGCCAGTATATAAAATAAAATATTAAGATATCTTATGCTAAATCGGCAAACGTATAAATATATTTTTTTTAACAAAAATTCAGTTCAGCAAAAAATAATCTTAAGTTAATGTTTACCTTTACCAGTGCAGGTATCTGTCATAAAAAATGCTTGTAACTTATTTCCTATATAATTTTAGAGTTAAAATAGAGGCATTTTTAGAAACTTAAGATTCAAATACTTAAACAAAATGTTTATAGAAATTTCGACATTTAGGTCGAAATTCCAAGCGTAGATGGATGCACCAAATATTTTTTCAAATAAGAATGGACAAAATTATTTATAAAATACACAAATTTACCTTGAATCTGTAATCGCAGAAACTGGAGCAGAATGTACGACTTTAATTGTGGATGTTGAAAGAACTTGAGGACACAAATTCCCACCTTGAACCCGAAAATTTTGTACAGTTCCTGCGATTGGTTTGGATGAAGAGCACGAATTTGAGCTGGGTACAATATTGCTAAATGAAAGATATTGCGAACCATTTAGTAATCTTGCAACAACAGGGGCAGTATTTATTGCAGACGAATTTGTTGATGGTGGCCTTTCTTCAATTGAAAGTACTGGAATAGCAGATACACCATTACATGTTCTTATGCCTGGGTCTTGCTTTATAACAATGGTTTGGAATCCAGAAAGTGTAGATAAACCAGACAAATTTGTACAATTTACTTTAGTTTTAGTTACAGAAGGAGCAATAGTAGATATTAGCGTTGGAGTCACTGAAGTGGTAATAGTACTATGAGAATTTGCATTTTCAACATTTTGGTGCGTTAAAATTGGTTGTAATACTGGAGGCTGGCCAACAAAAGATGGCGAGGATGGCTTCATGTCAACATTAAGAATATCATGAATATGTGATGATAAATTGCCAATTGTTCGAATTTGATCAGCGGGGCAAGGTTTAATTTGAACTGGAGTAACACTAACAATCTGAGTCGCATTGAGATTTCCAAAAATATTTTTCGCACAAGGGAAAGTCAAAGTTGGCGCGACTGTAGATTGCCTTGAATTACAAATGTCCCGAGCTTGAGCACTAATATTTGAAGCTACAGATGATAACACATTATCAGCCATATGAGTATTTGATGATGATGGCTCCAATGGATCACTATTAATAATTTCAATCTTTTTACTTTGGCCATCAATTCCTAATACAGTGCATTTTACTTCTGCTTGATTAGGAGTTGGTATAGCATGTAATGAATAATTAATACGATTTGATGTGTAACAGGCTTTAGGACTTCCCTAAAAAAATTTAGGAAAAATTTATTAATTAACAGAACATTAACTCCATATACATAATTATATAAATAAACAAAAACAATGCATATAAATTTTTATGAATATAATAAGCAGGAAATATAAAAAAAAATAAGCAATAATAAAGAGCCTGAAGAATTTCTTTTGGCACCACACAATATTCCAACACTTTACATTTACACATAATTTTGGTAAAAAAGCAGTAACACCATTGTTATTTAGTTGTGTGTCGTAGTTTGGGTGTAAATCGTATGGGACCAAGTTTTGAAGTACAGTTTTCAATTGTAATTTAAAAATAGAATTGAAATGGCATTTCTTATAACCAAAACTTTTTCTTTTTAAAATGGGCCGCATTTTGGCACACGGCTTTGTATACATGGCAAGCCCAACAAGAGTGAGAGCCAGTTCAGTGGCAGCTCTAGCTATCAAATTTTAGATGTCTGAAGACTTTAACTTCAAGAAACTCAAACTTTAACTCAAGAAGACCAAAGCTTATTAACTTCAAAATTAAAAACCAAGCACGTGAAGTAAAATAAGAAAAACACATATATCTTAAAACAGTCAAATGCATATATTTCTACTAATTATTTAAAATATTCGCTCAACTACATCATCTATTCATTCATTAGTTCAATTTTCTAAGTATAAATAAGTAACTAATATTTATTTATATTTCATTATACTTCAATGCAATCTAATGAATTTATAACACAATTTAAAAATGAATGAGTCAGTGAGAGTTATATAAATGTCACACTATAAAGCTGCACGATGGACTTCATAATTTTGAACCATGGTCAAGTGATGAAGATGGCACTTGAGCTGGCATCCCATCGCTCTCCAAACTACCACACCACACCAATGAGAAGACGTTTGCGCCTCGACATATTTAATGCGCATCGGCTCCCTCTACTAGGCTTGTCTTCCGCGTTACTAGTCTCAAACTTTTAACACGCCAGCCCACGTCCAAGACCCTGACCACTAGTCTACCGAGGCCACAACTTAAAAATGAAGTATTATATATATATGTAAATTAATATTTACCAAAAATTCGAATAATCTTTATTTATATAATTTCTGATTCATAAATCCAAATACACTATTTCAAAACGTGTCTCTCATCTTTTCTAAAGGATTAAAAACGTTACTTAGATAGATTAAGTGACGATTTCCAGTAAAAGAATATCATATGTATGATGTATCAATATATATATATATGATATAATATAATTAAATAATAATTTCCTTCACTTGAACACGTGTATTTTTTATATTTCGTTTTTCCCAGCATATAAAAATGTAGAATTTGAATAATTCCCTCTATTCTATTTTTACTCTTTGAGCAAAGAACACACTCAAAAAAAAAAAAAAAAACTGATATTCAAGTTAAATAAATGATGATGTGATCAATATCAAAAAGTGTATCTTTCAGCCACAACTACAAAACAACAAAGGAATCTCACCTTCATTTCGATAGATAAATATATCGATAGTAAATATGAAACTGTAACAAATGGTAATTCTTTATTTCTCTCGTGATTTATATTAATGCTCGCGCGCGTGCTTTTATTTATAAAAATTAACTGTAATTTTAATTATGGAAAGTTCTGGAACTTTCGATGGCAATAGATAAGGAGATGGAATATTGAGAGTTTGTAAAATAAAGTCTTGAGTTATATGTGGCAAGAATTGATGACTTTTTTTTATTTCCGTGTTAAAACTGGCACCCACACCCGTGGCCAAAGAACTACGACCCGGTAGAAACAGAAACCGCCGCTGTGACGAAACGCCGCAGAAAAATGAAAATTTAACCAGCTCTGTAAACCTTACTGTCCCGGAAAGAAAAATTACTGGTATTGCGCCGCAATCCTTTTAAAGCAAGAGAAAATCCCTGGAAATCGAGAGACAAAGTGAATCATCCTGACTTCAATTATCTGAAGAAAAGAAAAAAAAAAGAACATCTATTTCCTGTTAAAAGTTTTGCAATAGTGTTTTGTGCATTTTTCATATACAAGTGATAGCAATCCTGCTACAGTGTGTTAGTGCTAGGGATAATTTTATTATTTTATTCCATTGATTTTTTGGTATTCTTATTCAATGATAATTCTTAATTTTGCTGTATATTAATTTATTTCTTGTGATATAACGTTTCCTGATTAATATTTTGTGAATTGCACATTAATAATTACTCTCTATTTTGCTTGATATTTTACTGATTTCCTTTTGAATTTAGGTAGCATTACATGCCTGATTATTTTAGTTTTGTTTAGTATTTTCATTGCATTGAATTTTTGTATCATTACAACTGATGATTCCTAAATTTTCTTTATATTATTTTATTACTTGAATTAATGTTCCTTGTTGGTATTTTGAATATGTTATTAATTTATTTACCTATTTTAATTGTATTTTGAAGTGCATAATAATTTATAAGATTTTAAAGCTAGCCATATTTTAAAGTGTATTCCCATATCTGTAAGAGCTTTGGTGGACAATAAAAAAAAAGGCCTGGACCTTAGTTATTTATTTTATTTATTTGCAACTCTTAAATTTCTCAGTCAGTCATTTCTGGGAAAAGGGAAAAAAGCTGATCTCATTAAGCTTGCTATTGAGTTAGGTGAATGTGAGTCGAATGGGGAAGAGCTAAAAATAATTGAATTAAGGACAAAAATTTTAACAAATGATGCTTATAAGGAAGGCCCTGAATTTGTGAAATGTATCTTTGAGGGAATCGTATCAAATAGGATAGACGAGGAAAACAAACAAAAAGAGCAAACACTGCGTGAATTTGAGCTGCAGAAAATACGACTGCAAAATGAGACTCAAAGAGTTGTAGGTCCACAAACCCTACCCTAAACAAAAATTGAATTAAAAAAATTGCTACCAACATTCAATCCTGAAGTTTATAACATGGACCTGTTCCTCACCTTATTCGAACGGCAAATGAAGCTATTGGATCTTGGTGAAGATCTGTGGGTACCCTATCTCATTGGTGCCCTACCTAGTGATGTAACCTCCCTCATTGCCCGTGAGCCTGAGGAGAAATGCAGGGATTACTCCCACATTCGAGGAATGCTTCTACAACGGTTCAAATTAACCTCAGAAAAATTCCGGGAGCTGTTTTCACGTCACAGAAAAAGCCCAAATGGGACGTAGAAGGATTATTATTTTGAAATCCGAGCATATTTTGAAGGTTGGCTCAATGAGCTTAAAATTGATTCATTTGACGGATTGAAGAATTTGATGATTGCCGATCAAATGAAAAAGAGATGCTCTCCAGAGTGTAAGGAACATTACCTGGATATCTGGGAAGAACGTATCTCCCCAGAAATGTTAGCAGATAAGCTGGAAGCTTTTGACAACATCCGACGTTCCTTACCCAGTAGACCTAGGAGATACGTGAAGGCCAGTGAAATCGTAAATGATGGAAGACATGTATCATTCAGAAAACCTGAACGCCCTCCCAAAAGAGAATATTCCCATCAAGTACCAAATGAGAGATCCCCTCTCAGATGCTATGGCGGTGGGAAACAAGGAGTGATAAAATCTAGGTGCCCCACCTGCAACCTCAACGCCTCACAAAGAACAGACGTAGCAACCAATCACATCAATGCTTACACAGCTCAGACCAGAAGCCCTCGATTGACTCTAATCGACATAACTTTCTGTGGAATAAAGGGACGTGTATGTACAGACACAAGATCTTCACATTCAATTGCTGGGGAAAGGATGTTCCAGATATTTAAGGATAAGGGACTCCTTCTCCAGGAAACCACATTAGCAATGAGCTTAGCAGATGGTCAACAAACCACAGGTGAGGTCCTCACAACCCAAGTAATGGTAGAAATTGAGGGGAGATCAGTCTTGACCAAATTCATAATTCTCCCAAAGGCAAAGGGAAATAGAACACTTCTAGGTACAGATTTCCTTAGTTCTGCTGGTTTGGTTCTAGATGTGAAGAATACTTGTTGGTACTTCTGGGACAATCCTACCCACAGGTATTCATTTGGTGAAGAATTGGACACCCCGTCCATAGTTGAGAAGATGTCCAGCAACACCTGCCAATTAAGAGAAGGGGAAGGTGAAAGTTTGACCTCTGTGCCCAGAAGGAGAAACTTAACCTCCTGTTGGAATCCTTCCAAAATGTCTTCGAACCAGGGGGAGAAGCAACAAATATCTTGGAGCACCACATTAACACGGGAAATAGTCCTCCTATCTCTGTACCCCCATACAGAATGTCTCCTGTAAAGGACTGTCCTGACTGCATTAAATACAAAGCTTCAAATCAGAAGCCTTCCGGGCTATTACAGACACCTGTGCCAGCCCAACGTTTTGAAACCTTGGCCATTGATCTCTTCGGGCCCCTACCTGAGAGTAAAGATGGTAAAAGATGGATCCTCATCATTGAGGATTGTACCACCAAGTGGGTCGAACTGTTTGCACTACCCAATGCCACAGCTAAAGAATGTGCCATTACCTTGATTGAAGAGGTTCTACTGAGGTATGGTATTCCTCGCCGCCTTATCAGTGACAGTGGAACCCAGTTTGTGTCAGCAGTGATGCAACAAATATGCTACCTATTAAACATACATCAATCCCTGATCCCTGTATACCATCCACAAGCTAACCCAGTTGAACGAAAGAATAGGGATCTGAAACCACGGCTAGCAATTTTCGTCCAAGACAAGCATGACTGTTGGTCAGAGAAGCTACCCTTCATCCGCTTTGCTCTCAACACAGCCAAATGCGAAACGACAGGACAGACGGCAGCCTTTCTGAATTTTGGTAGAGAGTTACGCACTCCAAGTGAAGTAGTTAATGATATCTGAGTCGTCATCCAGAACGATAATTTTGTGGCCAGAGATAACTCCTATCTCAAGAAATTCGCTAAGTTTTCCACTCAGATTAGAGAGGTGGTTGAAGAGCAACAGGATAGTAGGAAGTTTTACGCAGATAAAAAGAGAAAAGCTGCTCCAACATATCAACCTGGAGAACATGTCTTTGTAGCATCACATCCGCTGAGCAACGTTGCGCAAGGAAGAAGTGCGAAACTAATGCCACGCAGAGACGGTCCCTACGTGATTTTAACACAAAGATCACCATCATCTTACAAGGATGCTAGTCTTGATAATCCGGGGGAACCTCTTGGTGTTTACCACACCTCTGCTTTAACTCCTTGTAATAATGACAAAGTAAAACCCCTTATTCCTCTTCGTAAATGTGGCCATCCACCAAAGGTCCCACAGACTCCTGGTTCCTCGTCGGGACGCCGTCGGAACCAGAGGGGAAGGATGTAACAAATGGTAATTCTTTATTTCTCTCGTGCTTTATATTAATGCTCGCGCAAGCGCGTGCTTTTATTTATAAAAATTAACTGTAATTTTAATTATGGAAAGTTCTGGAACTTTCGAAGGCAATAGATAAGGAGATGGAATATTGAGATTTGTAAAATAAAGTCTTGAGTTATATGTGGCAAGAATTGATGACATTTTTTTTATTTCCATGTTAAAAAACTCATTTTGGCTATATGTAATAAAATAGTCATGACATTGAATTAAAGCTTCTTAACCCTTTATTGATTTAATGCAATTTTTTTTTTGAATCACTACATTGAAAATTAAGGGGCATACATAAATAAAATACTCAACTTTGGGAAATTTAAATCGTTTGATCTAATTAATTAAATTGGTACTTTAAAGTACCGTCAGTCCACAAAAGTTTAAAATATTCTCATAATACAAAAAGACCGAATGGTTTTTTTTAACAGAATATTTAAATCTTAAAAAAATGCTAAATAACCAGAGAACACTAGTATTTTACAGCACAAAATATATATTTTTGAAAATTATAAAATTTATTTACTTTCTTTACATATAAAAAGCAGGTTTTACACTTAAATAATAATTTGTTGGTATTCAAAGAAACAGTTTTTATTAATACACAAAAATTCATTACAATTTGTGCATTTTGAGTGAGGTTTTGAATGAATGTTTTTTAAAGCACTGTATCCTTGGGTAGGAAATGCTGTATTTCCTTAACATGAACTACTGCACCTCGAGTCTTGTTCAGTCTCTTGATCGTCATCTAAAGAATCTAGCGAACCTTCCCGTAGATTATTTGCTGGGACATCTTCATCTGAAAAATCGTATGTTAGTACATTACTGATTTCAGATGGAATGTTCTGGAATAAATCCAATACCTCTTGAAGACTGGGCTTCTTTTCCCCAGACATTATACGTAAAGGAATAGTAATAATAATGATAGTAGCCCCTTGAAAATCTCTTATAAAATTTTTAAATCTCAGTGACACAAAGAAATTAAAAGGTTGTTAATTTTTGAAATAAGAATAGATATTTCCTTTAATTGTATAACAAAAAAAAACAAGCTTGGATTCAAAGTTCAAAATTTTTTAAAAACGTTAAAATAGAAGAATAAAAAAGCAAAAAGAAATGCTAAAAAAGGCATAACTCAATTTCACTATTGTGATGACGCTACAACACAACAAAAAACAACAATAAGCTACAAAGATATAAAAAAAACAAACTAAGTTCTTGCTCTAACACCCAGTGTGCTGTCAATACTTATAATTATCACAAAGTTATTCAATTGTAAAATTAATTACATACATTATTCACTTAAAATAAATAGTCAAATCGTTTTCTAAGGTTTTAACTAACATACAAAAAAAGGCACTTACTTTTTGACATTAAATACTTTTTCGGAACAAAACTTCTTCGCAATCCGATCAAAATGTCAGCTGAAAATGCAACTTCTGTTTTAAAACTATTAGCCTTCCCCGCTAAAATACTCATCATAAAGCCTGTGGTGCCATGCATCCTGGAAGAGTGGAATTAAAAGAGTGTTCCTGCTAAATATCGTCAGAATATTCGTAAAAATGGTTATCCTATATAATTTGAAAGTGTGCGGTTCTTAAAAGGGTTAAGGTTGATCACATCATCGCTTATTTCGTATTAGTTTCTGGAGAGTTATTCTGAGCATGAGTTTCGCTTAAGATCTAGAATACACAAAAGAGGGAATTATTCAATTTTCACATTTAAGTATGGTAGGAAAAACAGGGAAAAAGGTATTGTAAAATATAATTAAGTGTTTAAGTGAAGAGAAATATAAGTTATTTATAAAAATTACACCATGTTTTAGGGAATATTTTAAACCGGTTAGTAAGGCATTTGATATTCTGTTACATGGAATCCCCAATAAATCTATCAAAAATTATAGGGCTAATATTTTTAACAAGGAATCACTAACAAATCTATCAAAATATAGGTGTGACGCTTTTTGAAATAGGGTATTCAAATTTATGAATTAGATATTATAAATAAAAAAAGATTCGAATGTTTAGTAAATATTAATTCAAGTTATTATATATATATATACATATAAACTGCTTTTTTTAAAAAAATGCACACACACACACACACAACACCATGAAAGAATCATCAGAATTAAATGAAATTTAATGCACAAACGACTTGTATTAGTACAAATGCATGATGAAATTTTCAAAGTAAAAAAAAAAACTATTAAGTGTCCGAAATCAGTATTTGGTGTAGCCACCGCTTGCTGCAATAAGTGCTGCTATACGACGTAGCATAGAGTCAAACAGATTTTGAATGTCTGTTTGTGGAAAAGAATTCCATATTGCTTGTGTGCGCAGCAAAAGTTCGTCTTGCCAACCAACCAAATCCCACACGTGCTCAATAGGCGACATATCCGACGAATAAGCAGGCCAAGGAAGAAGTAGCATGCGTTGGGCTGAACAGAAGTCTCAAACAGTTTTTGCAACATGTGGGCGTGATTTATCCTGCTGAAAGATAGCTCCAGGGATGCCTTAAAAGAAGGGTACGACTTCAGGCTGTAGCTCTTCACGGACGTACCTGTTGTTATTGAGATTACCCTAAATTCATAGCAAATTGGGTCGTCCATGATACGAAATCACACTCTAAACCATAACTCCGGGTGTTAGGCCACTATGTAGTTCGATAACGCACTCTGGAAGGCAGCGTACACCGGCATAGTGTCAAACACGAATGCGGCCATCACGGTCCCACAAATTGAAGCGTGATTCATCTGAAAAGACAACTTGGAGCCAATCAGCTTGCCAGGTTCTGTGCTTATGAGCAGAGGCGGATTAAGAAGGTGGCGGAGGCCAGGGGCCCCCAGCGCTAGCATAGGCCACAAGCCTGATGGATTCCAGTTATAAATTCAACGTACAACAAAAAGATCTTGAATCGATATTGCAACCCCAATTATTTCCCGGATTTGAGTCGTGTAGCAGCACTAGCCATCTTTCTTTCGTACATCTGTATTGTAGCAATTTATAAAATTTTCGTAAGCAATTTCCCTCCCCCCTTTTTTTGCACAAATTTTATTTTGAACAAACGAATATTATTCAAGTCAATTTCGTTTTTAGTTCACAGCCGTGCTTAGTTACTCACGGATCAATGCAGATTTAAGCTCATTTTGGGCTTTGGACGCAGAAGATCTACGGGCCCCTTGGCACTAGCGGATCGAAATTTACAACCGGAAAGTCTGGTTAAGTTCAGCTTATCCGAGCCCTTCCGCACCCCTGTGCGCCCACCCCAAGCTCCCAATAGATAAACCGGCAGTCTCGGATACATTTTACACTGATGGGAAAGAAAAAAAAAACATCCCAACACCAAGAAAAATTACTGTCGACTCATGAAACTTCGGCAATGCATTTGTATAGGTAACATATTTAATTGAAGTTTCAAGACCATAGGTTAATTAATACAAGCGCGAGAAAAGCTATTTCAAATGTGAAATGATGGTACTTTAAAAACCCGAGTAACTGTCAGAATTTTAAATACAAGCATGCAAACGTGCATACAATGTATCATACAAGTACCAGATGCGTGTAGGGTGGAATCACATGCATGTTACTCTTCTGGTTGTGGTTGAAGCTGCCGTTGCCATCTAATGATGTACCATTCTTGCTTGATTGGAGGAAGACCTGGTGATCTAGGAGGCCACCGTAACGTGTTGACACCTTATAGAACAAGTTGGGTTACAACAGGGTATAAGAGAGCACGTTATGCAACTGGAAAATACCCCTTGAATGATGTTTATAAATGGCAGTGCATCAGTTTGAATCGCCAGACTGTTGCTAAGTGCAGGCCCAGTGTATATATGCCATAGAAAGATTATTTGTAGGCGCTGATCTGGACTTCTTCTAATCAATATACAGCCATCACTACTTGACTGCATCCTAGCTTGACTGACTCCAAGTACAGCTTGGGACTCAAAATCTGACTTTTCAGGGGACCCCTAATATTTTTCGTTCCGCCACTATATCACTGGCACCAAGACAAAAGCAGCTTTGATAGGAGAACACACCACATCGCCACTCCGCTCTCCAATGATCTCTAGCATGACATCACTGAAGTCACAGATATCAGTGATTTGGAGCTAATGCTATAAATGCTACAGGGCATCTGGCTGGGTGCTATTTCTCAAACAATTTATTTGTTACAGTTCGCTGTGTCACTCTGATGCCGAAAAAACCCTGCAATTTCTACTGTATGATGCACTAGGATGTTCCCCAGCCATATGGTGAATACGGAGGTCTTCTCTGTCAGTGTGACCCATGCGTGGTTGGATAAGTTTTCTTGAGGTAGTGTCTTCCCGGGACCACTGCAGACAAAAATCATGCACAGTGGATACATTCCTCCCAAGTCATCTTGCAATATCTTAGAAAGAAAATCCACCTTTTTTTAGCTTTATCATACTACCTCGTTCAAACTCAGCAAGCTGTTTTATATTGGCTTCTTCGTCTTCTTAAAATCCTCCTGGACTAACATAAACACACATCAAATCTTGACGATAAATAACTCTCACTGACTTTATAGTGCGTAGTTAAAGTACATCTTATTCCCATGATCAAAGTGGAGCAACTAGCGTTCACTTATGCGCTTAACTCAAAATTTGAATCAAAGTCATCTTTCAGATATATAAACACGCCTACCAAATTTTACCTACCTAGCACACTATCTTCTTGGGGTTGAGATTTTTATTTCCACCAGCGTAATTTACTGGTGAAGATAAATGAAACAAAAGGGTTATTTGATAAAATATATATCTAGTTCAGAGCAAACTTTTCAAGCTAGTTGAATTAGTCCTTAATAGCACAAGGTAAAAGACCTGGCTGAAATCAATGAAACGAATGTGGAAAAAAAAGACCACAATCCTGGAGGAAGCTGCTTTTTTGAAACAGATGTACAAATATGAAGCTTCCCTTATGACCATGATATGGAATACCATACTCCAAAGAATAAATGCTACTAGAAAATCATTGCAACCAGTTGAATGTGAATTATTAAAAAGGATATCATCTACTAAAATCTCTGGAAAGTTATATCCAGAACTTTAGAAATGAATTTGCAAAAGTGGAACAAGAAGCAGCTGATTTATCGGGGCTCTTGTTTGAAGAGGAAGCTGGGCAAGCTCACAGGCAGCAAAAGAGAAAAATTATTTTTGGTGAAAATAAAGTCGTGAATTTTCGAATGAAAGGAAAATTTCATCATGAATTCATTGTATGTCATATGCGATAAGACAAGAGAAGAACTATCCTGAAGAGTTGAGATACATGAAACTGTTATATAATACTTAACTTTATTTTTTGACGAGAGATTGAGTATAACTCGAAATTGGACATTTACAAAAACGCTATTGAATCTTTTAATTTTGATGATGAATTGAATAAATTTTTACTATTTTTAAAAGAAAACAAAAATACAAAACCCCACTAAAAATTTATCGAGTTGCAAGAGAAATGTGTGTGGCCTCGACTTTCCCTAAAGAGGAGACACTTTTGAAAATAGTTTTAACAATATTGATATCAAATGCATCAGGTGAGAGATCTTTTTCAGTTTAAAGCGCGTTAAAACTTATGTAAGAAGACAAATTGAACATGGTCATATTATATTTTAAATAAGATATTTTAGACAAAATATGAGGCAAAAATAATTGATGAATTTTCCAAAGGAAAAAAAAATCAAGACGTAAAAAATATATTGCAAAATTGTAAGCCCTTTGTAAGGTTTTTAATTTTTTTGAATACCACTAATTTATATGAAAATCAGAAATCAGTGTTAAAATTTATTTCTTTTTATTCTACCCAATCCTAATTATTTCAAAAATACTAAAAATTAAACTACACATATCATAGTAGTGCTTTGTTATGGTTGTATACCTAACTGTTTATTAAACAATGACAACCTTTTGTTTTAGAGCAGTTTCATGTTTCTGTGTTTATCACATGATGAATAAATTCCAAAAAACAAAACAAAAAATTCCAAGGGAATTTAAAAATATAAACAATAGTGTAGTACGTATTAAGCAATTGAGAAAAAATGATCCTTCATTGAGAAAAGATAACATCAATGCAAGAATGATATGGTTACAGAAAAATTCAGAGTAAATTCAAAATTATTAGATGAATAGATTTACTAAATTCCTGAAATTAATACAAGTAGAAGCCTGGCAAGCGTTTTAATAAGGCTTAGAACAGGACACTTTAAGGGCATGCAAATTCAAAAGAACAGGACAAGAAAATACTCTTTCTGCAAACACATGTCATGACATGGAACTTAATACAGAACATCTTTCCTCCTGTACTGCCATTCTGGCAAAACAGCAGCATATTAACAACCCAAATGAAGACTTATGCAAATCGGCATCCAAATTGCTGATTTGTCAATGCTGTCTTTTGGTCATACTTAATTATTGTCCATAACAAGACCAACCAACAGATTTTTTTGGCTGTCCATCCAATTTGAATGAAGAATTTAAAAGGATGCTCAATGAAAATTCAACGAAAATAAAAAAGGATGAAACTATTGGATGAGCAAATAATTACTTAACTTTATTAAGATAGAATTAACAGCAATAAATACTTAACAAAGAAAATCTGTTAATGTGTCAATCCGATTTCTATCTAAAAATCATATTCTAAAATATGAATATGAAAATCATACATTTCTTTTTATTAGTTATGGAAATCGCTTAATAGTTTTAAAATCCCTGAAAATAAAGATCCCTCTATCAGTACATTTTATAAAAATCATGAATTAATATACCTCTAATTGAATTTTTTTTTAGTCGCCCGTCTGGTATAGTGGTTAGCGACGCTGACTGCTGTGCTGTTGGAACTGGGTTCAAATCCCGGAGAAGACATGGATGTTTGTAAATGTATAGTGCCTTCGCGGCATGGGGGTACTTTAAAAAGCCGTCGAGACGAAAGTCCTCTCGTGAGGTTGGTGGAAGGGGAAGAGAGGTGGGAGGTCCCTGACCACCCCCAGGGGTGAAACCGAGCTAAATCGTTCTGTCACCTGCATGGTGCTCAAAGCTACGGCTAACGACAGGCATCATTTAGCTCTTTGTCATGAATTTCGTGGGCCTTGATCTTGCCTTTGCCGATCAGGTGGCATTAGTAACAATATAACAAGAACATGAATTTTTTTAAATATTTTTCCCACATTGACATATTTTAGTGAATTATTGACATATTTTATTTTTAATACAATAAATGTCTTTGAAGACATGCGCTCCATTAATTTTGGTCCTCATCATGTTATAACTATTCAATCTAGGAAAAAGTATAATGAAAACTGTAAAGAGAGACTTAAGAGCAAATTAAATGAATAACTTTGAATAAACACAGCCGCAAGTACAGCAGTAACTAATGGTTTCTTCTTTCTGCATGGATATCAAACCTACCTCATGCTACTTCTACAAAAGGGATAAAAGAAATATAATCCTCCCAAGTTTGAGGCAATTACATAAAGATATATATAAATTAAATGTTACACCAGCCCTGTCTAATGAAAATTAGAAACAAGGCTGATGTAAAAAACTTAAAGGTCATGTTAACAGGTAATAGTACAGAAAGATTAAATTTTCATAAAATCATCAATGACATATATTTAGAAGTAACAAGGAGCAGCAGCCACTATCACTTTAAGTTTTTTTTACTTGTCTTCGCAATATATATATACACTGGTGTGCAAAAATTAAGGACGAAGTCGAAAAATTAGCATATCAGCTGAACGAAGAGGCAGAGCGGACAGAAAGACCAATCAGGAGATTAAGTAAGGTGATGTATGGTAGCACATGCGCAGATATGCAGGTAGACGTAATGGGGGAGTGTCTGAGTAGTATAAAGCATGTTGTCGGTGTAAGATCAGTATTTCTGGCTTTTTTGATTGATTGATTTAATATTAACGTCGCACTGTTCAGCTACACGAGGGCTTTTGGCGACGGACCACGTAATTTTGAACCATGGTCAAGTGACGTGGACGACACCTGAGCTGGCACCCCCCTCTCCTAACTACCACACCACACCAACGGGAGGACGTTTCAGCTCTCGACAGATTTAAGGTGCATCGCTGCCCTACACGGCGGGTCTTTAGTGGTACTGGGATCGAACTCGTGACCAGGCAAGCCACGATCCGATACCTATACCACTCGGCTACCACGGCCGCAGTATTTCTGGCAAAGAGATTGCACGCCGTATAGCAGTTAAAATCACACCGAGTTGTTGCCTCAGCGAGAAATGGCGAATAATCAATCTGTTAGACGACATCTGGATGCTTTTACCCGAGGTCGAATCATTGGGAGAAGTCGGAGGAAGGCCGCAGTGTGACAAGTGTGGCTGCAGAGTTCGGAATTGCTCACAGCATCGTTTCACGACTTTGGAGACAATTTCAAACTATAGGAACAGCTATCCGCGGGTTCAGTAGTGGTCGTCCACGAGGAACCACACCCGCAGATGACCGGTACATTGTCTTACAGGCCAGAAGAAACAGGCGGCAGACAGCGGGAGAAATCGCTAGACACACGACACAGGCGACTGGACGACCGATATCGCGTTTTACCGTGGCCAGAAGACTGCACGGTGGTAGTCTGTTTGCACGACGCCCTGTACGGTGTGTACCTTTAACGCCTGCCCATCGGAGAAGGCGTTCTCTGTGGTGCCGGGAACACCGGAATTGGAGAGACAATGAATGGGGACGAGTACTCTTTACAGATGAGAGCAGATTCAGTTTGAGTAGCGATTCTCATCGCATACTCATCTGGAGAGAGCGGGGAAGCCGCAATCATCCCTCGAACATCATTGAAAGGGACAGGTATGGAGGTCGCGGTGTTCTCGTTTGGGGAGGCATCATGCTTGGTAGTCGTACAGACCTTCACATCTTCGACGCAGGTTCAGTCAACGGGACCCGTTATTGTAACGAGATTCTTCTTCCATATGTGCGTCTTTTTAATGGCGCTATGGGTCTGCAGTTCCTTTTCATGGACGACAATGCACCATGTCATCGCACAGTAGCTGCCGAACAGCTCTTAGAGAGTGAGGATATTGAACGTATGGATTGGCCGGCACGATCTCCGGATCTCAATCCCATCGAGCATGTATGGGATTTTCTAGACAGACTCTTGGCAGCTCGTACCTTACCACCAGTAACGATTCGGGAGCTTCGATACGCGCTGCAAGACGAATGGGCAGCAATGCCTCAACAACTCATTGACACCCTCATTCTCAGCATGGGCAGACGCTGTGAAACCTGCCTAGCAGTCAGGGGAGATCATATCCCCTACTAAAGACCGGATGTTTCTTGCTGGACACCCATCACAGGGATGTTTCGGCCTTCAGTCGCATTGCGCTCCATGCTACTTTTTCAATCAAGCTTCTTTTTATCCTCTGAATTCTCTTTTTAGTAAGTGTTGCTTACATTACACATGTCCTTACGTATTGGGGATCTTACGGTATTAAATGTGTTGATTTGGAAAGCTTTTGTACAAAGTTATATTGAAAAAATTGTCTCGTCCTTAATTTTTGCACACCAGTGTATATATATGCATATATATATAAAGAACCATTCTGACAAAATATCTCAAGTATGAGATATTTTGTCAGAAATGGAAATTAGGGCTTTTCAGTTGTTTGCAATGCAAGTGATAACAGAGTAAACAGAAACTGATTTTCTAAATTGGGGAAAGGTACAGTAAAGAGTGTAATTCAGAAACCAGATAGCAATACAAATAAATTATATTCTGTTTTTGATTTTGTACATTTTATCAAATCTATATGAAATAAATGTTTGAATAAGAAAAATGTTGATCCTTCTTTAATATATCCTGATTTTCAGAATTTTTTCAAACCCGAATAACATCTTTTACATACTTATCTAAAATTTGAATGCCAATAAAAAATAAATTAGCTGCAAAATTATGTTTAAAAGTTTTAAAACTAGCAAATATGTTTTAAAAAAAATTTCAAGAAAGTAATGTGATTGTTCTCAATATGTTCAAGATAGGTTACCCTGAAATGTTTGAAGACATTGCAGAATTTCATCAACTACATTTTTGATTTCTGGCAAATAAATAATATTAAAAATCCAAGTAAAGATCAAGGAAGAACAAGCTTCATAATCGTTTTTTAAAACATACAGGAAACGAATTCTACGGTTTTCGTCTACTTATCTTTGGGTCATAGTGAGTAGAAAACGATAAATAAAACTGTAGGGAAGAATATTGGCGGATCACAGAAATTTTGCAAAACTGCATAAATTTTACAAGTAAAGCGTAAAAGTTGGAATTTATACAATACAGGCAAAAATTTCAGGTTCTAATTATAATGTTGCTGTACAAGAAATTCCACAAAATGAAAAAGGAATTATATTAAATGAGTGAAATCTTTGCATCATAAATATGGTACTATTTTACAGAAAAAAAATTTCAAAGAATTCAGGTGAGACATTTCCCATTAAAATAGATATTAAGGATGTCAAAGAAATACTAAATATTTCAAAGAAGTAAGATACTTCAATAGATGGTTGTCAAGTTTTAAAGATACACTAGTTTCTAAAGCTTAAGATAAACATATTTTTCGAAGTTCACCTTTAAAAACATGGTAGTAATAATAAAATTTATAGTTCATATGAATGAAAATAAAAAAACTCATAGAAAAAAATGAGCTACCACTTTTATTTTTTAAAAAAATGGACACTAATATATGAGTAGGAGGAAATGTGCAAATATCAAATTTGCAATGTCGTGTGTACATTTGTGCAGAATTGTTGATCTTCAATAATCATTGGTCATTTCGTTGACAAAATTCAACAGTCTAGCAATGTTTAAACTAAGTCAATTACCAATTTGTTAAGATAAAGTGGTGGGTGGTTGGATGGATAGAAATGGGGTCACAAACTTGATTACCTAGGTAGACACGTTTCTGCTTTAAGTCCTTCTCCAAATTCCTTATATAAGCTGGAACAAAGGTTAATCCATGTCTGATCTTCATTTCCCATTTTGGTAAACACTTTAATTGACAGCATGGAAAGCCGATGACACAAATGAATTGCATTTAGGGTGGACAAATTCCTTATTAAATCTAATTTTTATAATGTTTTCACATTTTTCTACATAAAAATGTTACATACTGTTTTCTCTAAAAATAGACTTAACAGTGAATAGTGCTTTTTTCCTCAAAAAAATTATGTTTGTGTTAAACTTATGCAAATTTCTGTAAAAAACCTATTTGATGTCCACTGCTTGATTCTATGTTCATTTTAAAATTAGACATAAAAAATAAGTTGTACTTCAACTTTTGGAAACTTGAGTACATAATGGGTTACTTCAGGCATAATATAAACCTTGGATGTGTAGGTGTGTATGGATCAATTACAAATGTACATTCATTTTAGATAGAGGTTTAAAAATGTGCATATTTCAATACAAAATTTCATATTCAATTTATTAACATCTAAAAAATTTAAACCAACATAAGTCGCATATGTTGCTTTACATACATATTTTGACCTACATGAGTTGTGGAATGACTGGATTCATTTCATTCACATTGAGTAATGGAATACATGATTGAATAGTTATTCAAAAAAGTGCAATGGAGGATAATCCAAACGTAAGAAAATTAAAAACCAGTTAAATTAATAATTGCTTTCTATATATCCACTTTTATTTTTCAAATGTTGAATTAACGACTCATATCTTATTTAACCCTCCAAGCGGTTAGCACGGAAAATTCCGTCATTGTAAAGATACTTCAAAAATGCACTGCACGGGTTTTTTTGCCTTCAAGTAACATTTTCAAAAGCGGATTAGCCGTACTTTTCTGAAATCCTTTCCCTCCTTTTAAAGGTTTAACATCTTGAAAGATAATTAGGGATGGTGGAAGCAACACAGCAGGACACTGATAGGAAGTTTTATGGCTCGCAGGGAACCCCGTGTTTTGACCCTGGAGCAATCGTAAGAAATCGGGGGAAAATTTCTTTAGACCCCAGGAAGTGATTGTTTGTTAGCTTGTATTTTAAAAGTTTTGAAAAGTCCCAACGCATAAGTAAAATATGTTACAATTCCCTTTTGGTTTCATATTAATTTGAAACTGTAACAAGTTGTGGTGTGTCAGGGCAGTCTGCTATTTTATATAGTTAGACAAATTATATCTTTTTTAAAGTATATTCTTTCGCTTCATTTTTCTTATCTTAATCAATGCTTTCAGTTTTTGAAACATGATTATTTCATTATAAGATGCCAAAAAAAAAAAAAAAAAAAAAAAAATTAATAAAACACCAAACACTTTAAAATTTGAAATCTTTTCAACTTTCCAACCACTAAAAATGAATAAATTTAAACTTCATCAAATATTTTGAAACATTTTCTTACACTTTGATAAAAATAATAATGAAAAAAAAAACTAATTAATATCTATTAGTTTTTTTTTTAGATTTCAAAGCAAAGTGTTCAGGGAAGTTTATGTACAGTGCCTAGTTATATATTGTTAAAATACACTGAATTATATTTGAATTTTAAGTGCTTGAACTTCAGTTTACATCAAAGACAACATGAATGAAGATTTTCACACATTTTTTTTTATAACTTGAATATTTGAATAAATGGTAATCAAAAATATACGGAAACATTTACAGTAGACATTTATGCATATAAATAAACATAAAAATCAATTTTAAATTCGAGCTATTCAAAAACATTCGAATTATTCTTCAAAAATATCTATTTATGCAAAATACCTCAACATTTATCTCTTTTTTAAAGGCTAACTGAATAAGTAATTAAAATCTGGATATTTTTTGAAATCTCGACCGTATAAAGCTAGAAATTTTATGTTAGAAATTCCATTTGAAATTTCGAAAAAAAAAATTAATTGCGCAGTTAAAAATTATGTACCATAAGTTCTAGCAACTCTTTGAGTATAATATAAATTTCAAATTTTATTATATAGCTTCTTTGGTATTTTTTAATATATTTCGAAGATTTCATACAATTCAGCTGAAAACTGCATGCTAAGAGCAAAAAATATACTAAAAAAATCGACGAATATACAATAAAGTTTTACATAGAAGCAAAACTGAGAAGCTTAAGTGTAGGAATGAAAAATTTTGAGTATATCTGAAGTAGTTTTCGAAATATTTATTTTAAAGTTCAGAAAATTTGTGTGCGTTATGTTATACTTAATATTAATTAAATGGTTAAAATAATATTTTAATAATAGTCATGTAATCGTTTGACGACACATTCGTATACTAATAAAATTATAATGATCATTGATGCAAATGTCAAGAATTTTATGTAATTTTAAATTTAGACATTAAGATATTGATGTAGAAAATATAAAACGACCATCTAAAATACATGAAAAATGCAGTCTGCTATAAAATGATCTTGAGAAACAAAATACGGCATTTTCACTTACTATGGCAGAGCCGGCTTAGTCAGGGCGATCTGGAAAAACAGTGAGGGAACCGCGGTTTTGATGGATGCCGCTCTAGTTTTAAATCTCTCAGGAAAAAAATATATAAATTACAAATGCAAAAACTAAGTCTTGTAATTTTCCATACATTTTTATAATAACGAATTGTGGAATTGGCTCCCAATACTTTGTTGTGTTTGACAATATCTAAGGTAACCAACCATACTTTAGATAGATTTGCACTACTTTTTCGTAACCGTATTCCTTTTAAAATTAATTCGTGCAGCCAAAGTACACCTTTTGCACTCTTAAAAATTTATGTAAACTATAACAGTTAATTTTAATTTATGCAACTTGTGAAATGTTCATAACGAACCATTTCCGTCTAAACAGTTTACATGAAAAAAAAAGTTTGGACTCCCTCATTCATTAGGGAATTATATAAGATTCTAACATTAAGTTTTATTTTTCACCAAATAGGGTCGAGTGGTAGTGCGCATCGTGCTTCCACACCACAGGTCTTGGGTTCTATTAACGGGCAATTCAAGGTCGACTCTGCCCTTCATCCCCGCTACATTGGGTCGATAAATGAGTACCAAGCTTGCTTGGGGTCTTAAACACTGAAAGGTCTCTCTTCAGACAGACCACCAAATCGGGACATCTGTTCATGCACCTCAGCGTCCAATGGTCACGTGTATTATGATGGGCACAGTAGTTCCTGGCCCTCATGGATTGTTGTGCCACTGAGTTTGAGTTTTAAGTTTGAGGATTGCCTCAGTTTGGGGATACCCCTTAGATAAACATGTATTTCCACTCATTTGCAATTAAATATTTTTCTTTCAATTACGTTTATTTCAGAAGGAAGTTTGATTTTTCAAATGTATTTGCTTAATAACATGTATCTTTGTGTATTATATTAAAATTTTGATCAATCCAAAATTACATGTTTTTTGCTTCTCTAAAAGCTTTTAGGATTTTAGAACTGATCTTACAATCCATATACGTTTCATAGTAGTATATTTAAAAATGATAAAGACATTTTTACGACTGTGTGAGCTTTTATACCTCGTTTATAAATATAAAAAATTGCATTCAGCTACAGTTTTTAAAATGTACAGAAATAAGTGGAGAAACAGGATACTTACATATTATGAATATTTTTGACTGCAGTAAGATATATTTATATATATATATATATATATTTCAGTTTCTTTTACAATTTGAATAGAAGTTGTAAACCATTTTGCAAATAGTTTGATATTGAATATAAACCCATAGGCTGTTTAATATTGTAAAGTGTTTTATTTTGATACCAGCACACATTAAAATAAGGCTCATTTGCAGTTATATGACCAGCTTTAGTGATATTAAAATTTTAAAAAATAGTCTACACGTACGAAAACATTCTTTCAAAACCACACACCACATCTCTCATACTATGTCTTCCCTATAGCAGGAAATATTTGTGTATACTCAAAAAATTTAATACAGGATACATTTCCAAATGTTAAAATTGTTTTTAAAATTTGGTTAACTTCACTGAACGAATTGTTTTAAGTGTACTGTTTTGAAAGACAAAATTAATTAGGGAGAACTTTTCTCACAATAGAATTTGTAATGACTGAATTGTGTGAAAATGTAGTTATCGATGTGTGACATTTTTCCTTGTAATAAAAGAAACAGAAAGATAAGAAATTAAACTTGAGTAGAAAATGGTTAGAAGTACTGTCATGCGCATTTGAAGAAGTATATCCACCATTTAAATTAAAAATTATTGACTGAATGTGTGTTATGTCCATCACAAATGCCGATGTAGGAAAGAAATTTTTATTTAATACAAGAAGTTCGAAAAGGAGAACACTAGGAATGGAAATTTAGATTTTTTCCGAAAAATATTCAGTTAACATAAAAATTCAGTTAACATTAATACAAGAAGTTCAGTTAACATTTCTATGATTTTAATTAAAATAAATTAAAAGTATTGAAATCTTTTTTGTTATTTTAAATTAAAAATATAATTGAATAGAGAAAGATCGTTTTTATTTCATAAATATAATCATCATATGTATATCACCGTATGCACCATTTATTGTCTTATTGTTTAAAAAAGGAGATAGGGCCTTCGCTCTTTTTACCTCATTACTTTTTTAAAAAAAACAGGAAAGTGAGCGCGTTTTCTTACTCTCATATTCAAAAATGAATACAGGATAAATTTTTTGGTTCAAATCGCAACACTAATACATATATATATATATATATATATATATATATATATATATATATATATATATTTAATTTTTAAAAAATGACAGAAAAATAAATTTTGTTTGAAGAAAATATAATTATTTTTCAACTTCTAACACACCATTTATTTCCTTTTTTTACCCTTCATTTTGTTTTAATTTTTCTGTGACTGAACATGTAGGAGAAAGAAACATCGAATTCCACTACGCTTTCAAAGAAGATTGCCCAAGGCAACTTAACAGCTATCTGTAAACGATTGATCTCTTGGTTCTTACTTGACAAAAGGACCGAACTGAGTCATAAAATTGTCCCCGTTCGACCTCCCAAGTTTTAAAAGGGGGAAAGCAAAGAAGTCTGTTGCATTTTTAAGGCGAATGGCAAAATAAGAGCAAACGCTTTCGGAATAACTTTTCAGGAGGAAGCTAACCACTCAGAGGGTTAATGTGTACATACTTCCTTATTCATTTTTTTTGTATTGCACATATTTTATGATTACTTTTAATAGTTTGCATAATTCTATTATTCAAAAAAAACTTCTAGTTGTATTATATGTCGAATTTATTTTCATTTTTAAAATTGTTTTTCAGATATTTTTCACCTCAGCAAAAAATCCCCATTTTTAATATATAATTTTTTTTATATCTTAAACATATAATATATATTCATACTTCAAAACTTGAACTAGTGTGTTGCATCACTAGTAATATATATTCCCCTGGAAAAATTTTCCTTTCCAATTATTTACAGATGAATTATCTTTTCTAATGTGTCTATTGTAGAACTTGTAATCAAATTTTACTGTATTTTTACTGCAATTAAAATTTTCTGCATCATTTCTATGCTAATTTTTACATGAATTTAAATAAATTCTTAATCTTTTGTTCTGATTCAGGTTCTGTGAGTTAAAGAAAAGCAATTTCAAGAAAAGAAACTACAGTAAAATGTTTTGAACAGAACATTTGGTTTTATTAAGACATACTTGACATCTTATTTCTTCCTGTTTTCAATTACATTAGACGAAATTTTTTTACATTGATTCAGCTTTTAACTAGATGCTTTCATAATGTTATGAACATTTTTGAAGCAGCATTTATTTATTCCTGAAGAAATTAGAAATCTTAATATACAACGTGCCCTAAAACATTGTAACTAAGAATTACAAAAAAAATAATCACTCTAAATGTACAAATATTAGTCTTAGGACCTTAAAAGAAATAAACATAAACTTAACATTTCCAAGAGGATACCGGAAGCAATTGTGAACTGATTTTTTAAGATGGCCTTGCAAAGGTTAAAAATATAATAAAGTGATAAAAATCAATTTTCCAGGAACACTTTCAACCCAACATGTTGATCAAAAATCAAGTTACAACAGGTATGAATTACAGAGGTTTTTGAAGGGGTAAGTACTATAAACAGATAATAAACACACAGTACGTTACATTTAAAGAAATGTTATATTTTTATATAGAGATCCCTATAAGTACAGTTCAAATACAGAGTAGGTTGAAAAAATGAAGTTAATAACTGATAAAAAAAACTTGTAAACATACGAGGGAGAGAGAAAGGGCATTATAGAATCTAAGGGAGGAAGATCAACTCATAAATGTGTTAAAATACATTTAACATACATTACATGAAATTGACAATGCAACACCAAGGAGAGGCCATAAAGTGAAAAAACTCAGGAGAAATAGTAAGAAAAAATATAAGGGATGCTTATTTCGAAATGATACTCATAACTGAAAGACAGAGCAGCAACAGCTCATTAAGGTGCAGAACCACTTTGAATGGTGATATACAAAGCAACACATCTAGGAATGGTTAATGACAGTACTGACGCCGTAATGACAGATGGCTCTCTATTCTGTCTACCACCTACCACAATTTATCTTCTGAGTGTGATAATGGCAAGGCATGCAATTATGTCTCAGAAGTGTTTGATTTGTGAGATATCAGGGGAGTTTGTTGGTTAGGGAAGCATCTGTACATCTTGCAAATCACATTGGCTGGGAATTATACGGTTGGTAATAGGTATTGGGTACCCTTGAAGGAAAGGGAGTATCAGTGGCTACATATACATGTATTGTTGGGCTATCAGTGTGGTACACGATGGCACCCAAAATATGAATTATAAATTTGGTGTAACTTGTTAAGTCAGCATTTTAAGGTGCTCAAAGAATTGTTTGAAGATATAAACAGTTAACTATTTTTTCCCAGCCAATAGTCTTTTTTTACTATCAAGATCTCTTTACTTCAGGGGTGGGCAACTAGCAGCCCTCAAAGTGTTTATATGCATACCGCCAAGAGAGTCAGAAAATCTGAGATTTCTTTCCCGTGCGCGATCAAATATTAGTCTTTTATTTTTCACTGTTAGGAGAACAAAGTACAAAAATAGTTTTTACTAGGAGAGCCTCTATAGAGTTTGGAGGACGAAATCCCAAGATTTCAGGATTCCAAAAAAATTACGCCTATGTTGAATTGTATCGGTTTATCCTATTACTGTTGATATTGATACACCACCTGGAGACCTACAGCATGAACTTATTGACTTGAACTCGGATCCCAGTGCTCAGAAAATGTTTAATGATACGGCATTTACTTTTACAAATCTTTGTGACATGAAAAGTTTCCTTGCATGAAGATCGACAAGAGTAATTATAGATGCAAGTTGGCTGACATACATTTGCAGGCTGTGATGAGAATTTCAACAAGCAATCTCATGCCAGATTTTAAAAAAATTGTAGAAAAATATGATAGAGTTCATTTATCTCATTAAACTGGTTCAAAATTAAATGCGATTGCAGCTATAGTCAATATGAAATCAGTACAGTAAATAAAGTGAATAAAACTGAATATTTTATTTAACTTATATCTATTACTTTTTATAGTGAATGCATTCATTTTAAATAGGTGCGGCCCTCTGGTATCATCTGCTCCCACGAAGTGGCTCGCTAGCTAAAGCAAGTTCCCAATCCCTGCTTTACTTGATAAGTTAGGATAATAGATACAACTGATTACATTTCAATACAAGAATTGAAGAAATAGAGAAGGATTACTTGGATCTTCAGAATTACATAAAGTTAATATAACATAAATCAGATAAGAACTTTAAAAAGTTTGTTGTTGAGAAAACTATTTACTCTTTAAATGAGTAGCATCCAAAATAAAACTTTTTGGTTTCATATAGCTGTAAAAATCATTATTTTCAAACATGAGAATCAATAAAAAAAGTTAACACTAATAACTGATCAGCATGTAGATGATTTTTACAAGCAGGTAATTTATATTTAATTTTAATAATGAGGAATTAGTCACTTAAATTCAAAGTCATCCACCACACACTGATTTTGATATTTTACCAATTTTTTTAACTGATGCAATAAACTTTGCACTTATTTGACATAAAAATTCGAACAATATTAAAAAAAAGTTTTTAAACATAAATTTACTTAAAATTAAACATTTTTGAACGATATGTTACTCTTCATAACTAAATATTTTCTTCGAAAAAGTAGATAGTGCCCACGATCTCGACAGTGGTTCGAATGGTTTTAAACCTTGGTATCAGTACCATTGAAGGACATTAAATAAAATGACAAGCGATTGATTGGGTAGAAAATTTTCTTTTTTTCTTCTGATTCTCAATGAGTGAATAAGAAGTTCTTATCAGCTACAGATAATAAATGTAGTTCTTATCAGTAGCAGATAAAGGAGGAAGAAAATAAACACGAGAAAACACTCATGATTTTTGAAGAAAAGAACATAGGTGTCTAAAAACAAATGAAGATACTGTAACAACTAAAGAATATAAACAAATTTTTACAGTTCTTTTTTCATACTGAAACATACTCACTATGGATATCAGCCTCAACAACCTTCTACCTATGTACTGGTTTTGCTTGCAAACAAAACAAACTATTGGGAGGACTAACTAGACTAACAAACTAAAGGATTATACAAGTTCCTTAAAAAACATTTCAGAGTGTTTAATCACAAAGATAAAACATGAACTTACAATTACAAATAGTACAAAGAAAATATATAAAAACAGTTTTAAACCAAAGTTATGCCAAATTTTTCCTATCAGGGATTTTATGAAATGTAACTTCTTTTGTTCACTTTGCAGAATTTTTTCAAAGCCTACTTAAAATATATTTTAACTTATTCTGTAATAATATTTATTAAGAAAAGTTTAATTACATAAAACTGGGTGAAATATTTTTTAAAAAATTCAATCCTTCATACATTTATAAAACTGGAACAAGAATAATATGAAAAAAACTATTTGAAAGAACATAAATGAAAAAAGCTTAACAGACAATGCTTTAAAGAAACTACCATAGAATAAAGAATCTTCAAAAGCTTACTTGAGTTCTGGGACTTGTTCCACCTCTAGGACTATGAGATTGCCCAGTTGTAATAACAGTAGGTATATCAACATTTAATAAAGCAACATTGTCTGCATTAGATATCACGTGAGCAGATGTGTACGTACGAACTACTTCTTTGTTCCTCTAAATAAAAATGCAAAGACAAATCATGAGTAATAAATATATCAAGCTTTGCTATATAAAAGACAATGTAAAGTTTCACAAATTTTTCTCAAATAATAATTTTTAAAAAAAAACCTACTATTTGTAAATATAGTATAAAAGCACATCTTTGATTATCCAAAAATTATTTTATAGGTGAAAAAAATTTCAATATTAAAAGAGCATTATTTGATACAATTATAAAGGACTTTTTCGAATCTAATTCACATTTTTATTGGTTCATCTTTTCCTCTTTTTTTAAAAATAAAATTGAAGGAAGAGAAACGTACATCTCACAGTTATCCACATAAACTAACCACACAGATAGTTTTTAATATGAGTATAAGTCAACTGTGAAATAATTAAAAGCAAGTTTTCTAAAAGCTTAACTATGATTCCCCTCTCCTTAATAATCAGAGGCTACCTGTGATGTTTCCTGAATGAAAAAATGTTTCCATTTCTAATATGGCACATAAAATATGAGATATAGCAGTTATGAAAATTGAAACAGCACTAAAAATTGTATACAGATTATAAAAAAGAACATGTAAAAATCACTTTAAATGAGGTATTTCAATTTAAATTTTCTACCTTACAAAATATATGCAATTAAGAATGATGAGAGTTAAGTTTTAAAACAAAAATCAATAGGAATCTAATAACAAGTTGCAAGAGAGGACCCGTGATAGAGGTGATGAATGGTGTGAATGTGAAATAGTTTCAGTTCTAAAAAATGGGGCACCATTACTTACCCTTTGTGCTATCTAAATATGTGCAGAGAAATTGCTTGATGAAAGAAATCATACAAATTTCAACAGTAAAAATAAATAAATAAATAAATGCTTGATTTAAAAACCTCAAATTTTCCGACACATTTTCTTTATGTCCAAAGTCTATTTATTTAAGGTTTAATAATCAATTTAGGGCTTGTGCTGACAAGTGAGACAATTCGACCAAGCTCACCTTTTGGTTAAATAATAACTATGAAAAAGTAGGGGACCTATCACAAAGGTTATAAAATATTTTTACATGTGTAAAAACAAAAGATAAACTTAATATGGAAAATGACAGAAGTCAAATGCCCTGAGGATTATTCAGGAAAGCTACAAACGTTCCTCAATAATGATTTCATTAACAGAATCTGCAAAGTCAATAAATTAAACAGAAATGTATTATAACAAAATTTTACTAAAAAAAAGTGCTTTATTCAGGAGTAAAGGAACAATTATAAAAATCAAGACAAATGAGAAATGTGGATGCCAAATTGCTGAAACTAAGCCTTCCCATATTTTATACAAATGTTAGTTATATAGTCAATATTTTCCAACAAATTTAATTTTGTAACTCAGACACTTATTTAAAGAAACAAAATAATAAGATATTACAACAAACAAACAAAGAATAATTTTAAATAAAATACGAAAAGTATTGGAATTCTATTGCAAACATACATTTCATAACACATACTAATTTTAAAGAGATATTCACGTATTTTCTTTTCTTTTAAATAGTCAGGAACATAAATTAGAAAAAGAATGCGCCACAACTCCGAAAGAGAGCCGGATACCTTAGAATTATGAAATTAAGTTGGTTTTTCAAGTATCTAATACAAATTTGACATTCTTAAAAGGGATATAATATATAATGGAGGTAAATTAACTCATATATAATATATTTAGTGTGATATTCTAATTTTAATCACAAAATGATACAAATTTTCTGTAAAACTATTTTCATAAATATTTAAGCTTAACTAATCTGATTTATATACTAATATTATAACAAAAGAATTACATAAAATTTTATTTTATTTTGTGCATACATTTCTCTTAGTATCTAATAGCTTTAGATATTCATCCTGAATTATAAGTGAAATATTCAAAGGAATATCTTTTAACTTAAAATTAAACACAGAAAAATATACTTGATCATAAAGAGAGAGAGTAGGGATAGGGTATATAAACACTAAATATTTTTAAAATACAAAAGGATTGTACATTTAAGTGGAGGCTTCTGAATTGATATAGGATTAAGAAAAATACTTTTGATACCAGTTTATCATTATTTAGTCATACTATAAGTCCTGATGCAATTATAAAGATAAAATCAAAAATAAATAAAAAAACCTTTAAAATCAAATTTAAAATTAAATCTCCCTAAATTTTTATTTTACCTTTAAATTTAACATATTGCCCATTTTATTCAAAATGATAATTTTTTGACTTCACACAGGCTTTAAGACTCTTTGGCAAATCATTTGTTAAAGCATGTATTATCCCCATGGGTGCTTTTCTTCAAGAACATTTAAGACTATACAAAATGGGATGTCATAAGTGGCACACCTTTGTCTTCAATACTGACCACAATTTATAGTTGAAGGGATTTTAATCCAGACAGTTGGAAGGCTTATTTTTGTGTTTTATGAAGAACCACACATTCTCTTTTAATCACAGCTAGGTAACATTCACCTTATGAGCAAAGATAGAGTAAAGTTGAAAGGTTGAATTGTTTCCATTTATTCTTTAATACCCTTTTAGTGTAAGTTCATTTACTATAGGACATATAGTGCTTTTTAACACGTTCATCAGTTTAGCAAGAAGTGTTCTTTCAAAAAGGATTTTGATGAATTCTATACCCGAATACACTTTGACAAGAGTTGGTGCTCTCCTTGAAAGAGGACAAACGCTCTTAATATGGTCAGCAAGGCTGTCGGTCTCAGAAAATCTCTTTAGTGTTCGAAAAATAACCTATTGATGTTTAAATGTTTAAGGTCTTGCATATCTCCAACAGGCTAATCTTCTTTTGAAGCAGAGAAATATGCTACATGCTTCTGTTTAAAGAGTGATTTAAAACATGTGTGAAAGAATAAAATTTTTTTTGTAAAACTATAGTAAATGATCTCCAAGAACGAAATTTGAAATAATCTGCAATGTTAAGTTCACAGCAGAAAATCTCAAATTTTTCTATCAAAACTTATGGCACAAGTAGGTATTTTTTTTTTTTTTTTTTTTTTTGTACACTGAACAGAGTAGCAACATTGCCGAATGACCAATTTTTATATTTATATAATCTGTGCATTTTTATACAAATAGATAGAATATCTTTCTTTGGGAAACTATCTGTCCACATAATTGTTCAAAAACATCCTTTATAAATCTTCATTTAAATTTATAATTGTGTTAAGACTCTGTTAAGCAAATTGTGAGATTCTAGAATTTTTAGCACTACACTGCATTGAAAGAATATAAACTGAATTAACCGAAAACATCCAACTAAATCTATTTTTTTTAACGTAATAGAAACACTAATCACAAAAGTGAAAAAAGCTGTTTTGATTAATTATTAAATCAAGTCTAGTTATTACATGAAAGAGCAAGAATACCTGTCTTTAAAATAACGCAGATAAAATAAAAATATAAACTAAGATAATCATTTTTTTTTATTCATTGTATAATCATTTCATGTTATTTAAAATTCTAACAGATTTTACTGGTCAGAAAAAGCAAAAGGAAAGAAATAAAATTCGTTTATATTCTCAATTGAAAAATTGAATAAGACATTTAATTATGTTGAAAACATGTTTTATATGTTAAATAATTTTTTTTTTAAAAAGTAAATTTAACAATTCTAAAAAAAGATTCAATTTATATAAAAGTTTTTTGCATAATTGCCTTAAAAACATTTAGCTGAATAATTTGAAAGCAAACATAATATGGATAAAGAAATATGTTAGATTAATTTCAAACAAAATACTTTTTTTTAATTGAAAGATCATTGCAAAGGAACAGATGCTTGGATACATGATTCTCTCACAATTCAAACCAACTTTTGAAAACGACTAAGCATAAAAAACGCAACATCGAAGTTTTAAGAAAATAAAGGAAAAAGGATAAACAACATTTTAAAATTTATAAAACAAAACATAATACATAAATATTTTTTAAATAATGCAAAAAATTTCACAATAAAGGTATTTTGATTGGAAACGTACTCTTATTATATGAAACATTTTTGTATCTATTGGATTTATAAAATACACACTGTGGTAAATTTAAAGACATGTATAATAAAATAAAAGAAAGAAATGGTTTTACAGTAAAGATGATTTAATATGAAATATGGTGAAATTATTAAGCAATTTTTAGATTCGGATTATAAAAAAAAACCTTTTTTAAAAGTTATCCATCAAAGTCAGAAGAAATTGACAAGCATGTGTAATAACCCTCAATCACACAAATGCTTAAAATTTTTTTTGATTTCTTTCTATTAAATTTTTGATAGTTTTATAAATATATATATAGTTGAATATATTTACAAACATCTCATCAACTTTTAAAGGTAAAGAGGCACAAAGCACTCTTTTCTGTTGTCAAATGTATTAAACGGCACAAGCAACCCATAATTAAGCTATTTTTTCTTAAAATAGGGTAAATTTATTCCTCTCCCTTTTGCATTTCTGCAGAATTAAGTGCCATAAATGAAACTAAATATTCAAACGGCACCCCATGTTTTTAAAATTCATCCAATGGAATACACAGAATCAAATTTGGAACAGGGGAAAAAAACACACTTTGATTTAGACATTTTGCAGTATCAAAATGACCAGAATGGGAAACAATTAGTTTGTCTCATTACTATCATCAGATGCTGTGGCAAAAAATCTTGTTTCATGCAATTAATCATATTCTCTTACTGATTATAAGCTAGTTTACTAATCACAGCAAATACTTCAGTTCTTGCACATCCACAAATGCTTCAGTTCTTGCACATCCATACTGCCTAATATGTCAAATTTTGGAAACTTTTTCCAAAAAAGAGGATTGATGTGATTGGCTGCAATCAAATGGAGCATTATGTTGTTCTACAAGAAAAAATGTGAACAGTACTTAAAACCCTTATTACATTTTACTGGACATCGTCCTTGAAAAACGATCTAATATTGAGCAACTGCCATTTGATTTCTCCTTTATGACAAGCTTTGAAGCTTTCATGTGATGGGCAATATTCAGACCACCATGACAAATGCCTATTTCAGGCCGACACATGTCACAAAATGCACTTCCCTTTTAGGGATGCGTTAATATATTTGAATTCCTTTATATAACATTCTTTAAACGTTTGAAAGTATACTACTTTGCTTTTGTTAGACATCGTGGCAACAATCAAAGAAAGCAAACCGTTCAGCAATATGATGCATAGAAAAAATAAACATTTAAGGACAAAATGAAATTTGTTCCAAAAAATTGCTAAAAATAAAAAAGTAAAAATGTTTCTCTTAACGAAATCATGCACACGAAGGAGTTTGGAATCAATAGTTAATGAAATACGATATGCAGGAGGGAGGATAAATTGTATGACCTTTTCTGAATACTTAAAAGCAATGAGTTATTTCTTTCTATTTTTCTAGTCGTTGTGAATATAACATGGGAAATAAAAGCTATAGGGGGAAAAACAGTCAACAGATGACTGAAATTTTGAGAAAATACGTACAAATGAACAACCTCCTAAGCATAAACATGTAATGAAAGGCCAAAAGGCATAAACTGTATGTGTAGTTGTGTAAGTTAGCAGGTATGATAATCTAATGCATTAAAAAATAAAAAGAATGTTTTTAAATTAAAAACTTACGAATCTGGGAATTTTATGTTTTTGAACTGCTTTCCGAGCTTTAGCCGCAGCTGCTTGAGCTTGATGAATACGTTCTGAAAATAAAGGTTAAATTTTAAAGCTTTTTTTTATTTACAAATTATCCTGTCAATACTGATTTTAATAGTAGTAGGAAACAAAAATTTAGAACAATTTATTTACAGAAAAATGGAAATTATTCAACTTTTAATAAAATACACTAGAAATATGATAGAATTATTAATTACTTACAGACACAGTTCGCAAGAATACTATTTTTTAATCATAAAACAAAAATACTTTTGTTTAAAACAATGAAATTATGAAGTTAATGTGAAATGTTTATCAAGTATTTTTTATCAATAAATACATATTAATTAAGTGCTTATTCTATAACAGATGGCTAGTAATTTTTAGAAAACACAAAATGAAACCAGAGGATAACATTGACTAAAAGACTTTCTTGAATTCTATTGCCAAATTAAAAATTAAATTTCCAGTAGCTTTAAACTAAAACCACACAAAGGAATTTAAGTAGATTAACCACATAATTCTGAATCAGAAGGAAAAAAAATTAAGGATTAAAATAGTATGAAACATGACTAAATCAATTTAAATATTTCAAGACTGTATGGATTTCAAATTTACTATACTGGTGTGCAAAAATTAAGGATGAGACAAGGTTTTGAATGTAACGCCACACGGAAATGTTTTATATTGACACAAATCATATCATAAGATATCCAAAAAATAAGAGCATGAGTTGAGTGATTGATTATTAATGAGACTTGTGTAGTAAAAATGCAGAAAAAGTAAACAAAATTTAAAAAAAAAAACATTGCAAGACAGAACAGGTGAGCATCCATGTGGCAAATGATTGGTAAAAATCAAGCTTTTACCAGAAGTTATTATGATCACCCCTGAATACTGTAACATGATTTGCACTGTCTATCCAAGCTCAGCTCAAGCTGTTAAGGCATGGCTGACCTTTTCTTTTGTAGCATAAATTGCAGTTCATGAATAGTTGCCAGTGGCTGTGAGGTTATATACTACTAAACGTCTTCATACAAGATGCAATTTAGATCTGGTGATCCTTGCCAGCAAATCCATGCAATGAATATTTTGACTCTCAAACAGCCACCATAAGACGAGATGTAGCGTTGTCAACCATGAAGAGTAAACGGGAACCCATAGCACCTCTAAAAAGATGCGTATGATAAAGGAAAACCTTGGTACAACAGTAGGCACCGGTGAATGAACATCCTCGTAAGATGTGAAGCTCAGTATGTGTACCATGCATGAACATTCCCCATACAATAATTGAACTACTCCTTCCTCGCACATATCAGTTCCTTTAATTTAGATGATGTCTCTTCAGATGTGAATGTGCTCAGAATCGTTTGTCAACAAAATGCATAGCGTCTGTGATTGACTGACTAAAGAAAACATAGTTAAAATCAAAATTTATGCCCATAACTTTCCTTGTCAACATCCATTGCTTAGAAAGCCTTAATTATTTTAACTAGATAATTAGTAATGTATTTAAATTATAAGCTTATCCCACAGTTAACATCTCAGCTCTGAGTTTATTTTTTAGTTGTATGGTTTTCTTAATTTTTTGTTCCGCATACAGGCTTGTGATTTCACAAATCTTACAGTATACAATTTTCGTAATTCTCCTCTCCGAGAAAACTTTCAGTATCCTGTGACGACCACAAGCTTGAAGTTGAGACCTAATTTTCTGTTTGATAATCCACTATCTGTAAAAATTAATAACTGCTGCTCTCGAAAACTTCACAAGTGTAGCCGTTTTGCAGATACTGGTTGTGATGCTTTGAACACCTTCAATCATCCCGCGTTCAAACACAGCTGAATCCCATTATCTTTCTATTTCTTCAAGCAACACAGTGTAATTGATGATTTATTATTCCTGGCCTTCTCACCCTTTAGTGGCAACTATGTGATGTTATAGCTGATCTCCGTAAAAGTGTCAAGGGGTCATAATAATTTGGCCACTCAGTGTATATAACATTCTTATGACACACTGACAAACTGCAGAAAATATTATTGAATTAAGCAATACACTCACCACCAACTTTATACATTTTTCTTCTGTAATACAGTACTACACTATTTATAACATTTTTTAATTTCTTATAATTATGTATCTTAAAGAGCATAAACTCACCCCCATATCAGCAATTTAAGGGCAGGATTGAAAGGCAAGGGCTTTTTGATTTTTTTCAAGGTCTTTAATAAATCAATTAATTAAAACTTGAAAGAAAATAAGTAGCATTTTTTTTAAATAATAATTTATGAAAACTTTAGAAAATTTCAAAACTGTGTGTTTACAGTTTAATCTTGTGAATGTACTTGACTAGCATTAGAAAATAGCTACATTAGAAAATATTTATAACAGAAATAATGGAAGGAGAATATTACCAAATTCTTCTTCAGTCCTGTGACGATGCAAATAAATCCACAGTTTACGATTAACATCATACTTCACACAAGGATCTTTTTCATAATGTAAGCGATCAAGAGCACCACTAACTACAGTATGAATCTGAAAATGAAATAGAAATTCCCAATCAACTTTTTAAAAACAAAGATAGAATAAATGTAGGTACTTCAGATATAAAGAATAAAAAGTTTAAAAATATGCTTAGTGACTTCCATAAGAAATTAACAGTTTAAAATGATATCATTACAAGACAAGATGAGAATGTATAACCTGATTGTAATAAGAATTTTCAAATTCAATTAGAAGTGCTACTTTTTTAAAACCAACACAATTTCCTCAAAATAATAATTATTTTACATTTGATGGAAATTTGAAAATATCTATCACTGTATGGTTTTCAGCCAGTCAGCTTAGCCCTTTTTTTAAATAAAATCCTGGGTGAATTCAGCTCTGAATCAATACTCTTTCAAAGTTTCTTAAAAGACAAACTCTAAAAAAGTTAAATTTACTTAAAAATTCAAGAAGTATAAACTACAGAGGTTTTCAAAAATTCTATATTTTAATAATAAAAAGGATTACTTATTTCTTCACTCTTTAAAATTATTTTCAAGGAAGAAAAAGAGAGAATAACATTTTTTATTTCAAATTTATAATATCCATAGCTATATACCATCTGTAATGAATTATCAACAATGGAATCATTTAAGTTTCAAATATATTCTAAATATGCTTAAAAGCACCCTGCTCAGTAAATAAAATACAGTTTTTAGTTAACAAAACAAGATAATGTTATAATAGACTTATGTGCACACACACACAAATTTTAAGCAACTATTTTAATCTTTTGCAAATTCATTTCACTGGTTTTTGCAACACTGAAATTGGCTATGTTTGTATCATGTAAGATTTAGCTCTAATATTGTTTCCTTTCTTTGTAAACAGGAAGAAAGTTGATTTAGTACACCATTCAGAGTTTTTTAATCTTCAACAGAATCTTAAATAATTTATATTTTTGAGTTTCCTTCATTCTTCCTTTTTCTTTAAAGAATACTGTCTTTGAATGCTTTTTTACCTTTTTGTAATAAAGGTGTATTTCCATTTTAAATTTTTTTAAAAAGTTTCAATATTCATTGATAGAAGAGTGTGATATCTGGGGCCACAGGTGAAAGAAAATATTGTTACCGCCACCCCCTCATAACCGAAGATAATGGTGTTAAGAATGTGAGTGAGTGAGTGAGTTAATATTAACGTCGCACTGTTCAGCTACACGAGGGCTTTTGGCGACGGACCACGTAATTTTGAACCATGGTCAAGTGACGTGGACGACACCTGTTAAGAATGTGAGAAAGAAGGCTGAATGAGGAGGAAGGAGGAGCAAAAGCAAAAGTACAGACTACTAAATTAATTCTGACGAATCTACTTTTTACTTTGGTATAGCAAGAAAAAGTCACAACACACAACCCTTTTGAGAACCAGGGGTTGAATATTTAGATAAAAAAATTGCTACTTTGTTTCAGGGCAAAATATATGATGAAAGTGCTTTGTTTGAACTGAGATATTCCATTGCTTTGTTGAAACTATTTAGGATTATCGTGTGATTATTTATTGAATTTTGCAACTAAAATAGCTTTACCTGTTAGAAGAAAAGGGGACTTAAAATCCTGAGTATAGAAATGGGTATCAAAGACACATCTGGTCTTACTCAATAGTGGATTTAGAAACTAATAACTCACATTAAAGATTATGATGATACGTTTACCAAAGAACAGACAGGTGCTGTTATTGAAAGATAAAAATAAAAAGAGGAATTGGAAGAAAAGAAGCACATAAATGGAATTTGAATTCCAAAAAATGCGCCTAGAAAATGAAAGAATTCAAGATAATACAAGAACCATAGTTACCAGTAATTAGACCAAATTAGAACCGAAATTAGAGTTACACAACATTCTACAGAAATTTGATTCTGAATGTAATGACATCAGTCTTTTTTTTTTGTTTTTAACTATTCGAATAACACAAGAAAAGTGGAGACAAAGATGGAACTATGGGTTTCTTACCTCATTGAACTTTTATCATAGAACAATGCACAAACAATTGCTCGTAAAAAAGATACAAACAAAAAATTACGAATAAGTGAAAGAGCTGCTTCAAAAACAATACAAGCTAATCGCTGAAAGGTTTATCAGCTCTAAGCCAAACATTAAAAAAGAAAAAAAATATGCCGTGTTACTTTGAGTACGGAAGTTAAAAAATATTTTCATTAATGTATATTCCAGGTTTGGGAATCTAAATATTTGAGCTATTGTGCTATCTAATAATTACAGATGAAATGAAACGCAATTTTTCTCATCTCAAATGATAATTTTTCGTCCATGAGAGGCCGAATTTCAGGACAACTGATAATATAATGAATAAACTGGATGATCGTAAAAACATCAGTGTTTAAATAAATTAAACAAACAAGAGAAAATTTCAAAAGGAACTATAAACTACCTAATAATGAATATGAAATACACAAAGGTATTCTTCACAGATAGAATATATGCTCCACAAAAATTCCAATAAGAATATAAAATTATGAAATGGAAGGAAAATATTCCGAAGAAAAGTGCAAAGGACTGTGTTATGCACATGAAAACTGTTTTAATTTGGACTGATATTGTTTCAATAGATGTTTGAGGAACCCTATCAGCAGAGACTAATAAAAATGAAATCATAGCAGCTCCTGTCGCATCTGAATGAAAGTGTAGTGCAACCTCTAAAAAAATAAATATTTATATAGAAGAAAAAGAAATGGAGGCTATATTACAGATACAGGAGCACAAATTTCATTGTGAACATGTCATTTTTGCTAAAACTTTAAACAAAATCAGAGGGGAAAATAATTGTACTGCCTACTTTTGGAAGTCAAATAAAAGCAGAAATCTGTCAAGCTTCAATTTATAAATGGAAGTTGGAAAATGGAAGATAAATGGAAGTAAAATATTTTTTACAGCAGAAATCATTTTATCAGTAAAAGAAAAATTAAATGTTTCTCTTTTGATTACTCTACAAGACAACAAAATATTCAGAGTTCAACCTCGAAGAAGATAAATAGTTTAAACTATAAAAATTTGGAGAAAACATAGCCGATTAAGCAATTTAGGGATGAGAATTCTCAACAACTATAACAAAGTACGCGAGATAGATCAAATAATCCATCAAAATGCAATATTCACAACAGAGTAAGCAAAATTCCCATGTAAATGTTAGAAAGGATGCTGGATTAAAAAAGGAAAATTATTCATACTTTGATAAGACTTTTATATTGTAGGAAAAGCCTGTTTAAAACAGTTTTTTTTTAAGAGCAAACGACTTTAAAGTTAAAAATTAAGGCATAAGTAAATTTTTTCCACTCTCCTAGAAATAAAAAGAACACAATTCATTTATTGACCTGGAATGGTACAGGATGTTAAATAAATTTGCAAGACTTTACAGCAGTGTCAACTGAAGTCACATGAAAAGCATTCAGATAAAACTCCTGCCAATCTAGTTTTAAAACCAAGTTTCCAATTTGAGTCAGTGAATATTGATATTACGACCACCCATTGACAAGAAAATACAAGTATGTAATTCTAACAAGCAGATCAACATTCCAGATGACGGACAGTTATTTCTTTAAAAAGTTTAATTGCTAAATCCATTTCTGACACTTGCTAGAGATATTTATACAAACTGGAATACTGAATATGATAGTTGGTGATAAAGGGGGAAAAGGGGTCTCCTAATTAACTAGAACTATACTAGAGGCTATGTTCCTGATCTCGATTTCCAACACCCGGATGTTCAACCACAGCAACGGTCTGGTCAAATGATTTAATAAAGTCTTTAAACTAGCTCCACTCTACTCTTAAAAGGAGAATTTACCGAATGAAAAAATATGTCACTTCTATAAAACTAGAATGTTTTCAAACAAGAATTCAGTCTATAGGTGTAGTATTTGAAAATGAAGAATTTGGAGAAATACAACTATAGCAGATCACGACTTTTCTTTACCCGCACAAAGGGAAGAATTAATCAAGAAAACAGATATAAGACATTTGAGTTAAACACAGAAATAATTTATATAATAAAATTACACTAAAAAGCAGGAAACTATAAAATCCAATTACTCCCAAATATGGAATTTAAAAAAAAAATTATGAGAAAATTTATCGTATCCCAGAAGTTTTGAAGGAAAAGGTCGACGAACAATTTGAAAAATCATTAGAATTCAGGGCTTACTGAAGAAAATAACTCTGATATTTGTGCACAATGGTTTATGTATGTAAGAGAGATGGCTGTAGAAGATTAAGTATTGATTACCAATCTCTAAATTTAGTTACAATACCTAATGATTTTCCACAATGGAGAATACTACCAATTCAATCTTTAGCAAAGGATAATCTATTAGAAACAACACTAGATTAATCAAAAGGATGTAGTAGGCCATAACTACAGAAAAGGAAAGTAACTTAATTCAAAATTCATTGTGCCTAATGTCGTTTAAAATGCCTTTAATGGATTAAGTGCTGAAGCAAAATTTCAGATGATAATGAATAATGCTTTAAAAGAATTTAAAGACCTTTTGAGCATACATTGGCGATATTGCTACATTTTACCCATACCTTAAATCCTCATCCTATTCATCTGGAAAACATGTCAACTAAATTGAAAGCTCTTCAACATACAGTGAACTTAAAGCCTTAGGCCACAATAGAATTTTCGAAAAATCAATTTTTATTTATTTTAAATGGTCCCTTAGGACCTCAAAAATGATGTCCCAAAAGATTACGCCAAGAAAAATTTCTAAGTAATCGGTTTTCGAATTTCAGTGCAAGGCCATCTAGTCCACAACGAGTTCCTTTTGTGAGAGCTAGAGGGAAGGTACGTTAGGGAATTAGAACCGGTATTTGGCAGATGTTATTGAAAAAAATTATTTCCTGATTAGTCTGGACAAGGTGACTTGTCGAAAGTTTTTTTTCAGTCAGTTAGGCACAAGCCAAGCATTTTAGAAGGACGCTAGTCGACAAACAGTCATTTTTTTCGATACTTCTGAGAACTTGATTTCTTTTTTCCTGAGTAATTATTGATTAGTTTTTTTTAAATGAGACAAAGGGGTGTACAGTGAGAAGAAAGGAAGTTAAACACTATTTTGCAACATCAAGAGACCAAAAATATCTCGAGAGATCGCTAACTGACAAGGTAAAAGTTTCAAGATCAAGAAGAAAAGAAATGCAAGAGCAGTAAGATAATCTGGAAGGCCAATTGTATGGTGCAAGCAACACACATCAAATGTATTGCAAAATTATTCATGATTTTCTATTACTGAAAACCGCAAACGCATTTAACTCAAAACTGCATTTTTTAAGTTGTCTGGACTTATAACTCACACAATTTTCACCCAATTCACTTGAAACTTTGAATATATCTTCAAAAATATAATGTCTATGGAAGTACCTAGGATTTTTTTTTATATTCCATGGTTCATTTGCTATTAACAATTACCTGAAGTTTTTTAGGAAAATTTTTCACTTTCCACTTTAGAAGACCGTCATTTGGTTAAAACTCAATATATTGCAAAAATCATACATACTTCTATAGCAGTTATTATATATAATAAAAAAATTATTGGCTCATTATGATTAAAAAATTACAGAAGTTGTTAGTCCAGCCGTGACCATAAACAAAATACTCCACTTTGGAAAATTTAATCCGTTAGAACTAATAAAATAATTAAAGATATTCCACTGTAAAATTAATTATATACACCATTCACTTAAAATAAAAAGTCAAATCATTTTCTAAGGTTTTAATGAAGACCTTAGAAACCAAGGTCTAATGAAGGTCTAAGGTCTTAATGAAGACCTTAGAAAATGATTTGACTACTTATAATGATACACAAAAAAACTAAGACACTTAAATTTTGACAAACTATTTTTTCAGGACAAAAATAATAATCTTTGCAATCCACTGAAAATGCAATATCTGCTACAAAACCATTCACCATCCCCGCTAAAATACTCATCATAGAACCCGTGCTGCCATATATCTTGGAAGAGTGGATTTCAAAGAATATTCCTGCTAAGTATTGGTGGAATATTCCTTCTAAGTTGATGTGGTGTGGTAGTTAAGAGAAGTGGGTGCCAGCTCAGAAGTCGTCTACGTCACTTGACCATGGTTCAAAATTACGTGATCCGTTGCCAAAAGCCCTCGTGTAGCTGAACAGTGCAACATTAACATTCACTCCCTCTCGCACACCAAAATATACAGTACAGTAGTTATTTCGTTTTTAAGTGTAAAAATAATTATATCTGCCTATTCAATTAAAATTATAGCGTTATAATTAACTACAAACCACAAACAAATTTTGAAAATTTGTCCAAATGATGCAGTGTGAAAGAGAAAGTTTATTTACTTTAAGTATCATAACTGATAAAAGCATTTATTTGGAAAAAAGATCAATTTCTTACTACCAAATGTGCATAATAAAATCATAAAAAAAACATTCAAATAAAGAGAGATTTATTACAACCTCTCCCTTCAAAACTTAGTTTTATTCTGAAATAAAAAAAAAATAGGCATTATGCTGATCACAGGAATTAATTAGAAGCGAGCCTCTTGAGTAGCCAAAACAAAAAGGGTTTTTCACACACAAAAGATAGATATATGCTGTGGTGGGCTTTTTTGCAGAGCACGCCAGAATTGCTTGCAGATGGCAGAATTTTTTCCTACTTACTTAACAAATATCGTTTTATTTTGGACACTTCATACAATATCTTTATAAATTAAAGCCTATGCTATAAATTATAGCCTATGTGTTATTCTGATGTATAAGCTATATTAATGTAAAGTTTCATTAAAATCCATGCATTTGATTTTGTGTGAAAAACCCCAAAACATCCTCACAAACTTTCGCATTTATAATATATAAAGGCTTTCCCCATACTGTTTTTTTCAAAACATATATATTTATATGTTTAGTCAAGCATTAAAAAAAGCAATCGTTTTAATAGCTATCTGTAAATTTTTCTTTTATTTATTACTTATACATATTTATTAAAATCAAATTCCTGTATGTTTTTTTAAAAGGATTATTTCTATTATTTCATTACTAAATTAATTCTTTGTTAATTAAAAAGTACATTGTCTATTATTTTGGATCAAAATGTTGAAAACTTTTTTTTTACGACTTTTTAAAAAATAACGAATTTTTAAAACATACTCAAATTTTAAATATTTAATAACTACATATCCAATTCAAAGTTTTTATAACTTCTTCATTTATAAAGATAATTGTATGAAACTTTTTTTCCGTGTATCGGACATTTCAAAAAATGCTCACAATTTTAATTCAACATTTAATACAGCTGTGAAATTTTGTAATTATAAAAATTTCTTTTTTCAACATACAACTATTTTTAAAAAGGTACATTTTTGTTTCCGGAGCCTAAAAAGTTGCAAAGTGAGTGAGTGAATATTAAAGTCCCACTGTTCACTTACTCGAGCGCTCTGATAGCGAAAGGGAAATTTCCATGACAATATGTTATGCATTTAAAAATGTTGGCGCAACGCCGGGGGGAATAAACCTGTCTGACAAAGAAAAGAATTGAAAAAATTTCGAAACAGGGAATTTTATGTTATACAATCGGTAAAAGCCCGAGCAACGCTGGGCTAAGAGGTGGAAGTGTGATGACCCCCTTGGGTCACACCTTGAACACCAAGATTAATTTGAGGCAAAGAACCACCAAATGCCATTTTGAATAATATTATTATTTATTTTTGTTATAATTCCTCCAAAATCTCTGATAACAAATAATAGAAGAATGTTACGTCATCTAAAGGGATTTGCCTTTATATTAAATTAAATTATTAAGAATACGATTGATTACTAATCTAGCTCAACTCAAGTAAGGTCTACCGAAATAGGAGATCCGAGAAACACACGTATTCGAATTCTTAATTTGCATTAACTTTAACTAAGTATCTTAAAATGACGCTTACTTTAAGCGTACGTGAATTATATTTACCGCTGGCTTATCTCAGCTTTCTGGTATGTCTAGCAGCACGACGTCTTCACGAATCTAATCTCTTTGAAACTTCTAGTTTAGCTTGTAACGTTGTTGGATCAATAGCCTACCATCAGCTCTCTTGTTATCTCGCAACCTTCGACTTAAATGTGTGTGCTACTGAATGTGAATAGTTATTACAAACTGATTTAAAATAGTACTAATGGAGAAAAGGCAATTAATTCTTTATAAAGAAGATAGAAATTTGTATTTTATTAACAGATGTAATAAATGAACATATGAAACTAGATATATGAGCCGTTTATTTTGAAAGTGGCATTAGTCACTTAAAAAAAAATCAATTTAATGATAGCAAGAATCACAATTTAATGGTATTTTTTTCATTTAAAAAAAATTCAATCAATATGTAGAGAACTTTTGAGAGTTTGTTCGAGAAAAGTTTTGCTAGTTAATTAATCAATATTTTTAATCGTATTGAAACACAAACCCTTAAATATCTCGATTAAAAAAAGTGGCTTATACTATTTTCAAAAAACAGCTCATACAATTTTAATGAACAAATTTTTCAAGAGTATTTTTTTTACTCGCCAAATACGGTGAATTTTATTTATTATAGTCACACTCTTTTCCTAAAATAACTCGGCAGCGACTGTGATTTGGTCGTTGTACCCTTCCTAGCCTTGCCAATTTCAGGTGGAACGGAGTATAAGGAAAGACAGAAGAACAGAAGTGGTAATTTGACACATGGGAGAATATATACCAGAAATAGGGTGTGTGGTAATAGTCTTAAACAAATTTATCTCAAGTTTGAATTTGATCAAGAATAAACTATTGCTAAGTGGAACTAGTTTTTCAATAAAGATCTAAGGATATCAACAGAAGCAGTAATTTGAAACGTGGGAATATATACAAGAAATAGGGTGTGGCAAATTAATAAAAAATTAAATTTTAACAAATTAAACAAATACAATCAAACATAACATTGTACATATACAATAAAGAATAATAGGTAGTTTAAAAGGACTTGGAACCCTTTGAGCACTTTTTTTATTTATGTACTTAAAAATTATATTTTAGCAATTCATATAATGTTTTCATATAATGATACAAGATAAAATTTTGCACATATTATTCACACAATTTTACAGATTAAAATTTTTTTTAAATTTTACTCTTTTTGTGTTAATTAACTTTTTGACATAAAATTTTTGTAATATTTCTAAGGATGTTTTAAACACCTTTAGGGATCGATTTTACAGTACCTTAATTAGTTTTGGAGAAAAATAAAATAAAATTTTGATATATATGTTAAAATTCAACCATAAGCCTAATATATATCTCTCCCATTTCATTTTTTTTTAAAAAAAGTATTCAATTTACAACAAAATGGTTTCATAATGTTGCTACATGAATTACATATAAGATGCAGGGAAAAAATGGAAGTGATTGGTAAATAATTGTGGAAGTAGTATTTTGAATGCAAAAAGACAAAAACTGAGAAAAACCATAATTAAGTTTATAATTCAGAAAAAATAACTATTATAAGCTTAAATAAACATAAAATACCACACTGAAATAGTAGCTATATATATTGTTCTTAAAAATAATCCATCTTCATATTACTTCAATCCAAAAATTTTGTAAATGATTTTTTTAGAAAGTATTTATTGCATCAGAAAACTACAGGAAAATGTTGAAAAAAATATTTTTCTGCCATAATAAAAAATTTAAAGTTTTTTGCTTCACATAATATCGAAAAAGTACATTTTTATGAAAAAGAAATGATGAACCAAAATTACAAAATTATTAATACAAAATGCCTTAATTAAAAAATTTTACAAGCACACATTTTAAAAAAAATTACATTAACCACTTAACTGTTTCTTTTTTCTGTCATATGTCAAAAAAAAATAAGCATATTTTTTATAAACGTTTTTAAGATGAAATCATTTATATAAACTCAAATCAGCAGTCAGAAATCTTATAAATATTGAATTTAAAGAATTATGCTAATTTTTATTTTCATTGAAAAAACATATTTTTCCTTAAAGTTGGCTTTTTTCCAAAGAAATCAGCGAACTCAAAAGAAAACTTTACAAAAATGTATATTAGATTTAAAAAGATAACATTGTACTTACAATTAATTATTCTCTTAAAAATCGGTTTTCGTGTGGTAAATTTTAAAACAGGGAGACAAGCATACCTCAACATTGCAATCTGGACAATAACATCGTGTTTCTTTTTTCAACCGTTTTCCAAAATCGTTTCTTTTCGAACAACACACAAAACATTGCCTTGTTGGTCTCACTTTTTTTGTCGATGGAAGAAATCACTTCTAAAAAGTTTTTTTCTGTCAAATGTAAGGGACTGTGCAAAATTCCTGGTTGCCCTTTTTTTTTTCATTTACTGTCTCCTCACTGTCTTTCAAGGATCCAAGGCGATCTACAATATCAAGCCTGAAATTTAGATTAGATAACTTTCCTCCCGGTTTCTGATATAAAACGAAAGCATTCCAGAATGATGCATCTAAAAGATGGAAGAATATCCTTTCATGCCTCTTTTTTTGTTATTGGATAACTTGTGAGATGTTGATTTATTCTACACTAGCTGGTATACCCGTTCTTCGCACGGGTGAACTGAAAAATTAAACAACACAGATTGAAGGATAAAAAAGTTTACAATGAGTTAATTTTACGTGAATTGCAAATTAAACAAAAAAAGCTTTTTTTTGCAAAGCTCAGCAAAACAAAAACAAAAAAAGAGAGAAATAAAACACCTTTGTTAAATTTTAAGTATGTAGGTCTAATAGCTGATAAAAAGGATATTTTATTTATAACTCCCCTAACACTCTTGAGGGTTGATTTCTGAAAATACCATCCTAAGCTGATCTCTGCTCAGCAAAAGAAACACATTGTTAAAAGTTTTGTGTAATGAACGCTTAAAATAATGTAAATAATTTTTATCTGAAAGTATAATACATTAATATTACTTTCTGTAGAATTTATTTTATGTTAAACTTGTAATATTCGCAAGCAACGCCGTTTATTAAATTATAATGACGATTCAATAAAAAAACATAGCGAAATGTTAACGATAGAGTAAAAATGGCAAATGCCTAGCTACTTTCATAACTCGAGCTTTATTAGAGCTTTGTAAGACCCGCCGTGTAGGGGAGCGATGCACGTTAATAATTTATCCAACCGCATTATGATTTACTGCAGTTTTTTTCATACAATATTTTTTTTGGATCACTACATTTAAAATTAAGGGATATACATAAACAAAATACTCCACTTTGGAAAATTTAATCCGTTAGAGCTAATAAAATAATTAAAGATATTCCACTGTAAAATTATTTATATAAACAGTTCACTTAAAATAAGTAATCAAATAATTTTCTAAGGTCTTCATTAACATACAAAAAATAAGACACTTAAATTTTGACAAACTATTTTTTCCGCTAAAATACTCATCATGGAACCTGTGCTGCTATATATCTTGGAAGAGTGTATTTCAAAGAATATTCCTGCTAAGTATTGGTAGAATATTCCCTTCTAAGTTGGTGTGGTGTGGTAGTTAGAGAAGAGGGTGTCAGATCAGGTGTCGCCACATCACTTGACCATGGTTCAAAATTACGTGGTCCGCTGCCAAAAAGCCCTCATGTAGCTGAACAGTGCGACGTTAATATTCACTGCTCCAAAAGATACAGTACAGTAGTTTTAATTATTTTTATACTTAAAAATGCAATATCTGCCTATTCAATTAAAATTATAGTGTTATAATTAACTACTAACCACAAACAAATTTTGAAAATTTGTCCAAATGATGCAGTGTGAAAGAGAAAGTTTATTTACCTTAAGTATCAGAACTGATAAAAGCATTTATTTGGAAAAAAAAGATCAATTTCTTACTACCAAATGTGCATAATAAAATGTTAAAAACATTAAAATAAAGAGAGATTTATAACAACCTCTCCCTTCAAAACTTAGTTTGATTCTGAAATAAAAAAATAAGCATTATATCAGAGGAATTAATTAGAAGCGAGCACCTTGTGTAGCCAAAAAAAAAAAAAGGTTTTTCACAAACAAAAAGATAGATATATGCAGACGTGGGATTTTTTTGCAGCACATGCCAGAATTGCTAGCAGATGACAGAATTTTTCCTACTTACTTGACAAATATCGTTATATTTTGGACACTTCATACAATATCTTTATAAATTATAGTTTATGCTATAAATTATAGCCTATGTGCTATTCTGATGTATAAGCTATATTACTGTAAAGTTTCATTAAAATCCATTCAGTAGTTTTTGCGTGAAAGACTAACAAAGATTTTCACAAACTTTCGCATTTATAATATATATTAGATACGCCACAAAAGAAGTCTGTGATGACAAACTTTCATTATTTCTAGAATCATTTACAGAAGTTTAAGACTCACTACCTGAGTCAATATCAGAATTATTTTCTGTTATGAGCCTCTCAAAATCACTCACTTTTCTCCTATTTTAAGCTCCAAATTTAAAAGAAATAATGTTCGTAGTTTACGGTTCACCGATCTGGTAAAAACAAAATTCCTGCCTTATCTGGTCTAAAAGAGAATGCAGTAAAACCTTACCTTGAAACGAGCTTAGACATTTTTTTTTGTAATCCTAACATTACTTGACTATTAGAGACATCTGCTAAAAACATTGCACATTAAACGAACAAAAAATACAGGCAAATCAGAGGATTAGAGTAGAAAAAATTGTTGCTCGAGCAGCGCCGCTGGGGCAAAAGAAAACCTGTTAACAGATAAGTGTTGTTTATTCTAAATAATAATGCTCTATTATTCTGTATAAGAACTGCCATTATTATTACTCGTAGTATATATTGTGTGTTACAGTATAGCAACATAGTTAAATTTGAAGTTGATATTTATTTGTCAGTTTTCCTAATGTAAACACTTTTGAAAACAAAACTTGCATTCTACTAGTTGTTATGATTAAAGCTAATTGAAGGTAGGCATGTATGTCCAGAACAGGCAAGAAAACTCAATATACTTCTGGACAAAAATGAGACATGTTTCCAACCAGGGGGAGAGTCCACACCATTTATTGAACACCGTATTGACACGGGTGATCAGCCCCCAATAGCAACATCTCTTTACAGGATGAATCCCATAAAGAAAGAAATTTTGAAGGAACAGATAGAAGAACTGCTGAGGCAGAATATAATTGAAGAGTGCGAGTCTCACTACGCCACACCTGTGGTACTTGTTCCTAAACAAAATGGGAAAGTACGTCTCTGTGTCGACTACAGGAAGTTGAAATCTGTTACGAAAGTGGATACCTACCCCTTACCACGAATGGATGATCTATTGAATGAAGCAACACTAACATCCTACATGTCAACAATTGATTTGCAATTGGGCTACCATCAAGTAAAAGTTGCTGATGTTGACCAGGACAAAACTGCTTTCATTTGTCCTTTTGGAACCTACTGCTATTTAGGTATGCCCTTTGGCCTACGGAATGCTCCGGCCACATTTCAAAGCTTAACTGACAAGTTTCGAAGTGGCTTTAAAAGATGTTTTCACACTTTCTTACCTAGATGACAAAATTGTCATCCCAAAAACATTTGACAAATATCTGGCAGATCTTGAAAAGGTTTTTGAAAGACTGTCTACCTTTAAACTCACTGCAAACTGAGATAAATGTTGCTTTGTTTGTGACTGTGTGAAATATCTGGGATTCTGGATAACGAAGGATGGAATTGAAGCTGACCAAGAGAAGATCTCTGCTATTCAAAAAATTCCAGCCCCTACCAATGTGAAGGAAGTCCAATCTTTACTACAAACCTGCCATTGATTTTGTCAATATGTCCCTAACTTTGCTGACATAGCATACCAACTTAGTAGCCTCACTAAGAAAGTGCAGTGGCACTCGAGTACTGAGCAACAAGAATCCTTTGAGACGTTGAAGATGTGCTTGATCACTTTTCCTATACTGAAGCAAGCTGACGAATCAAAACCTTTCACCATCCATACCGACCCAAGTAATTATGCCTTGGGAGTAGTCCTTTTCCAAGGAAGTAGCCCCGATGAATATGCAATTGAATATGCAAGTTGTCTGATGATCCCAACAGAGCAAAACTACTCCACAATTGAGCGAGAAGCCTTGCGGTAGTTTAAAGGTTATGTAGAAAATCAACAAATCTTCTTCATGTCAGATCATCAATCTCCCAAATGGCTGTTAAGTATAAAGTCACCTTCTGGCCATCTGGCAAGATAGGCCTTGAAAATTCAGTCCTTCGGTCTGAAGATTGATTATACCGCAGAAAAAGCTTAAGTAGTAGCTGACATGCTGTCAAGACCGTCGTACACTGAGGGCGCAGCCTCTGATGTGTGTGCCATCACTGTTGACATACCATCCAGGAATATTTGAAAAGGACAGCTGGAGGACGAAGAACTGAAGAAAATCATTGACTGCTTTGACAGCATGGACAAAGATGAAAACTGCTAACTACACCGGTCGTGGATACATAATGAACCAGGATATCTTATACAGGTATTCACCTATGAGTGAAGAAGAAGCTCAACTTGTAGTTCCTACACAAGAACGGGAAAGAATCCTTCAAAAATATCACGATGTTCCGATAGCTGGTCTTTATGGCGTAGAGAACACTTACAAGAAGATTGCATCTAGATACTATTTTTGAGGTATGAAAAGTTCATCTCAGAGTACATCAAGACTTATCCTGAATACATAGTTATAAACCAAAAGAACTCTTGAGAACACCCGCCTACTCACAAAGGTTCGAGACGCTGGCCATCAATCTTTTTGGCTCTCTTCCAGAAAATCCCAATGGCAAGAAGTGGATCTTTATTGTAGAAGATATAAATACCAAATGGGTAGAACTCTTTGCTCTTGCTGAAGCCACTGCTGAAAATTGTGCCAAAATACTAATCGAAGAAGTATTTCTACGATATGATCTTCCGTGAAGACTAATAAGTGAAAACAGGCTACATTTCATAAGTGCTGTTGTACAGCTAACTTGTAACTTGCTACAGATAACACTCCTCTATTGGTATCCTTAGCTTGACGTGCTGGAGGGGTTTGAGTACTCTGACAACCTTGGGAGCTATGCCGGCGGTCGTCTAACTACCGGTAGGGTCTCCCAAGCCGGACAGGTCCTCGTAGGGTACGAGTCAGACTAAATGGGATACCATCTAGAGTTAAGTCAGTCCTCTACCTACTTTTAGGTGCTCTAGTCCTGTGACTAACAGAGGCTGCAACTTTTCCCCATCCATGAACAGTATACCTTCTATCGCTAATGCTTCATCGGTCGTCGTGCAGTCAAACAAGGACCGCGTTCCTGGTTTAGGAAGAGGACCAGGTTCGATAAGTAATCTACGGTCTCCAAATTCTCTAACGATCAAACAATTCAACATTAATGGAATTTCAACAAGTGCAACACAGATTAAACTTGACCAAGTACTTGAGCTAGGACTAACCGAAGGTGCTCAAATTATTGCTCTGCAGGAGACTAAGCTGAAGACATTCACTTTCCTCAAGATCAAGGGATACAATATCTTTAGGTTAGATAGACAGAATAGGAGTGGAGGAGGTCTTGCATTCCTTATTAAGAACATCAATTATCAGTGTATAAATATCAACAGAAAAATAACTGATGGATCTAATCTGGAGATCCAGGGCATTAGGATCATAAGGAGAGGGAAACCTCTCAATTTCCTTAACATGTACCATCCCCCTGATCTCAAAAGTCTACCAACTGATGTTCAAGATTTATTCACTGTGGGTACGATCTGCCTAGGTGATTTAAATGCTAAACACCCCATTTGGGGCTGTTCAACAACAAACCTCAGAGGAAATGAATTACTTGACATTATAGATGACAAGTGCTTTTCTATTCTCAATGATGGCACGGCTACTCATTTTTCATATAGTTATAATACGAAAGAAACTCTAGATATTTCAATCGCCAGTTCTGATCTTGGGCCCAGTTGTAAATGGATTCTTCTGAAAAACTTGGGGAGTGACCACTTTCCTATTTTAATTGAACTAAAAAAAGAGGTAACTAGTGCCCACCAGTAATAATAAACAATGGATTTTAAAGAAAGTGAATTGGCAATCCTTCGCAGAGACTGTTGATAATGGAATTAAGAGCATACCTCTCTCAGATAGTGTTAATTTGAACTGGTGCTCTTTTAAAGAAATGATCTTAAGAGCAGCAAAGAAATACATTCCAAGAGGTAAATTAAAGAATAGGAAACCCTAATTATCTAGTAAATCACCCCTTCTGCAGCCTCTGCTGGAAGAAAGAAAAAGAATCTTTGAAAGTAGGGACACTGGCAGAAGCAATCATGTAAGGATTGAATTAAACAAAATTAATGCAAAAATAAAAAGACTATGCACAAATTAAACGGGATGAATGGAATGCTCTACGCTCAGGCCTTGACTCAAGAACATCTAATGGAAAACTGTGGAAACTTTTCAAAAACATTAGCAATGAGCAACCACACACACAAGCAGAACAATGTAATACAATTCTGAGTAAAGATGGAAATCTAGCTGTAAATGACGAGCAAGCTGCCGATCTAATAGGTTTGCACTATCAGAAAATCAGTAGACTGAACTTCTCAGTCGAAGGCAGAAACATCAAAATTAGGGCTAGTCGTAGTGTCCATGGCTGCCGCAGTGATACCCATAGAGGAACCTGCATTTTCAGTAGAGATTTCAGAGGGAATGAACTTGAGGCTGCGATTGGTGATTCTTGTCTAAATAAATCTCCTGGTCCTGATGGTATCATGGTGAAATGATTGACCATCTTGGCCTGAGCGGAAGGCAGAGATTTTTGGACATCATCAATTGTTCCTGGAACAGGGGGCAGCTTCCTCAGGACTGGAGGAGAGCAACCGTCATTCCTATTAAGAAATGTGGCAAAACTGATGGTACCCCTGAGAGTTTTCGACCCATCGCCTTAACCAGTATCACTTGCAAAATAATGGAGAAAATGGTTTTGAGAAGACTCACTTTTCACCTGCATTCCCACAATCTTCTCCCAGAAGAACAGTATGGTTTTAGAGAGGGACATTGTACAACAGATTAGCTTCTCTACTTCTGTCAAAGGATTAGAGATGCTTACAATATATAGGAAACCTACTAATCACACTGTGGCAGTTTTTCTGGACTTATCCAAAGCTTTTGACAGAGTCTAGAATAATTTTCTTGTTATCAAACTGTTTAAAATTTTTGGTATTGGAGGAAAAGCCCTACCCTGGATTTACGATTTCTTGAGAAACAAACTTATCAGAGTGAAGTTTAATAATTCCCTCTCCAGGAGTTTTTCGTTCTTTCAAGGAGTGCCTCAGGGTTCAGTTCTAAGCCCAACTTTGTTCTCTCTCTACTTATCAGGCATTGAGAGTGTTATCAAGAGGAAATATGAGGTCGGTGCATTCGCGGATGATATTGTTCTTTGGAAGTCCGATTCTGACTTGACGAAACTGGAGAGAGACACTAATCTTGTACTTGAGGACATTCGGAATTTCGCTCTAGACCACAAACTGACTTTTAACCATACCAAGTCTGTGGTTAGCTTCTTAAGAACCAATAGAAAACTATATAATTTCCAACCTAATATCATTTTGTATAATCAACCACTGATAAACATCCAAAATATTTGGGTTTCATATTGGACCCTGAAATTCTGGGAAACAAACATATTGATAATATTGTATTTAAGGCAAGAAAACGGCTTAACATCTTGAGATATATCTCTGGACGTGATTGGGGAGCAGAAGCTGGCACTCTGAGAAACAAATACATCTCACTTATCAGGCCCATATTGGAGTATGGCGTTCCAGTTTACTGTAGTGCCTCCGTTACAAATCTTCAGAAACTTGAAAAGGTCTAGCTCAGCGCTGCTTGGATCATCACTGGCCTAAAAAAATACTTGTCCCAGAGATATAGTACTTTTCGAGATGGACCTACAACCCCTTAGCCTTAGGAGACGTGCATGTCTAACAAAATACTACAACAAACTCAGAAGTCAGGATTCTCGAAATCGTACTTCAGCTTACTTTAAAGATTGGTGTAATACCCAGAGACTCAGGAGAAACAGTCCCTTCAGCCAAATGGTCTCTTTTAACCATACCATTGGTGCTGTGAAACCTCATTACCTGTCACAATGTCTTGACCCAGCAGATGATCTTGACGGGGTCTTCCATCCAGAATTACCAGCACACGTGAATAAACAAGCAGACCTTCCTGTCTATCTAAAGCAATTAGCTCTAGAGAGAATTGAAGATATACCAATTGAAGCCATTCAGGTTTATATGGATGGCAGTAGAGACGATTATTATCGATCTGGCAGCGGAATTTACATCAAATCGCAAGACCATATCTTAAGAATCCAGAGGAGAAATCTAGACGGTTGCTCAGTTTTTAGCAGTAAGCTAATAGCCATTGATCAGGCCCTTGGTTCTCTTGTATCTCTTCCAAATAGAAAAGAGATTTAGATACTGTCTGTTAGTAGAAGTGCAATACAGCACTTGTCCAATTGGCAAAGTGACAGAGATAATATGTTGGAGTGTCAATACTCACCAAGTTAAAACGACTTTCCACATCGCATCAAATTCATCTGCAGTGGATTCCCTCTTACATAGATCTAAAGGGAAATGAGATTTCGGACACTTTGGCCAAGGCTGGCGCTTGGGAGGTACCAGAGCTGTCAGCACCCCTCACCTTTTTGGAGATTTTCTCTAGAACTAAACACCAGAATAAGACCGCTTGGATTACCTCCCCCAGAGCACCATTGGTATCAGTGTTCTCGTCCTGGAGGCTCTCTGGCTCACGGTTTTACAAGACAAGATCAAACTCTTCTAGCCCGCTTTCAAAGTGGTCATATCAAATCAATGAAATTTTCCGAAGGACGCAAGAGCTTTGAAATGTGCACAAACTGTTCTGAGCTGGCCACAACTGCTCGCATCGTCGAGTGCCTAGGGCCCACCAAGCAGGACTTAGCAGATGCTCCCTTGCTGGTGTTGGACTTTCTGAAAGTGTACGATGTCATGGACCTGCTCTAGCACTGCTGACCAATGGGGGCGTGCAACAACAACACATAACGCAAGACCTCATCCTCGTCTACCACCTGCGAGCAAACCCATCAGAACATAAAAATCGTGACTTGAAGCCTAGACTAGTAATTCTGGTGGGGGAAGAACATTCAGCTTGGGAGGATAAGTTACCTCTAATTGGTTTCGCAATGAAACACCACCAGGCACATGGCTGCCTACTTACAATTTGAAAGACAGTTGAGAACGTCAGACAATATCAAGCATGATATTCCACAAGTTATTGATAATGATAACTTTGTACCTGAAATCAACCCTTACCTTAAAAGGTTTGCCAATTCCATTTTGGATGTCAAAGAGAGAGTTGAGAGAAAAAAGGTCTGTCAGAAGGTAAAAAACTTTGATAGACGAAAATATTACAAACCCGAAGCCCAATTTGGGTGACCATTCCTCCTATAAGTCGTTACAACAGGAGTATGAAATTCATGACCAAGAGAGAAGGTCCTTACCTCATTCTCACCTTGAGATCACTAGTAACATATGAGATTGCTGACCTGATCAAGTTCTTGGAGCTTACCATATTTCTGCCTTAAAGGACTATCAAGAGCCTGAAATAGAAAGAAACACTGGATTTGTGGCTCCTCTAAAGAAAAGAGGACGCCCCCCCCAAAAAAAATTACCTCCTGGTTCCGAGCCAAGACGTCAACGGAACCAGACAGGGAGTATGTAACGCATGGTATAATTCCAAGACTGAAATGTAGGTGTTGCAACATTACAGATGGATTTGGAACAGAAGTGTGACCTTGCGAAACACTGCATTATGTTTCATGTTTGCCACAACTATGTGGCAGCAGAATTGCATAGTGTTATTTATAACCTGAATGATGACTATATATTCCCTCAGAAATTCTTTATCAACCAACAACAATTCAATGATCCAATCCATAATTCATAAAAACCATTTCTGAACATAATATCAAAACATCCGAGACATAATAGATCAAAAACAATACTTCTGAGCAGACAACACGTCTTCATTTATTTAAACCCACTAGCAAAAGTAGGAGTGAGTATCAATGTATCGTAAATTAGATTAAGATGTTAAGAGAGAATCAAAGTTATAACATCTTGTTTAAATATCTATCGTGCCAGAAGTTACCGCCTCTCCGACGACTTCCTATCATGTGACCGCCACTCAACTAGGAACAATCGCTAACTGACCATTCATTGATTAATATCTAAAAAGGGATGAGACAATTTACCTTTTTGGTTAACATCAGAGAGAGCTAAGATCTCAATGCGCGAGAGTCTCCCACCTCGATGACCAATTCTGGATTATGTAAACTTAACTAATTTTCACTTTTTTCTCTAAATGTTTACCTTGTACTGTCTAAGTGTCTGTCCTTTGTAACAATGATATTTTATGTCATTAAATATATTAATTTACCCCAAGATTTTGTTAATTACTTTTGGTTTAACCCAGTAATGACAGTCTCAGTATTAAATTAAAGGTTTATATCTACCCTATGTGACTTAAGCATTACTGTGATCAATCCGTGTCAATCCCAAAAGGTCCAGTCCATTAAACATAAAAAACTGACAAACACTAGTAGGAGTTACTAGCTGTGCTAAATGTTATGTTTTTACAATATTAAATAAAACCTGAACCTAATTGGAAAGTCAATTTAAGAAATTACTTATCCATGGCATATATTAAAAAAAGAAAAAAAACCCTGCTAAAATCTGCAAAATCTTTTTCAGATGAAACAATATAACTTCTGACTGGAAAATGAGGCACGCAAGTGTTTTTTGTAGAAAGAACAAACCCGATCTAAACCAATGATTGTTTAAGATTTCCATTCGCGTACTGACAAAAACTGTTAAACAGTTATAAAGAGGACCATAAATTGTGGGTTGTTTATATTTTTGTGCAATTTTATTTTTAGGGTTTCCATGTGCCAGATCGAGAAAACTGCCCACTGTACGTCATCGCGAAAGCACCACAGACGCCATTTTGAAATTAATTGCTTCAAAATTTATTGTAAATATTCACTGATGTGTATGTATGATAACACCCTGTTTTTGTAATCTCGATTTATTTTGTAGTATTTCTGAAAAAAAATTCCCAAACAGCCTATTTTTTTCGGTCTTTAGAGTGGCCTAAGGCTTTAAATAAATGTATATTTGTTCTCATACTAAATGCTTAGAAACTTTAACAGATCAGGAAAACACCAGCCTGATTCAGAACAGATCAGAATTATTTATGAATTAAAAAAGTATATGAAACAAAAACTTCAATTGAAAAGTCTACTTGGTTTGTGTAATTATTATAGTGAATACATTGCCTGTTATGCAAAACTCCCTTTCCAACTAAAAAAAATAACTAAGAGGGAAAAAAATACCAGAAATACTTTCTTGGAATGAAATAAGATTAAATCCCTTCTCTGCAGTTGAAAGATAAATTTTCAAAAACATTATCCAACCTACAGATGCCTATTTTAGAAAAAAATTTCATCATTCATACAGATACTTCTGAGACCGGAATATGAGCCTGTTTTCCCAAGAAAAGGATAGAAAAATATTCCTGATACTCAAAAACTCACCAAAGCACAGCAAAATTGGTCAACCATTGAGTGGGATGCATTTGCAACTGTATAAGCTCAAAAAAAAAAAGAGAAAGCCCAAACTGATGATATTTGGATTTAAGAATAAAATTAAGAAAAAAGAATTCAGTTTTCTCAGTGAGTATTTTTTTTAAAATGGAAACAGGAAACTAACAATTTCTTTACAAACATGTTCATTGTTGTTGACTTATTTCATGCACTTTTCAAGGTTATCTTTGTTTTTTTTTAATTGCATAAGGAATTTATATATTACTTTGTGACTCAGTTTTTAGAATTCAATTTTTAGTTGCTTAAAATGTAAAGCCAATAAATAAAAATAAATCAAATTATTCCTTTCATGCAAAGAGATTATGATAGGACTACAGTTTAAAATGCTGTTTCACTTTAATCACACAAACACATTCACAACACAAAATGTCAATAAATAAACTAGAAAAACTATTCAGTACATTATCAGAAAAACTATTCAGTACATTTTTTTGACATTTGGAGATTGGCTTTATGGGAATTTGATTAACCAATGAAAAATTAGTTTAAAAACCAACCACTGGATGGCACTCTGCGTGGTGAAATAATACCGGTATATACAACTGTGTTGTAACCATAGTAGAAGCATGTTCCAGCAGAAAGGGGTTATAAAGCTGTAATGAATGAGCTAGTCATACTTTTTTTAGGTATAGGAAAATATGTTGACTATACAGGTTATATACCAAAGAAATTGTTTTATCAAAACAGTAATTCAGTTATCTAAGTTTTAGAAAAATGTCGGTCTTTTTTATGAAAAAGTTATTGACAACTGACTATGTATATTTTTGAGAACTGGTTAGATAACATAGATGATACCTGAGCTAATATCCCACTCTCTTATACTTAAAATTTTTCAGTCTTGAAAGTATATCAGCCCCACTCTACGATAAACCAGCAAAACATCTTTGAATGGTTACTTTTATATTATAATTCCTAAAATCAATGTTAATAATCAAAGGAATTCTTTCAAAGAATAATACATGCATACGAGTTAAATATTATCTAGCATATTATCATAATATATTAGCATATTATCATTCTCACATTCTAAATATCTAACTAAAAAGCAGGACCTTAAAATTAGTTCACAATAATAAAAGTAATACCAATTAAAGGATAAAATATATAGTAATAAACCAGATTTGATAGGATTTGGATACATAAATCTGTAACCAAATTGAAATTTTTAAAATGATTCAAAATACTTGTAAATATATTCTAAGCCCTAATTATTTAATTATTAAAATTCTTAAATTAAAAGAATTATATTCAAAAGACACACCGAAATTATTCAAAAACAACAGTTTTAAAATTTGCCCAAATGACATTAATAATTTTTTGTGTAAATTGTTTATTTTACGAAACATTGATGGTTACAGCTGCTTATATTCATCATCAGAAACAGTACTACTTCTTTACAACATCATAACATGACTTAGCATAAGAAATGACTTCTTGATTTTAAAGGATAGTTTTAGAGTAAAGGAGTAATTTTTTTTTTTTTTTACAAAAATGCAGCAAATATATTAAACCATGTGGATAAATGTACACCCCCCAAAAAAAAAAAAATAACTGAACGTCCATCAAGTTTTTAATGCTTCAAAGACTAAAGAAATGATTGAGGCACGAAAAGACTCAAAGACTCTTCTACGAAATATTTTTACCTATGCAGAGAGGGAAAACATTTTAAAATCGTAAAAGGAAGGAAATTGGTTTAGGACTGGAAAAGAATTGCAAACACACGTAATTTCTCTATTTATTTAAAAAACATTGTAAGTTAAAATTCGAAAAATTGTTAGCATTTAAATCCAAGCTCCTGTTGAATGATAAATATCTTCATGTCTTCCAAATGCAGTTTAAAGATGATTGGTATGCAACTGAAATTAGGACAATTCATAATATAATCAAAATTTTTGGTTAATATTAATTGACAACATAATATACATAAGCATATTTTGTAAAGCGATTACTTTAAACATTAAAATGTTTCATATTACCTGTTGATCACTAGCAAGAGAGAGGTATTGAGAATCTTTCAACAATTCACAAATATCAGCACGAGTTCCTTCACCATTTGGAAGTCTAGCAGCTGAATCACGAACTAAAATTAAAACAGAAATGTCAAAAAAAGCAGGGAGAAAACACATATCCATTGATGCAAACGGTTAAAATACTTCAGGGAAACACAATAAGTAAAGCACAAAGGCTTTAAATCTGAATTACTAATAACACGAATAAGTAACTGATTAAAATCATACTCGGGGGAAAAGTTACAATGTAAAAGCTACAATCTATTTACACTACATTTCAGAAACATTTCTATAAAATTTAAAATGACAAAATTTTCAAACAGTGACATACAGAAAGATAAATTAGGGGGTACATTCAACGAAAGGACCTTAAACTTAAAATATGACTGTTGTAGTTGCAGCTTCAGCTGTTGGGCGGTATTGAGTGTTTTTTATGGTCACTGAGCACCCAAGTGCAGAATTTGTTTAGTTTTTAGCATGTAGAACCTCAGACGGATGTTTTAGACATTGAAATGATTTGTTGGGTGTTTATGGCACTGAAATATCATTGAACATATTTCAATACAAAGGAAAAAAATTTATTGCTTCAATGAAGACTAAATACTACAAAAGTTTGATATTTGTACACAATATATAAATAAACCGTACTTCTTGTGGTTTCACACAAAATAATACTCTATTATACCCAGCTTTACTTTGTAAGCACGCTTTCAAGAATAACTTCAAGGGACCAAGTGATTTTTCTTTACTACTCCAAAGAGATTGGAATTGGAAAGTATTGTATTCCAAAACATCCTGATATAAATTTCAATTGTATTCTCTATCCTGATATAAATGACAATTGCTCCCTCTAATATTAGTTGAAATTCTACTTTTAGTAAGATGTCAAAAGCTCCTAGGTCACAAATACCACACAAAAGAACAAAAGTTAATTTGAAAGCCGATGTTTCATTCCAGAGATATTGTGAATAACAGCTTAAAATTTTATTTTCTCTTTGCAGGATTAACTTTGTTATATAAGACATCACTTTATTATAGACCTTTCTATCCATAAATATTTCAGTATAATGTTATTTCCCAACTATAGTCTTTTCTTGAAAACTTCAAAAAGTGAAGACTATTAAAGTTATTGAAAGAATGCCTGCCTTTTTAATCATTGACTTGGATAGTATTTAAAATATTGACCTAAAGTTTAACTTCTGACTTATACACAATGCTAAATAACATCCCTTTCCTATAACATACCATTAACTGAATATAAAACATACTTTTCATTATCCTTTAAATTATTACACAATATATGAAAAGTATACGTCCCAAATGAGAGCCAGCGCAAAACACCACCAAAGACTGAATGACAGCAAAATGGTACAGCATATTTCTTCTCCGTAGGCCGAACGACTCACCTGTGCGCCAGGCATTTGGAACGTTTTGCAAGTTCAGTTTTTTGGCAATAGATGGCATTCTATGTCCATAAAATTTGACATACATGGAGATCTGACCTTCTACTCGAAATGAGAGAAATATTACTCGCATACACATGGTTTTTATTTTATAAACATAAGGGGAAGGGAATGTTTTCGAATTGAGTGCTTTAGGACTGCTCTTGAAATGAACATGTGATTTTTGTTTATAGTGAAGATGAGAGGTTTATTTTCGCTAAAGCATTTGATTTGTGTTTGCAGTCTAAGTTTTAATGGATAATTAGATCTGGTAGACAAACTTTGTCTTTTTTTCTTATTTTTTTACAAGGTTGACTTTTACAAATGATGACAGTAAAATGTTTAAAAATTTGTACTTAAACAGAAAGTGGCTGAAGTGAATAAATAAAGCATATAAAGCATATGCCGTTCGTATAATATACAAAAAAAATATTGAACAACGCGTTTATATTTTGGTATTTTTATGGATTTAGGCTTAACTACACAAAACCCTCTGGCCTGCGAGTGACACTCACGATGGAAATCTCAGGCCCTGGCAGTATATGCATGTGTTTGCGTCCTTTGTTGCAAAAGGGTTAAACTGCAAAAATAATTGCATTAATAAACAGTCAAAAAGAATTTTAATTTGCACTGTGTACATGATTTTACACTAATGTTTTATTTAACAACATAAAAAATATATGAAAAATACAAAAGAAAAAATAGATTTTTTGAAGATTTGAAAATCCATTAAAACATACACAACTATATATATATATATATGAATGCATTTAATATAATTCAGTTCCAAGTATATTTTATAGAAGTTTAATATTTTTGACATACTGCAATGAATTAGTGAATAAACACTCTACAACACTTAAAAAAATCAAACTCTGACAAATTGTTTTTTCTTTCTTTTGGAAAAAAATATGTCATTTAAAAATATTTATAAATATTTAATCAGAAAATTATTACAACTTTCGATATATATTACATATGTATACACAAACTGTAAAACAAATTGAAAAACATTTTATTCAAATCTTGTAGTAATTTATGTTACTGTTTAAGTGTAAAACCTGTTATTTAATAAAATAACTAGACAAGTAAGTTAAAGTATATAAAATTATTGAATTTTATGATTTAACTAGGTATTCTATAGGATAACGATAACTTGATTGTAAAGTATTAAACATTGCACTTGAAAGTTCTTTGAGTGGCTGCGGTAGTCGAGTGGTATAGGTATCGGATTGTGGCTGGCTTTGTAACAAGTTCGAGCCCCCCGCCGTGTAGGGCAACGATGCATGCTAAATCTGTCGAGAGCGGAAACATCCTCCCGTTGGTGTGGTAGTTAGGAGAGGGGGTGCCAGATCAGGTGTTGTCCATGTCACTTGACCATGGTTCAAAATTATGTGGTCTGTCGCCAAAAGCACTCGTGTAGCTGAACAGTGCGACGTTAATATTCACTCACTCACTCACTGAAAGTTCTTTGAATCTGTTCCAGCTGCTTTAAGTCAATTTTGAACTACAGTCGGACCTCTATATAACAAAGTTGCTAAATCCCAGAAAAAAGTTCCTTGCATGGAAAATTCGTTACATAGAGATTCATCTTTTAATGTACTTTATAAACCACATAAAACAAATTTTAAATTCATAAACACTATGTATTAAAAAAATTTATTATTCACACCTTTTTAAAGTTAATATATGTTTATTATATATATATTTTTATGTATCAAAAAAGAAAGAAAAACTGCAAGGAAAACAAGAAAAAAGAATGTCGAAGAATTCACTGTATTTTCAATATTTTAAGAAATAATTTTATACTAAAACTAATAAACTTTTTAACGACATTTTATAATTTAAACCATACAAGTCATTTTAAACATACATTTTTTTATGGGGACGTGAGACAACTCCACTGAGGGTGAAAGAGGATATCAAAGATGTTTCTAGTGAACTAGGCAATGGGGGTTAAAGGTTGCACTTCTTGGATGAAATGTCCAGAACTCAGCGAGTTAGGATCTAATAAAACCAGTTGAAGTTTTATGTGTACACCATAAAATGTGTTTAACCCCTTCGCAATGGACGGTGCAAATATGCATTTTAGAAAAATGCTCTGGTAGGTCGGGCATTGCATATATGACTTTTCAGCTGGAATATTTTTAATGACCACTAGATGGCACCCTATGTCCATTATATTGGAACTGAACATAGCTAGAAAAACCTGACCTTCAGTTTGTTTATATTCATCCTGGATTTGGTATTTTGTTCATCAACTGTTGGGGGGGGATAATTGAAATGTAAACAAATAGCTCGTAAAATTTTCACTTGATATAAAACATTTGCATTTCTAATAATTCTCCCAATGATTTTTATTTTTTCCTTAACAGTGTGGAGTTTTTTAGGGTTTTAGCATCAGTTCTGTGTTACAGTTTTTGTTTCTTACGGAAATATTTCAGGTACTTTTCTTATTTCAAAAACCTTGATTTCAGGTTATTATTTGATTGTTTTGAAGGCATTTTCCTAACCTTAATATGAACAAAAAGGGTGAAAAAAGCCAAAGTGTATAATCACAAACCATGTGTAAATAAAAAAAATGCAACAAACATTTTATGCTAGCAAATCATACAATGTAGGACTTTGCATTTCTCCATGCTTCAAGATTTTCCACACTCAATCTTCATTTTAATTTTGCTATTTCTTTTCGTAAATAATCTTTGTAGTAATTTTTTTTTATTAATTTGAAAGTGTATTAATGTGTTTTGTCAATGAAAATTTTGGAAAAAATTAAATAGTGCTTACGAAATTTATTTCCCAAGATAAGTCATATTTTTTTATATAATTTCATGTAAGTTAAAGGAAAAACGTTATTACATTCTAGTTTTAATGTTACTGACAACTTATGTGATAATCTAAAGGGGTACCATAAATTACGACGCTAGGACTCAAATTTTATTATTTATGCTTTTTTTTCTTAAGTTAGGCTTAGCGATGAAAATGCCCTATCCTGAAGTGCAAGTCCTTACCCATTCACCCCGTCCCTAGCGAGCGTCTCGTAGAAAATCGCCCCGTCCTGAAGAGGTTAAAAGATAATAACTTGAAATTTTTTCAGAAATATTTTAAAAAAAGGGAGAACAAAAATTGAATCACAAAAGAAAAGTTCGTTAAATAGAAAATGCACTATGCTATAAAGGTTATTTTACGAAGAAAATCATGAAATGTTCAAGGTTCCAGGAAAAAGTTCACTATACAGAAAAATTCCCAATATGAAGGTTCGACCGTATTTTATAGCTGCTTTACAAAGACGTGCATGTGTGTATGGATCATTCCGTTGTTCTTAGTTTGTAGAATTTAAAAGTTGCATTTATGTTAGCGCTTTACATTTTGGATCATTAACAGATATTTTTGCAACCTGTTTTCAAGCAATGACTTTGCAGAAATCGGAGAAAAACATGTCAATAAGAAAGGTTTAAATCTTTATTAAATAAAGCGCATGGGACAAGGAAAAACAGTTCAGCATTTACCCTTGAAAAATTATTAACTTTGATAGCAGAAGTAAACAGTGCTAAAACAGCACAGAAAAAGGTACGGCATAACTATTGGTCACTCCAGCCTTATATCCTTGAAGTTCAAAGAGACATAAAATTGTACCAGTAGATGCAAAACCTGATGTGATATTTTATTACTCAAGCGACAAGCTTTGTTGTTCTGTATGAAACACGTTTTTATTGCACATTGTGATAGAGACTGCATTATAAAAGAACTAACTGTATTGTCAATATAGAAACATTACTCAGAATGTTATAAAGCTGTTTTTGAGAGTTTGTGAACCTTGTCAGCAAAAACGAAATATGGGGAAGAAAGGCAATGTGTTTAAGCCCATGAGGTTTCCATATCTGTATTCAAATTGTCACGTAGATCTCGTAGATTTTCAGTTCCAACCTGATAGAAATATACATTTATTTTAGTTTGCCAGGATTCATTTGATGAGGTTTGTGATTTTAAGACCTCTCCAAAAAAAAAAAAGCAAATGTCGCAATGCATTTGCTCAATATATTCTTTATCAGTTGGTGCCCCATGTGTACTGCAATCTGACAATGGAAGGGAGTTGTGCAATAAATTTATCGATGACTTGAATAAAATCTTGGCCAGAACTTAAGATCGCACATGGCAAATCCAGACATATTCAGAGTCAACATAGCATTGTGAGGGGGCCAATCAAGACATAGAAAACATGTTAACAACTTGGATGCAAGACAACCTACTTCTCGGAGTCATGGACTTACATTTCGTCAGTTCATGAAAAACACTGCACTTCATTCTGGTGAAAAGAGAACGCCTTGCAAGGATATGTTTGGCTGTGCTCCTAAAGTTGGACTATCCAACTCCTATTCCAAGAGAAGTGTTTGATGCAGTAGAGGATGAGCAATAGTTTGAAAATGCCTTAACAGCTTTAACTGCATATTCCAAATGTAAAGATGATGCTGTTTTTTCCAACGAAGCATCTTTGAATGAAAGTGTAGAAATGCCTTTTGAGCGTTGTGAAGATGCACCCCAAATAACACAGTCAAATTATGTCATGTGTTTAAAAATTGTGAAGACAGCTTATTTTGCTGTAAATGCAAGCAGCCAACCCATGTTTCAAGTTCAAAAGTCTGTTACATGGAAGATAACAAAAAATTTGCAGCTTGTGTCTAAATAAAATAAATATTGAGTGGGTGAATGAATATTAATGTAGCACTGTTTAGCTACTCTAGAAGCACCAGAGCTGTCACCCCCTCTCCTAGTTTCTGCATCACACCAACAGGAAGATGTTTGAGCATCGACAGATTAAACATACATCGCCCCCCACAGCATATTTTCAACTGTACTAGGTTTGAACTCATAACATGCCAACCATGAGTCTGTTACCTAGAACACTAGGCTACCAAAGCCATAAAATATGTATCGAGAAAGAAAGACAATGTTCTAAAGAATATTTGGAAATTGAAACTCTGAAAACGAAATTGTCTGTAGGCTTTACAGTTCTTATTGCAGTTCCTGAAGTTGATAGAGAAATAGTAGACACTTTCGTTATGGAAAATACTGGGGAAAGGGGTTTTTTTATTAGGAGCAAGAGATGGAAAAAATAAAACAATTACATTCTAGTTCTCACTTCAATATATGTGAGCGAGTATTAATTACTATTGAAGAAGTTCTGAATATTGACACAGCGCTTCAATCTGATGCAACAACTCAAAGTTGCTGCACTGGACAAGGATTTAAAAAGTGCTCGTGTAAAAAAAATTGAGATAGTAAAAAGTGTACTTGTTTAAAAAAATAATATGCAATGTAATTCAAACTGTAATCACATCAATCCTCGCTCTAATAAACATTGAAAAGTTAAATAAAAATATTTCAGAAAATTTAAATTAATATTCTGACATTTTTATTTGAAAAAGTTTACACAATGTTCTTATGCACCAACAGTTTTTCTTCCCAGCATGTATTTTTTTATAGATAATATTTAAATATAACTATTTCTGCAACATGGTTTTTTCCTTTCTGTTTAACTAATGTTAGTAATATGAACTATAATCAACTATATCATTTGCTTTTCCTTTTTTAATTAATCATCCACAATAGGGATAAAATGTATTTTTTGAGATATTTTAGCTATTTATGATCAATTAATTTATAAAATAACTTTGAAATTGTTTATTTTTCTCTTTTATAGTCTATCATTAATTATTTCACAGAATAACTAGGTAAAGTATGAAATTTTTCATCTATTATATACTTTAACAGACTTGTCTAGTTATTTCATGATACACCTAATTCTATGAAATAACTGAATTATACACTTTAACTGAAACATGCACACACACATTATTACTATAAACAAACAAAAAGTAATGAGTCAGATGCAGAAACGGATAGACAATTTTTTTTTCCCCTTCAAGAAATGAACAGAGTGAGAGTTATATTAACATCACACTATCAAGCAATACAAGGGTTATTTATGATGGACCTTGAAATTTAAGATTTAAATTGAATAACGAATAAATGATACAAAAAATATGCTTAATTACTAATTATAAGCACAAAGACATTTAACTATTTTCATTGTTGCACTATTTGTTATAATGTTTATACAATAGTAAACATATTTGGCCTTTAATATTAAATATAAAATTACATATTAAAATATCTTAACATACATATTAAAATTTAAGCACTATCTCTTGCTAAAAAAATAAGTAATTACCTAAAGATAGTATAGTTACAAAAGGAGGACGATCAGAAGTTAAAAGTGAATGCTCTCTTGCTTTATTTATACCACTCTCTTTTCCATAAACTCCTTTCACAGGTCCAACAACAGCTTCATAACCATGGACTTTAAATGTAAATGCTTTATGAGGATTCTGGTATCTAATACATTCCTATAAAATAATTTAAAAACCAGTTAAATGCCAAATGAAATTTCACCAATCTATCACGAGTAAAAATAATGAATTTGTACATAGAATTCAATTGTTTGTAATAATAATGATACAGGAACGAAATTCCAGAACTCGGTACACATTACATTCTTTATTGATTGTTGAAAATGACAGTTTTGGGTATTTTTGTTTCAGTACTTCCAGCACACAGTTTTGCTTTTATATTTAATAAACATTTTCCCCCTGCATTTCTAGTCTTTTACTAGTTAAAAAAAATGTCAAAATAAAAGTAATTTTAACAGGGATTCATTCATTGTTTCTTATAAGCACATTGGTTTTAAATCTCATATCACAAAAATTAACCACACAATTTTTTTAAAGTGATTAAAAAATCCACAATGAATAAAATGCAGAAAATAAACAAATGCCGTAAGTGAAGTGATTTTAAGGTAATAGAAAATAGCATGTTCAGAGTACTCTATTGTAATACACATTATACACACACAGCCTTTTTATACTGCTCCTTAAAATATCTGATACTTCATGATTTGATCACAAGTAAATGTACACATCATATTTTGAAAAATTTGTTTTAGCCAGCCATTTTACATTAACTACAGAAAGCATGCTTAAAAACTATGTCCCTCAAGCAAGTATATCTTATGCTAACCAAAAGTATTAATTAAAATTAAAATATACAATTATTTGAAGCAAATTACTTCATATTAGTTATAAAATTTATTCCCAAAAGTCTGTAACTCAAATTTTGTAATTTTGAATTTAAATAATAAAATTTTAAATGAGGAAACAATGAAGAAATTCTTTAACACTTTTTGAACTTAAACTTCTTTACGCACACTTGACTTGGGAAGTAAGCTAGTGAATGTGTGACGAGAGTGTTATGAAAAGTGTGATCAAGCGAGGCGAACAGTAGTTGAGGTTCATTTGCGAGTTTGCTAATGTTACACAAACAGCGATTTTTTGATAATTTTGTAATTTCATTTCATTCTTGAACAATTTTATAAATTAATATTTTGTTCAATACATTAAATATTACCAAACTTTGGAAACTCATGAAATCTTTGAGCATTACTCTAGTAAAAGCCGTTAGGTAGCGCTGTTGCAGTGAGACACTTCTATTTAGAAGTAGTCTTGTGGCAACAGCCAGTGCATGTATCTTTCTTAAGATGAAAACACTCGTTTTTTGTGAAACATTCTATTGTGAAATATTCTTGTGAAAAATGTTAATACTTGTGAACTACGTACATTATTACATGTGAACTATTCTAATCATAGTGAAATGTTCTTCAGCATTGAATTATATCCAATTATATCAAATTGAACTTGGACTTATCATTGAATCAATTTTCTTTCAACAGACAGCAATTCAAAACCGAAACCTTTTAGTCTTAGACCACAATTGTTTACAGTCCGCTAAATTCGTCGCTATTGCTAACATACATAAATTAATGGTCCGATCGCTCGGAGTATCTAAGCATTTAAAGGTTTTATCAGGTTATAGAATTCAAAATTTGTGTTTTCGTTTTGTTGAGGAGTTACTTGTGTGTGACCTACATTCGGCGTTTCTTTGGACGAGTGGATTACTCTATTGGTTTCTTCAGGGTGTTTCTCGGATGGTTAGGTCGGGTGAGTCAGTTCATTTTGTAAACATATTATCTGAATGCTGTTTGTGTGTGCTTTTAGCTTGTTTTATTTCTAAATATAATGCTTTAGTATTTTAATGTGATTTATTTCTGTGAAGATTTATTTAGTGTTCTTTCTGTTTTTTGCATTTGAGTAGTAAAAATCAATGTGATTGGATTCCGAATGTGAAAAGCACTTGTGTTACTTATTTTAATTTGATTTAAATATCTATATGAATGGAATTCTTCTGATCAGTAATTGTTCAAAATTTAAATATGAAATCTAAAGCGTGCTTAAACCAGAAAAAAGCCATTATATCATCACTAACGAGTTTAAAAAATAAAACGTTACAGGATATTAATGAATTGGATTCTACCGAGCTCAAAATTAGAAAAAATAGGTTTGATGTGATAGGGGAAGAATTGAAAACCCTTTTTGATAATTTATTTAGCCTTGCTAACGATGATGAAATTGAGGGCTATATTTTAGAAAAACAAGAGCTGCTTGATACATGGGAGGAAATGTTAATTTTATTAGAAAGACGGGTCTCGCATCTAAATAAAACAAATAAGAGTACGGAAGTAATTCATACAAGAAATTCTGATTCAACCGAAATTAAACTTCCTACCTTGTCGCTTCCGACATTTTCTGGAGTTATTGATGAATGGTTAACTTTCTCGGATCTGTTTCAAGCAGCCGTTACAAATAATCAAAATTTAACTGGTGCTCAAAAATTACAATATCTCAAAGGGGTTTTAAAAGGAGATGCTCAGAAGATAGTTCAATCACTTCCAATAACAGATGGTAATTTTCAGATTGCTTGGGATCTTTTAAAGGAAAGATATTTTCATAAGCGTGAAATATTGAGTTCTTTAATGAAAAAACTTATGAATATTTCGCCGATAACTTGTGAATCCCATGCTCAAATTCTAAAGTTAGTCGATTCGACTAAAGAATGCGTTCGATTATTGGAGACTTTAGATCTCAAGGTCGAGGGCACAGCAGACATAATTCTAATGTTTATCATTCAATTTAAGTTAGACTCAACCACAAGAGGTTGGTGGGAAAGGTCTCTAGATAATGAAAAAATTCCTTCGCTCAGCGAGCTTTTACAATTTCTTTCGAATCATGCTAGATCACTTATGACTGAAGGTTATGGAGTTAAAAGAAACATTAGTAACAAGAAAGTAACACTAGTTGCTTCAGGTTTCCAACTGCATTGTTCTTACTGTCAGAGCAATCATAATTTAAATAAATGTGATGCATTTCTAAATCTTTCTGTTCAAAAAAGAGTGAATTTTGTAAAATCGAATAACATTTGTTTCAATTGTTTGACTAAATTTCATAGGAAGTCTGCTTGTAAAAGCACTAATAAGTGTCGAAAATGTGGGAAATCGCATCACACATTGTTACATTTTATGACTCCCAGTGAGCCAAATTCTTCCATTCCTAGAGAGGATAATAATTCAGTACTTTCAGCTTCAGCGAAAGTGTTTCACCCAGTTGTGTTTGATGCTACTAATACTGATACAGGTCCAAATCCTCCTAATGTAAATAATCCAAGTATAACTTCCTGTTCAGGGTTCGATTCCAATTCTCAGGTGCTTCTATGTACTGCACTAGTCAATGTTTGTGATTCTTTCGGTGGAACTCGGTTGTGTCGTGTTCTTCTTGACCCGGGAAGCCAGGCTTGCTTAATTACTAGTAGTTGTTTGGAAAGACTTGGATTGCCTAGGAAGCGAACAAATGTGCGCATTTCATGCCTTGGAGCATCAGATACTCGAACTAATGGTATTTCGGAGATTAAGTTTACACCTCATTTTACATCTAATATTTCGTTTGTAACTTCAGTATATGTAGTTAATAAGATTGTAGGTCAACTTCCACATTTCAGTTTAGATTCTTCTTGGTCTGAGCCTTTTAGTGATTTGAAGTTAGCTGATCCTACTTTTTTTTTAAGAGTGGTCCTATCGATATTCTCATTGGTGTAAACATAGCTCTTCCTATGCTAAAGGGTCAATCTCTTTCCCTTGGGGACAATAAACCCTTTGCAGTTCGTTCAGATTTAGGGTGGATAGTCGCAGGAAATGTTCCTTCTGAAGAGATGTTTTCTTCAATTGCGGTTAATAGCATCCAGGTAGTAACTGACGAGTTAGTGAGTAACTTTTGGAAGTTAGATTCAGTACCTGAAGCTAACTTATTGACTAGTGAAGAAAGGGCATGTGAAGATCATTTCATAGATACTCATGTTAGAAATGAGGATGGACGATATGTAGTGCGATTACCATTTCATTCATCACCATCTAAATTAGGAGATTCGAGAGAATCAGCTATTCGAAGATTCAAATCATTAGAACATTCACTAATCAAGAAACCTGCGATTTATTCTCAATATAGAGACTTTATGCAGGAATATTTAACTTTAGGGCATATGGAGCTTGTTCCTAAAAATGACTACGCTAAAAGGGAAGCATATTATCTTCCTCATCACGCGGTTCTACGAGATTCCAGTACAACAAAACTGAGGGTTGTCTTCGATGCATCAGCCAAATCAACATCAGGGTATTCTCTTAATGACATACTAATGGTTGGACCCCGAGTGCAACGAGACGTGTATCCAATTCTGCTTTCCTTCAGAACATTTCAAATAGCTGTGTGTGCAGACTTGGAAAAGATGTTCCGTCAAATAAGGATCTCATCGGAAGATACAAATTGGCAACGAATTCTATGGAGAGATAATCCAAAGGAGACGGTGAAGGAATATAGGTTAACCACTGTCACGTATGGGACATCATGTGCACCATATCTTTCCACTCGAACCTTGACTCAACTTGCTTTTGATGAAAGGGAAAGGTATCCTCTTTGGCTTCATTCGCTACACTTCATCATTTTTACGTAGATGATTTACTAAGTGGTGCCGCGACTGAAAAAGAAGCAGTTGAACTCGTCTGGCAACTAAAGGAGATGATGAGAAAAAAGGAGGCTTCAACCTTCAGAAGTGGCAGTCTAACAGTGAAACAATGATCAAGGAGGTTCCCGAAAATAAAGATCTTAAAGTGGTGCAAAATGATGAAGAAATAAAAATCCTTGGGATACAATGGAATCCCAAATCTGATTTCTTCAGTTTCAGTGTTTCATTACTAGAAGAGAGATGCATTTATTCCAAAAGAGATGTTCTTTCTGAAATTGCTCGTGTGTTTGATCCTCTAGGACTTTTATCGCCATGCATTGTTTTTATGAAAATCCTCTTACAAGAGCTATGGAAATTAAATCTAGAATGGGACGAACCAATCCCGGAAGATTTAAATAAACAGTGGACAACCTTCCGAAAGGAACTTCATCTTATCGAGAAAATGAAAATACCGAGGTGTGTCTTGCTACCTTCATACATTCAACTTGAGATTCATGCCTTTTGCGATTCCTCCGTAAGAGCATACTGTACAGCAATTTACCTCAAATGTATCGCATCCGAGAGTATAAGTGTCTCGCTTCTCACTTCTAAAACAAGAGTAGCCCCGCTTAAAACTCAATCTTTACCTCGGCTTGAGCTGTGTGCAGCATTGTTGCTGTCTAATGTGTTACAAGTAGTGTTAAGGGAGTTTCCTTTATCTATTCACAGAACCATTGCCTGGACGGATTCGACAATTACTTTAGCTTGGCTAAAAACAGAACCATATCGCTGGCAACCATTTGTCGCCAACAGAGTTTCCAAAATTCAAACAACAATTCCATCAGTTGAATGGTGTCATGTTTCGGGAATTGAGAATCCAGCCGATCTAGGCACGAGAGGACTCTTACCTTCTCAGCTTGTAGCTCATGATCAGTGGATTCATGGACCTCTCTGGTTAAATCAACCCATGAATGAAACGTCATCTTATAAAATCCCAGAAACTTTCTCCTTTCCGGATAATGCCTTGAAAGAGAAGAGGAGCGTTGTTACATGTGTTGCTAAAATTGTGCCTTTACCAGAATTTATTGACAGAATATCGTCTTTTACAAAGTTAGTTCGTGTCTGTGCCTGGATTTTGAGATTCATAAAAAATAGCCATTCACCAGTCTCAAGAACTTTTGGTTACTTGAAATCATCGGAACTTCATACTGCAGTTGTTACTATTGTACGTTTGATTCAACAAGTAGAATTTCCGAATGAATTTAAATGTCTTTTTCAAGGAAACCCTTTACCAAAGGATAACAAATTACTTCCATTGAACCTGTTTTGTGATTCTGAGGGAGTTCTTCGGGTAGGAGGTAGACTTTCGAGGAATACGCGTCTATCATATGACCAAAAACATCCTATGCTTTTGCCCAAAAGTCATGAGTTCACAAGAAAGGTAATAAATTTTTACCACATTACTTATCTTCATGCAGGTCCACAACTGACATTGTCTTTGATAAGACAAAAATTTTGGTTTGTGGATGGTAGATCAGTAGTTCGTCATACACTCAAAAAGTGTCTAATTTGCTTCAAGATGAATCTGAGATCTTCTTCTCAATTAATGGGTGATTTACCACCTATCCGATTTCAACAAATTCGTCCATTCGAAAGTACTGGCTTGGATTTTGCTGGTCCATTAACCACTAAATGTGCTCATAAACGAAGTGTGACAAAATTTAAATCTTACATTTGTCTTTTCATTTGTACTGCTACTAAAGCTGTACATCTTGAACTTGTTTCGGATTTATCGACTGCTGCATTTCTAGCTGCTTTACGCCGTTTCATTGCTAGAAGGTCTTGTCCGAGCAAAATCATCTCGGATAATGGATCCAATTTTAAAGGCGCTTCGAGTCATCTGAGAAAGCTCGTGGATTTATGTCTGCAAGAAGAAGTACAAAATTTTCTTTTCTCTCAAAGGAATTGAGTGGTCTTTCATTCCTCCATATACCCCACACTTTGAGGTTTGTGGGAGTCAGCAATCAAGAGTGCCAAACAATTACTTATAAAGGCAACTAACTCTGTACTTCTTAATTTTGAAGAGTGTTCTACTCTATTGATACAGATAGAGGCTTGTCTTAACTCAAGACCTCTCACAGAGCTCTCTCCAGATCCGTCCGACTTCACCGCATTGACTCCAGCCCACTTCTTAGTGGGAGGTTCTATTCATCAGTTTCCAGAACCATCTCAGCCCTCAAGGTCTGTACCTCTTTCTGAAAGATGGAACCTGATTCAAAGACTACGTCAGTACTTCTGGGATCGCTGGTCCACGGAGTATTTACATAGACTTCAACCTAGGTCCAAGTGGTGGAGAACTAAGCCAAATCTTCAATTAGGAGATATGGTTATTGTCTTAACTGCTCCATTAAACTGGACTCTTGGTCGAATTAATAAACTATTTTTCGGACCTGACCAAAAGGTACGTGTTGTGAGTGTAAATACCAAATACGGACAATTAACTAGAAATGTGAACAAGATTTATCTTTTACCTAACTCTCAAGAATGTGAACTTTAATTTAATTCTTTTATTCTTATTTTATCATATCTGTATTTCATTGTTGTATATTTCGTAACCTCTCCTTTTTTGAAACCCTTCTGAGGTTTCAAGGGGGGCGGTATGTTGAATAGTAAAAGCCGTTAGGTAGCGCTGTTGCAATGAGACACTTCTATTTAGAAGTAGTCTTGTGGCAACAGCCAGTCTTTCTTAAGATGAAAACACTCGTTTTTTGTGAAACATTCTATTGTGAAATATTCTTGTGAAAAAATGTTAATACTTGTGAACTACGTACATTATTACATGTGAACTATTCTAATCATAGTGAAATGTTCTTCAGCATTGAATTATATCCAATTATATCAAATTGAACTTGGACTTATCATTGAATCAATTTTCTTTCAACAGACAGCAATTCAAAACCGAAACCTTTTAGTCTTAGACCACAATTGTTTACAGTCCGCTAAATTCGTCGCTATTGCTAAAAAGACGAGTAAACTGAATTTTAATGCAATGGACAAGGATACAGAGAATTATGCTCGAAAATTAGTTCATGGATGTCGCAGCTCAGAGCATGGAATCCCTATATTTAAAGAGTTCTTTACAATGCAGGAACTTAATATGGCTTTGAGCAACCTTGATCCATCTAAATCTCCCGGGCCTGACAATATTCATGGCCAGATGATCTCTAGACTTAGTGATTGGGGAAAGAAGAGTCTTTTAGAAATCTTTAACTTGTCTTGGAGACTTGGAAGACTTCCCGTGATTGGAAAAAAGCCCTGATTATTCCTATTAGGAAATCAAGCAAGAAAGCTTGCTATCCTGAAAGTTTCAGGTCGATTGCCTTAACAAACTTCTCCTGTAAGCTTATGGAAAAGATTATTCTTGAGCGACTTACTTACTATCTAAATTCTAATGACTTGCTCTCAATCGAACAATATGGTTTTAAAAGGGGACACTCTACTGCGGATCAGATTTTATACTTCGGACAGAGAGTTCGAGACTCCCAAAACCTTAGACCATCACATCATACAGTTGCTGTTTTTCTTGACCTTTCAAAAGCATTTGATAGAGTTTGGAGAAATAAATTAATCATAAAGCTTTTCAACACCTTTGGCATTAGAGACAGAGCCCTATCTTGGATTTTCGACTTTTTGAAAGATCGAGAGATCAGAGTGAGATTTAAAGACTCTTTATCTAAAACCTTTAGGCTCAGTCTTGAGCCCCTTGCTCTTTTCCTTATATATTGCGGGCATTAGAAAATCATCTCTAGAAGGTGTGAGGTGGGGCTTTTCGCTGATGATATCGTCCTCTGAACTCTAACTCTGACGTCGTCCATATAGAAACCGCGATCAATACTACCCTTTCTGACATACAGATTTTTGCTGAGCAACATAAACTGATCTTTAATGTATCAAAGTCAACCTCTAGCTTCTTCACGACTAACCGACGTTTATACAATTATCAACCTCAAATTTTTATGGAAAGCAAATCCCTTCTCTATGAAAAACACCCTAAATATTTGGGCTACATTTTGGATCCTGAGATATTTAGCAACAAGCATATAGACTATGTGATAAACAAAGGCAGGAAGAGACTTGACTTACTGAAATACCTCGCTGGAAGGGACTGGGGTGCTGATGCTGGTACTCTCAGACTGACATACACCTCTTTGATCAGACCTGTCTTAGAGTATGGCTCTCAAATTTATTTCAGTGCATCACGTACTAATTTGGCGAAACTGGACCGAGTACAATCAAGCGCTGCTAGAATTATCACTGGCATGCGACATAGCTGTCCCACAGATCTAGTTCTTTTCGAAGCTGATATCATGCCCTTGGATCTGAGAAGAAAATTACTGCTTTCAAAGTACTTTTGTAAACTTTACAGTTACGGAGATTATAACCGCACATCTGCATATCTCATAACCTGGACAAACAGACACAGACTAAAAAGAGACAGTCCTTTCTCTCGAATGCAAGCGATGGACCTATTAGATCAGGACATTGAAGAACATTTTTTGAAGAACGTATTTAACCCTCAGGAGGGATTGCCTAGAGTCCATTTTAAACCAGAAATGGGAGCTCATACTTCCAAAAATCAAGATCCACCTGAATATTTACGTCAATTAGCATTGAGATTATTAACAAAATTCCAGCTACTGCAATGCAAATTTATACCGACGGTAGCAAAGACGAACAAAACTCATGTGGCAGTGGCATCTTTATAAAGGCTCCTAATTGTTCACATAATATCAAAATTAGGAATTCGGACTTTGTTCTGTTTTTAGATCCGAGTTAATTGCCATTGATGAAGCTCTCCGAATCATCAAGACAATGACATCTCCTGATGAAATATGGATATTATGTGATAGCCGAAGTGCTATCCAACACCTTAGCGACTGGACAAATGTTGGAGACAAAACATCGGTCTCAATTCTTAAAAATCTTAAAGAACTTTCCCAGCAACATGAGATTTACTTCCAATGGATTCTATCTCACATTGGTCTCTTTGGCAATGACACAGCTGACCTTTTAGCCAAGGAAGGTGTCACTGAAAATTTAATGTCGAGAAGAACTTTGACTTTCTCGGAAATTTTTTCTAAAACGAAATCTTTGATTCAAGAACTATGGAAGACTCCTCCGACTCACCCCTGGTATAATAGGCAGGCCCCAGGTGGTGCCCTTTCCATCAAGGCGGATAGAGTCGTCCAAACAACTATTAGTAGGCTTGCAAGTAGACACATTAGAGGCCTTTCCTTTAACTTAGGCCAGAAAATTAACGAGAATTGTACTAAATGCAATTTGGTACAGGCAACTCCAGATCATCTTTTGTTTTGTGCAGGACTTGAAAGGGAGGACATCTATTCCAGTCCTCTTTTGGTGTACGATTTCCTGAGGACTCTTGGGCTCATGGACCTGGTCTAGCCTGCGGCTAGACAGGAGGAATTAGTCAACAACAACAACAAATATTCTACGTTTGAAGTGAATAAAATCGTAAATTCATTTTAGAGTTCATATTTTGTGAATTTTTGGGTGAATAATAATAAATTATGGCAGGAAGTGACGATGCTCCAGAACCATCAACTAAGAAGAAATTACATACGGAAATTAAGCATAAGAAGTATGTGACAACATATTCAAGGCAAGATTTTAAACCTAGGGAGATCTTAATTGTATTGCAAAATTTAAGCATAAAAATGTTAGATCAGCAGGAGTGGCAATTTATCAGAAATCAAATGATGCCTTGAATATAGTAACTTCGAACATGGATATTTTATTAGGATACATTCATGAAATCGATATTGGTCAATCATCAATTGGCAATATATGTGGTGTTCACTGTGTTTTGGAAGATGGAACAAACATCATAATGGTAGTTGTTTACATTTCGCCCAATAACACAGTTAATATAATACATAGTTTTTATATAAAAGACGTATGATTTAAGGTTGAGTAGGCTTTGAAGAATTAGGAGAAAACTATAATACGTAGCCACTAATTTTAGCAGGAGATTTCAATGTTAATCTTGCGTCCGAAGATGGACAACTCTTGGTAAACTTTCCACAAGGTAAATTAGAACTACAAATGAATCAAATGAATAATAACCGAAATGAGCCTACCACAAGACACGGAACAACAATCGATGCAGTTTTCTCTAGATATCTTTTTAATTTTCATTTGAAAACATATGTATCTTATTTCTCATACCATAAGCCTATTGTCTCGGTCTTACAATCTACCACAGTAATTACTGATAAATCTGATAATGAAAAAAATGAATAATAAAACTATTCAACAATAATAATTTATCGATAAAAACCCCATAATAAATTTAAATATTTGTAGAAAATTAATATATATATATATATAAATATACACGTATATTATACATATATAAACATATATATACATACCTACAGATGGAGCTAAAGAAGTTTTACTTTAGTCATGTGGCCTAGAGCACACTTGTTTTTTTTTTCAATCATGACAAATGGAATCTACAATTTCTCCAGACATATTCTATAGTATATATAAAGCTCGTTAAATACAATTCTTTTTGGATCAGCACAAGGTATTGGGCATAACTTTAAAACCATGTAAAATATTCTTATAATTATCTTAAGACGTTTTTCAATTATAAAAAGCACACCCTTTGCTCAAAAAATACAACTAAGGTTTTCAAAAAAATTTAATACATAAGTTTGAATACCTTCAAGCAACTCTTCTATTTGAAAATGAACTTACCTGTTGGCGATATATTCTTTTTTCTTCTTCTAAGGTCGGTCTCACAGTCCAACCAGTAGTTCTAAAAGAATAATAATAATACTATACATAATTAGAAATTTTTATTAAAACTTTGAAGTATTATTGTTTGAATAAAAGAGGAAAAATAATGACTTCCCTTAGTATAACAACTTAACCACTTAAAAACACACCAATGAGGTAATAATAATATGTAACTAAATAAACCAGTCATGTTTTTGCGATAGATGCTCAAAGGCTATATAAAAATTTAAAAAATAATAATAAACGATTGGCTCTATCTTATGCAAAACAATGAAATATTGACATAAGTAACTTGACAATTCAATTTTAATAAGAGAGGCAAGAGAGGTTAAATATGCAAATCAAAATCTGTGATATTGAATACAACAGAGATCAGAAAAAGATAGGAAATAAAGTAGATTGCAGTAAGCGTATACAAATAATAAACAAAGAACTACTATCTCCCTTGAAAAACCTTTATTATTAATTTTTTACCTCTCACTGATGTATAAAAAATATATTAAAAACAACTTATTTAACAATGTTATAGATACATCCTATTTTACTTAATAAACTATATGCTTATCAGTCTCTTCAAAATCAGAAACAAAATAAAATTCAATCAAAACAGTGAAATTCATATGCAAGATTAAATTTCAAATGAATCACAAACAGGTGAAAACCACAGTAGAATGTTTGACCCAAGAAGGATGCAGAAAAAGTGTTCTATTCCACTCAAACCTTAATACATAACTAGCTGCATGGCCCGGGGTTGCACGGGCTACCTCTACTTTTTATAAATTTTCCCTTTCTTTCACAAAATCAGAACTTCTAATACTCATTTTCAAAATGACTTGCCACCCCCCTCCACTGCTTAGCCTGGCGTTGCTCGATCTTTCTCTTTTCCTCATGACACCAGCATTTCTGAGTGTGTGTTTGTACGCGCACAATGTGAGTGATTTCTAAAATTATGTCAAAAAATTTCCCTTTTTCAAAATTTGCTCCATTCCACTTATTTTTGATTTAAGACAGGTTTCTTTCCCCTCTCTATAGCCCGAACACGGTTCTTTTTAGTGTTAAATTATTGTTTTATCTTCCCTTCCTTCTCACAGATAAGATATAGCTTCAAATTTCGATGTATGACTTATAAAAATAAATATTGCGTTATAATTTAAAAAATTATTAATGTGAAGCAATAATAAAAAGAAAACGATTCTGATGCTAAGAGTAAAGCTTTAAAAAGTAGCATAATACGAAATTGAAAGTCTCTGCCTCCGCAGTTTCGAACCTGGGAACTGCCGTTTCATAAAGCGCAGCCGATTTTATATTCGCGCTGTCGGTTCTTTCGGGGAGAAATATTGAACTGAGCTTTAAAACAAAGGTAGATTTTTTTGAATATATCATTTCGTTATTCGTTAAAGTAAAAGATTTTTTGTCGGGCTTCATTCTTAGGTTAATGCTTTCAAACTTCATATAAATAATAGATGATGTACTTTTTAACTAACAAAGAATTCCTTTAGTAATGAAATAATAGAAATAATCCTTTTAAAAAAACATATACAGTCGACTCTCGATAAGGAGTTGGAGGAACCAATGAAAAACTTCGAATTATCAAGAGGGTAGAAAAAAGCTCTCAAAATACACAAAGACAAGTTTTTTTCTAACACATTTAAATTTAAACTATGTAATAAAGCAACAATTGTACATAATTTTTTTAAAGTACATTTTATACAGTATAAAAATAAAACAGAAGTTAAAAGTCCTATATTAAAAGAATACACTTATGTCTTGAAAACAACTATTAAAAGAATATACATACTATATATAATTAATACTTTTTTCGAAAAAATCTGTTATCTTTTTTGTTTTAAGGCATTCAATCTAACTTTGTCTATAGATTTTTTTAGAACTAATGAAGCCTGTAAAATGTCTGCATCAACATGATTTTGAAGGGAAAAGATGCGTAGTTTGTTTAGTAACACTTTAGCTTCTGACAGAGTTACCGGAGTCAACTCCTCCGATTCGTCTTCAACACTTTCTGTATTATTGTGGTCCAAAGTCCCAATTTCAGCGTCAGATAGAGCTCCCCATACAGCAATGTCCGTGTCAACCAACATGTAGTCGTCAAACGTCAAATCTTGTTATGGAAGAGCTTCCCAAAGGGATGGTTAAGCATTAAATTCAGTGAGTGTATCCTCCACATCAACCAGATTCGGCGAGGGGAAGCCTGACTTTTTAAAACAGCTGTGAATTGTCAAAGGAGTAACAGCTCTTCAAGCCTTGTCAATGATCAAAGCTGTTAAAAGAGAAATATTAGTTACATTCTGCTGATTTTCGAGGCTATCCAAAACGCTTTTAACGACTTCACGCCGATAAAAAGTTTTAAAATTATGTATGATGCCTTGGTCGAGAGGCTGAAGTTACGAGGTTGAGTTTGGAGGGGAAAATTGAAGTTTCACATTTGATAAAGGTGGTGCGTTATTGTGCACAGTACAGTTGTCTTAAAATAAGAGAATATGTCGCTTCTCTCTTTTCATATCTGAGTTCAGTGAGACCAACCATTCATTAAAGAGTTTGGTGGTCATCCATGCCTTCTTGTTTTAGTGGTATTTGGTAGGGAACGAGTTTATGCCCTTGAAACACCGAGGTTTTGCAGATTTTCCCATGACGAGAGGAGTAATCTTTTCTGAGCCGTCCATGTTTACAGCCAGTAAAACAGTTAACCTCTCCTTGCTATGTTTTCTTCCATGGCATTTTTCTTTTTTGAATGTAAATGTTTTTTCTGGCAAACACTTGAAAAAGAGTCCGGTTTCATCCGTGTTGAAAATGTTACGTGGTTCGTACTCTTTATTATATCCGAAAGCGAGTTCTGTCCCTTAGAAAAAAAATTTAATGTCGACACTTGAGCTTTCCCCGCACATTTTTTTGAAGACTATCCCATTCCTTTTCTTAAAATTTGTAAGCCATCCCTCGCTAGCCGAAAACTCGATTCCTAATTCTTTGGTGAATGCTTTAGCCTTTTCCTTCAATAAAGAGCGACCCATCGGAATATTCTGCCCTCGACACTGTCTCATCCATGAAACTAAACACTGTTCAAGACGTGGAAAATTACCTTTACTAACACGTTTTCTCACTCTACTCGAAGATGCACTAAAGATTTTCTCTTTATTCTTCAGAATAGTGGGATTTCAAATGCTTTGGCTACATCGACCTTCCTCTCACCTTCTTCAACTGATTCTATCACCTTTTGCTTTTCAGAAATTGTTAAGCACTTGTACTTTTTAAAAGAAGACATGCCGTTCCTTTCGCGTGATAAGTGGACACTAAGGTGAAGTGTAAAGTAGTGGCCCAAGGTTTATCGAAATTAACAGGTAGGAAATGTAAATCACCCCAACTTTAGTAAAATAATATTTTTAATTTAAAATTTGGAATCTAAAATGAACACAAGACGTATTCACAGTTCGCACTCAGCTACGGGGTATACTTAATAGCAGGGGTCGACAACTAAGATATGTGGAGCAATTCTTAGTGGCACATTACCACTGTTTTTTTTAAAAAAAATAATAGAATAAAGTTAAATCCCTCTCTCTCCTGTCTTTGCCTTGTACATTTTTATATAAAGGTTTTCTTTCTCACTTTCAATCCTCTGCCATAAAACGATTCTGCTGAATTATCTTGGATGTAGTTCGAGTGCTTTATTTGAAAAACAAAACATCTGTTTAAATGTGACTCATTATTAGTAATAAATACTCAACGAAAATCAAAATTATTGTTCAATACAAAAATATTGTGCAATTATTGTGCAGTTTGTAAAAGGAAGCATCATTCATTACTGCACAACGAATAAAAAAGACAGCAGTTTTTCCTTTATCCATCTAAAGCTTGGGTATCACTGGAAAAAGAAAAAACAGATGGCTTAGGAATAAATCAAAATTCTGCTTAGCAAATACCGGAAATATAATAAACAAAGTATAACGTAAAGTATAAAGTAAAGTTCTATTAACATGCACAATTTGAACTGAAAATAAGTTCAGTAAAAAAACCGCTCGTGAGATAATTAGGTACAGGAAGTGAATCTAACTTCATAATATTGAAGGTTCAAATTATCGAGAGTTTTATAGGATAACTTCGAATTATCGCGTGTTGTAGTCTGGCCAGTCACAAATTTTACTTCGAAATATTGAGCGTACCAAAACGTATGGTTTTAGTTCGAAATATCAAGAGTTTTTCTAGGGGCTGTGAGCATATACTTCGAATTAGTGAGAGGTTCGTATTATCGAAAGTTCGAATTATCGAGAGTCGACTGTATATATTTATTAAAATCAAATTCCTATAAGTAATTAATAAAAGAAAAATTTACAAATAGCTATTGAAACGATTGCTTTTGTAATCAAAAAGTATGAAACAAAAATAAAGAATGTAATTAGAATTAATTAATTATTACTGACATTTTAGGCAATTTTTTCGTTTTAATTTTGCAGCCACCGGAAACGCAAAAGTACATTCTTAGAAAAATAAAAATTTTCAAAATTACAAAATTATTGGATCGTGTTTTAAAAACCTCTGAAAAAAAAGAAGTTCCGAAAATATTTTTAAAAAATTGTAAAATAATGAAATTGAAAGAAAGATATTGTTTTTTTAACCGTAACTTTTAAGATATTTTATCAATCTTTGTACAAATTACGTATAATATTGTTCTACACGCGGAAAAAAAAGAAAAGCATGAACTTTTTTTAGTGTAAAATATTTTTTCATTAAAGTGAAAGAAAATTCAAGCGGAAGAAGTTATAATTAGTATTCAAAAAAAAACCGATTTCGACTCATTTTTTATTTAAAAAAAATTGTAAACTAATTAAATTGAAAGAAAGATATATATATAATTTTATTATATTAATTTTTAAATAAATTTATTTATATGCAAAGTTTCATTGTTTTGTAAAAACAGAATTTTTTCCGATATTCTCTGCAGATGGCACCACGATGCATTTAAATGCGTTTTAAGGTTTTTAACTAATATCTTTTTAACTAATTGGAATATCGGAATATAAATGGTCAAAACGGATTTCTCGGATCATTCCCGAAATTTTGATACCTTCTGCTAGTTTCTGCATCTTGTGGTTCTTGAGAAAATTGGGATATATACATAGATACGTTTGTTTACCTACGAATTTTAATATATAAGATGCTCAGTCAGTAATGTTTGGTTTGATAAGTATCGTTTAATAAAATAGCAAAAATAATTATGTTATACAGAAAATCATATGAAACATTTAGCCTTATTTTTCTATCGGTAGAGTAATCAGTTTGCCTCAAAAATGAGAAATAAAATACCTCAACTTGCATCAACACTAGCGTTTCCATAGTTTTCATTACATTTTCATTTATTTATCATGACAATACAATACACCACTAACAAATTTGAATGTTTTTGGAATTTAAGAACCTTGAACTGTACAAGAGTTTAATCACTTATAAAATTGGTACAATTATTAGGTTTTTATTCATATCAGGAAGTATTAAACAGTACAAATTACTTGAAATACAATAAAATGCTATGTAGTTTTGAAAATGAAAATCAGTAGTTAAATAAGTTCTACTACAAATAGTGGCATATAGAAATATCAAACTTTATTTTAGTTTATAATAAGACCATAAAGAAATTTTATAAATAAAAAAAATAATGGAAAGAAATGAAAAAACTATCTATGAAGGAATAAAAATGTAATGTAAAAACTAAATGAATAAAGGAATCATGTGAATAGAAGAAATAATATCAATACACATATGAATCATGTTCATATAACTCAAATAAAAGTTACTCACACTCTTGGAGGGGGTGGAGAACCTTGGGAAGTTTCTAGTATATCACAAGAAATGTCATCTTTATTATCCAACCACTGTTGACACAACTCATACATTTGTTCATCTGAATCACGCCCTGATCCTATCCACTGCCACTGCTGTTGTTTCTCTTTATAATCCAAATATGGTACAAACGTTTCAGGAAGTATGTCTAATGAAACCAAAGTCCATTTAATTTTTTTTTATTGAACCACAATAAAAACCAAAAAACAAAAATAGAAAAAAATATATAATTTTTTGGCTGCAAAAAAAAAGCATTCATGTTTCTTTACTACGGGGTAAAGAATAATCTAAATATGTGGATGTATTCAATATTTTGAAAAACTAAATTTATAATTCTATAACTTATGACAGGATTGACATAAGATTTAAAGAGATATTTTGGAAATTCCAAATAAATGTTAACAATGAATGAAGAAGATCCAGCTTCTCTGGAAAATTAGACTAATATCACTACTTCCTACTTAAAGTAAACTTGCAGAAATAATAATTTTAAATAGACTTAATAAACACCTTTTTAGTAATTAAGTTTTAATACCAGAGCAGCATGACTTTTGGCCACACCAATTCTTAAAAGTTATTGCATTTATTAAACAAGGTAAATAGCAAAATAAATACACTGGTACAATAGGGTGGTTTAACAACACATGTAAAAAAGCTTCACTAACATACCAGGCTACCCCTCAAATTTTAAGACATGTAGAGAGTAATATTCTGAAAGCCCCCCTTTCAACTTAACACTTCAACTGCAAGAGCGAGTGTGCTCAACCTCACAAACTTCATAAGTTGGTATATCTCATTGTTAGTGTTCTATAAATTGTTTTAAAATATAAAAACTTGCAAGGTTTATGCATAATTTTTATTTACCATTATTACAAAAGAATAAATCAATAATAGAAGTAAAAAATAAGAATGTAAGTATGTTCTCCCCTTTAACATTACAAAATAGTGTCTAAAACAGATTTTTTCAGTTTCTGATGAAATGTATTTTCTGTTTGTTTGTAACACCAGCAGCAAAAATTACTTTCATCTCCATCATTTATCATGATTTCACTGAAATCATCAATCAGCTTAATGCCTGGTTCTGCACTATCATTCACATCTGTAAATTTTGAAGTTGTTATTTTCCTTTACAATAATTATCATTGTGCTTTCATTTGTTATAAGAAAGGCTTAAAAACTACTTGCCTTTATTCATACAAGATAAGAGTTAAGCAATTTTCTTTGTCATGAAGTTGCACAACATTTTCTTTGAAAATGTCAGGTTCACCTTTTACATTCAACTTTTTAAGAGCTTACATAGCTCTTTGTCATTCACTCTACAATTCATTGCTTCTCTTCCATTGAAATTCTTATCAGAAAAGAGAGCAAGTCCTACCAATTTATCAGATAAATTCCACATATGACGCTCCCTTTCTGTTTTAGCACAGAAAGTACAATCTTTTGGGTCTATTAATAGATAACTTTCAAGATCTTTCAAAAACATATCTGTTTCAGGTGCTTCAATTGCAATATGTGCTTTGGTCCATACTTTTGTATGTAAAAGAGCATTAAATTGTACAAATGTTAAAATAAGAATTTCTTCCCTTTGATAGATATTTAAGGCATCTAGCTCATTTAAAAATAAATTTATCAAAAATATATATTGTGATTTAGCAATCGAGCATCGCCAATTGATCCTGGTGCACCCAAAATATTTTTGCTAGTGGACAAGAAAAGACATCAGAGTCAATTCAATAAATATTCTTTAACCATCTTTAATATAAACTTTAGTTGTTTCCATATAATTTTTAAGTAATGTCATAGTTTGTTTCTGAAAATACCTGTGTTTCTCCATTTAGTTCTAGTGCTCTATAATCATCCCACACAACACCATTCCAAACAGTCTTGGATCACTTAAAGAATAGAATGTCTGTAGAGCTTGAAAGTCCAAATAATAAAATAAAATCTTTTTACCAAAACTAACTCCATTATGTGATTACAGCAAGTTTAGTTCACATTCAAGTTTTCTTTATAGTAAAGCACATGCTCCATTTAAACAAAGAGTGTTCATGCTCGTTGTGCCAAAGTATTTTGCTTCAACTAATTCTGAATTATTCCACTCTTTCAGTATAACATATGTAACATTAGATATAATCAAGTAAAATTAAAACATGAAATTAAATATTTCACTTTGACATTATTTTCAGTTGGTAATAATATGATAGATGAAGAAGAATTCATATTTTGATTTTTTGTTAATACAATTCAGTAAGTAAATAATTATCAGAAGCAATGTTACATACAATATAAAATATTTTAGAAATAATAATATACAATTATTATATACATATACACCATATATTAAGCAAAAAACTTCAGGGGAAAATTAAAAATATTTATGAACTGTAAATTACTTGTTGCATTTCCTATATACCTGTAATGTTAAATTCAGGGGGGTGGGAATCATTGAGTATCTCTTGGAATTAGAAAAAGCTAAAACTTGTACAGTATTATACTACTGATGAGTCTAAAAAATAGGGGTTGGCCTGGACTTCCAAATAAAAAAAACATTTTTTAAGCCACCCTATGGTTCAGCCTTTCTAGACATTCAAAAAGCATTTCATAAAATATGACACACAAGCCTTATTCTTAAACTCACAAGATACAACCCCCTTCGAAAAAATGAATACATTCCTACCATATTGACAGAACCTTTTTTTTTTTTTTTGTAAAAGTTACTAACACTCAAAAATCAGACCTATCCAAGTAGGTGTGTCCCAGGGTTTGGCTCCTCGGACTATATCTTGTTCATATTTACGTCAATGATATATACCCCCTCCACTTACAACACATTACTGTGCATGTACACAAATGCTCTGATGATACTTTGATAAAACACAATTTCACACAGATACCTCGCCCACCTGAAGAACTGGTTCTCTGCGAGGAAAATCGCCCTAAATGCATCAAAAATGGAGGCAATCTTCTTTGTTGTCCTCAAAACAGCCCCTGATATTTTTCACAAATATAAAAATTTCTGGTCTCAACACACTAAATATTTATGTAAATAAATCACTTTTGTGGAAAACACATTATACACATTAAAAAGAAACTTAAAGATATATACTGTATAGTATTTCCCTTAATTTAGTGCGGATTTGTATTAAGCAGACATAATAAACTACTCATTTATTCTCTGATTCCGAGACCAGTCCCAACCATTGAGCTGCCAGCAAAATTAAAACTATCACACAAATCATAATAAAACAAGCAATACATTCTTTGAACAAATTGACAACTCAAAAAATTTATCTATTGATAAAAATGATAAATACATCCCTGTATTTAATTCCTACAGGCCACGAGAAATTTTAAACCATCCAAAATTACTGTAAATAACCACTTTTTTAGTTCTGCAAAAAAAAAAAAAAAATTATGGGTACTAAGTATTTAAAATCAAAATTCTTTTATTTTCAAATTTTCTTGCCTCTTTGCAAAATTTTAAAAACATTCTTCGTGTCATTTATTTGCAACATCCAATCAGAATAATTGTTATCAATACAAATATTTTTAACATTTCTGGAATTTTTATAACACAATGTCTTTTTTGCTCTATTTGGAGAGATTGGTAAGGTTTATTTTTTAGCCTCGATTATTCAACACCTTTCCCCGGTATTTAGTATGCTTTTAAAAACTAACCTTCAATGGAATATTACTAATTCCATGCTAATCAATATATTTCAAAATTAAATTGTATTCACATACGAATTTATACTATAACTGGATATTGGAACACTTTACCAGTCATTTAAGTGTAAAACAGTGATTTCCAACTGATGTGATACCGCACTTTTGTGTGCGATTTTTTAAAAAAAATTATTAATTATACTCTGAGAAAAATAAAGTAAAATCTGGAACGAATCATTTGGCTGTTTTATAGAAATAAACTATGGATATATTTGCAGCTCCTTTCGTGAATAGATGGAAGCACTTCACGGAAGTCACACTTACCAGATTGTGTGCTCAGCCCTATTCGAAATTCAATTACTTCAATTGAATCAATTATATACCTTCAGGGACTTTCGTTTAATAAGTTATCCATTTAAAAGAGTTTTAAATAATCATTGTAGCCGTTTAAAGTAGTAAAACGAAAAAAGAATAATAAATAAGGAAAATACCAGGTGTTTCTAAAGGAATATCGGATTTTTAATGCTTTATAGTATTTATCACTTATAAGTTACAAGTATAATTCATACATTGAATGAAAGAGCACCTGAAACAGTTTTACCTAAAGTTTACAAATGTTCAATGTGAGCCTCATTTGTCACATGGCACAAATCAAGTCGATAGGCGAGTTCATCCCAAACTTTTTTCAGTGTGTCTGAGGAAATTTTTACAACATCTGCTTCCATCCTGTATTTTAAGTCTAAAAGTTCAGCTGGTAGCGGAGGAACATACACACAATCCTTTATGAACCCCCACAGATAAAAGTCACGATGCCAGATCGGGTGAACGTGGAGGCCATGCGATACAAGCTTTATCGGGAGGCTCTTTGCGGCCAATCCATCGGTTGGGTTCAGTGATATTTAAACAATCGCGTACTGAGAGATGCCAGTGAGGAGGTGCACCATATTGCTGCCAAATAAAGTTATTTTGTTCACTTTCTTCCAATTGAGGAAGCAGCCGTAGTTGTAGAGCATCAAGAGAGGCAGAACCAGTTACAGCCTTGGTCGGCCCATACTTTTTCCTTTACAAAAACAGCCAGTAGTTTCCAACTGATGATACCACCTAAGAATGTTATTATCATTTGGAGGTTAACAACCGAACTTAATACAGAACGCTCGTTGCACAGTAATAACAAATTCTGTCTTTGCAAACTAGATAACACAAAAGTTTTCTGTTTACTAGTCGCCATTTTTCTACTAGCACGTTGATCGGCAAGAAGGGGGGTACTACTTACCCTAAATATTCTTATCTTCGGCCATCATATATTTTCTTTCTACGATATACATATTTGTCTTAATTTACTTTAGCATTCTTTAATTAATTTTAACATTAAAAGGATATTTCGTTTTGCTGCCGATAAGCGGTGTTTAAAAATAGTTTTCAGTGTTATGCAAAGTATTTTTATTCAAATATCGGGAGGAATGACGTCATACATTGATGATGTCATTCTTATGTTCGCTGAACAGGTGTTTTCAGAAAAAATTCGGATAACTCACTTTCTCTTTTTCCACGGGAATAGCATCGGAGCTGCTTCGTAAAACTTGAATTTATCAGAAAGGGAATGGGCAAAGAATTATTTTATTTCGTTTTTCTTTTAAGAATTAAAGAGCTACCACATTTCTTTTTTTTTTTGTAAATAACTTTTTCTTTTTAATATTACTATTTGATTTAATTATTTTTATCGTTTAGCTGAGATAAAAAGAGTTTGTTTCTTAAAGACGTTTGTTCTTTCTTTGACCACTTATTGTGCACTGTGAATGATATGTGTTTTTCTTTTTTAACCATCTCTTACTTCAGCAAACGCTGCCCTGCCATAAATACTCTGCTAAATGCTTTCACCTACTATGGAGTTTTAATAACTCATTGGCATTTTATGGGCATTTAATTTAGTATACCCCAACAATTAGCATATGTTTAGTGCGCACATGCCAGCAAATAAAACTGTTTCAGTTGCTCTTTTATTCGATGTATGAGTCATTCTAATATAATATTTGTAATGAATACTATAAACCGTCAAAACTCTGATATTCTTTTAGAAACACCCAGTGTAGTAAGTGCAGATTTATAAAATACATTTCAAAGAGAAAGGCTATTTAAAAAATTGGCAAACTGGTAATCTTGATTAAGCACAGTGTTGGCGCCAGTTGACGAGAATTCTTTGTATAGATTGCTCCGAGCCAACTGTTGTAACCTTTTTGTTCAGTTCGAAAATTGTAGCAATCCCATATGGTTGGGATCCGTTTCGCTTAGTAAAAATTGTCAAATTTACAGTCCATTTAGTTATTTTAGTCCACATTTGGTCCGCTCGCGGAGTTGTAGAACCTTTGTAGTATCGTTATAATTAATAGTAGTATGTCTAAAGAAGCATTAAAAGCATTGAATAGAAAGCGTGGAGCTGTAAAAGCTCAGCTTACAAGAATTAAGAACTTCATGAACAATCCCGATGAAAAGGACAAAACACATTTAGAATCCAAACTGGATACCTTGAAAAGCTTACGAATTAAGCTAAGTGATATTCGGGATGAATATTATGAAGTAGTAGCAGATGATAGTGATTTGGAACCCCTTGAATCAGAAATCCTGGATTTAGAAGATGATTGCGAAGATATCCAGGTAAGAATTAAAAATATTCTTTCAAATATTGATCTGAAGAATAATGCTGTTACATCTTGTGAAAATAGTTTTAAGAACATTAAATTACCAGATATTCAATTGCCACGATTTAAGGGTTCTTACCATGAGTGGTTTAATTTTAAAGAACAATTTGTTTCTTTAATTGATTCTAACAATAGTTTAAATGATTCTCAAAAGTTGTATTATTTAAAATCCACACTCACTGGAATTGCTAAAGATGTTATAACGATTGATGATTCATATACTTCATTATTTGAATGCTTGAAAAGGAGATTTGAGAATAAAAAATTGATAATAAATAGTCATTTCAGTGAAATATTTTCATTGAAAAAATTCACTCACGAATCAGCAAAAAATTTAAGAACTTTAATAGATTGTTGTCAAAAACATTTAAGAGGATTAAAAATGGTAGGATTAGAATTAAACGAATTTTCAGAAGTTCTATTGATAAATTTAATCTTAAGAAAATTAGATAAGGAAACAAGAAAGAATTATGAGCTCAACTTAGCCTCTACGGAACTGCCTAAGTGGGGGGATTTTATGAACTTTTTGTTAAAACGTTGTTTAATTCTAGAAAATATTCAAGCAAATAATGCAACAGCTTTTCCATCGGAACGAATTCATAAAACAAAGTCTTTCCTTGCTAAATTAGATCCTGCTAACTGTGTAATTTGTAAACAACAATATCATCCTGTATTTAGATGCAAAAAATTTAACGATTTGAGCGTTAATGAAAGATTTAATTTAGTGAAAAGGAACAATCTTTGTATTAATTGTTTCAGCTCTTCTCATAAAGTGGCTCTATGCAAAAGTTCGAAGAATTGTCCTAATTTTTCTAAGCGTCACAATTCACTTTTGTGTAAAAATTTTGACAGAAATGTGGGTAGCCAAAGGAGTCCAGGTAGCGAAACTCTGCCAAATATGGAACCTGGAATCACCACTCCTACTTTAAATGTAAACAGTGAATGTTTCCAACCGAAGCAAACTGTCGAATTGTTTGAAAACGGAGGGGAATTCGTGGGATATTCTAAAGGTCATTCAACTATGCTCTTAAGCACAGCTGTAGTATATTGTCAAAACAGTCGCGGGGAAGTCTTTCCTCTGCATGCCCTACTGGACTCGGGTAGTCAAAGTAACCTGATCACCCACGAAGCTGCCTTGGCTTTGGGGTTGAAGTGTGAAAGAATAAACACCTCTATTTGCGGTGTTAACGGGACTCCTCAATTTATAAAAAACAAAGTGTCTACTGTTGTTTCAAGTAAAAACAGACAGTTTCAGAAATTAATGGAATTTCTTGTTGTACCGAAAATTACGGGTTTGACTCCAACAAATAAATTAGATATTAGTGGGATAAAAATTCCTGAGTATATTAAGTTATCGGATGAGAATTTCTATTCGCCTGGAAGAATCGATTTGCTTTTATCAAATCAGATTTTCTTTGAAATTCTAAATAGTGGGAAATTAAAACTAGCAGATGGGAAGTTGATATTGCAAGATACAGTATTCGGTTACGTAGCTAGCGGCGTTATGTCACATAATTACACTAAGAAGAGCTATTGTGGACTAGTTACTAAGGCAAATGAGCTTAATGATAGTATCAAACGCTTTTGGGAAATTGAAAATTGTCCTGATTTTGAAATTCCTACAATGAGTAGAGAAGAAAAATTATGTGAGGAACACTTTACGAGTACTTATAATAGAGATGAAACTGGTCATTTTATCGTGAAAGTGCCTGTCAAGGGATCCGAGTTGCTTGGGAGATTCAAAACAAATGGCATTGCATAGGCTTAATTCATTGTGGAGAAGATTAGTTCAAGATCCAAAGATATTGGAATTATATAGAAATTTTATACATGAATATTTAGAAATGGGACATATGTAAGAAGTAGTGGAAGATGAGAATTCTGCTATTGTGTATTATCTCCCTCATCATGGTGTCTACCGCCAAGAAAGCAAAACAACTCCTTTACGTGTAGTTTTTAATGCATCCTCAATTACTACTTCAGGGGAATCCTTAAATTCTTTACAATTGAATGGTGGTGTTATACAAAGGGATCTCTTTTCAATCTTATTAAACTTTAGAATTCGCAAATTTGCGGTAACAGCAGATATTAAAAAAAATGTTCAGGATGATTTTGATTGATGAATCCCAGCATGATTTATTATGCATTGTTTGGAAGGATAAAATTGACAGTCCTGTGAGGATTTTTCGATTAACTACGGTTACTTACGGCACCAAGAGTGCACCATACCTTGCGACAAGATCATTGAAACAGGTTGCCATAGATGACGGTGATAAATATCCATTAGCTGCCGAAGTTATAATGTCTGATGTCTATATGGATGATCTTCTTATTGGTGCAGACGATTTAGAATCTGGAAGAAAACTCCAAATGCAACTAGTTTCAATGCTAAAGGGTGCTGGAATGGAACTCCACAAGTGGTCAGCTAGTAATCCATTACTATTACCAGACTCAATGTGTCAAGTTAAGGACCTCTCTTATTCTTCTTCAACCGAGACCAAGACCCTTGGACTCTTGTGGAAGCCACATCCTGATTCCTTTGCTTTCAAGATTTCTCCTATGACCTCAAATTGTGACAATCTCATAGTCACAAAGAAATCAGTAATCTCTACAATCGCCAGAATATTTGATCCGCTTGGACTAATTGGACCTGTAATAACCCCAGGGCCAAAATCTTACTCCAGTCTTTGTGGCAGTTGAAACTTGATTGGAATGATCCGTTGCCTTCGAACTTAGTTTCCTATTGGAAATCCTTCATAGATGCTTTGGAATCTATAAACTGTCTCGACATCCCACGTTATTATCTACAAGATAAGTCTATCAGAACAGAGTTGCATGCTTCTCTGACTCATCTGAAAAGGCTTACAGTGCTACACTTTACCTACGATGCATTTAATACAAGTGGAGAAATCTCTGTTAGGCTCCTGTGCTTCAAATCAAAGGTAGCCCCACTGAAAAGTATTACTATACCCCGATTGGAACTTTGTGGTGCAGTGCTTTTATCAAAGCTTCTTAAAAGAACCCTCAATGCCTTTAAAGTTAATACAACTTTACCTTCGGACAGTCAAATTTACCTTTGGACTGATTCCAGCATTGTACTGGCTTGGATCAAAAAGCCACTTGCTCAACTTAAAACATTTGTGAGAAATCGGGTCAGCATAATTCAGGAACTCACAGAAAGTGATTTCTGGAAACACGTGAATTCTGAAAACAACCCTGCTGACATCCTTTCAAGAGGTATTAGTCCAGATAAAATTCAACATTGTGAACTTTGGTGGTTTGGCCCACCTTTCTTACATCAGTATAAAGAACTGGAACCTTACGATATTACTGCTGTAGAAGGAGATGATCTTTTCCTACAAGAATTGAAAGAAACTTCGGACCTTCCTCTATGTGCCTTATTAAAGAACTTTGAACCACTGGATATAATTAGTAATTGTTCATCATTTACTAAATTGCAGAGAGTAATTGCCTGGTGTAAGCGATTTATTGAAAATGCAAGACATCCAATGTGCCGAACTATGGGACCTTTAAAGAGTAAAGAACTATCAGAATCTTTAAAGTGTATCATAAAAAATATTCAAAGAACTTCATTTTATAATGAAATTCAATATTTAGAAAAGGGAATTCATCTTCCAAACTCATGTAAATTGTTAAACTTGAACCCCTTTTTAGATGATAGTGGATTACTTCGAGTTGGAGGACGGTTAAGAAACTCCCCTATTCCAAGAAATAAGAAACATCCCATGATAATTCCCACCAACCATAATTTTACTTATATTATTATTGTAACTTTAGTAATATTTCTATAATGTAAATTTGTTGAATGCCTTCGTCATTGCAAGGCGAGGCAGAATGTTGGCGAGAATTCTTTGTATAGATTGCTCCAAGCCAACTGTTGTAACCTTTTTGTTCAGTTCGAAAATTGTAGCGATCCCATATGGCTGGGATCCGTTTCGCTTAGTAAAAATTGTCAAATTTACAGTCCATTTAGTTATTTTAGTCAACACGCAGTCTAACGTGCTTCTCATGGTGGATTGTTAGTAAGTAATTTATCCTTAATATGAAATGAATATATCTTATTGTTTTTACCTGACATAATTGCAAAATATGAACTTTTTTTATGAAGCAGTATATATAAATATGCTTGTAATATTTTGCTACAATTCTGGATTAAACCCGAACAAAAATATATGCTAGTACAGTTTACAATTTACATGCTTGCTGTGTGAATAATTTGATATATTTGCAACACATTATTGCATTCTCTAACTTAAATAAAAAGTATTGAAAGGTATTACATAATTTGGCTTCCTTAATAATTTTTTGACAAAATTATTTTGATCTTAAAAGAACCTTCTGAAATCGATAAATGGTTAAAAAGAAGAAAACTTAACAGTGATAATAATGATGATAGCGATCAGGCTGATCAGCCGATGCCCAGTACGAGTAAAGATGTTTCCTTCCACAAAAAATATACCGTTCATCAGAAATATAATAAATATTTCTTAAAATATAATTTTACATCTACAAAATAAAATGATATAGTTGTTTCCGAATGAGTGTCTGGTATGCAGTAAATTATCAAAAAGTGTTATGGTTCTGAGTCAGCTCCAACATCACATGCTGACAAACCATACTTCGCTTGCATCAAAAAACAAAAGCTACTTACAAAATCACTATCAGCAAAATTTAACCAAGTAAAAGTTTTAGAAAAAATATTAATGTGTCTGAAAAAGCTCAGATAGCTCTTTGCGAAACAGTTGAATTAACCAGTTAACTGTCGCACTCCAGTTTGAGAAGGCGCAATTATGTATGCCACTGAAATCAAGCCTATGACTAGTATACTTGTTAATCACAGATAAGTTGTGCTGTTAAAATATTGTATCAAAAAGATAGTTTTATTTTACAAAATTGCAAATTTTATAACTAATACTTATTTATTTGGTTAATATTGTTACGAATTTTGTGTAAATAATTTGTATTTGAGTGTTTAATGCATTTATATTACTCTATGTTATATTTATTCCATGTTAAAATTGTACTATTCACAAGCAGTGCCGCCCCTTATGTTACAATGGCGATTCAATGAGAACTTGGCGAAATCTTGGCGGTAGAGCCAAGTTGGCATAATTTTTGGCGACCATGTTGGCGAATTCGGAATCCTCTGGAATCTTCTAGAAAGTAATAGATCTCTCCACTAGTGTCACGTTCAATGACACGAGCGGTTATATTTCTAGAAGTTTCTGCCGGGCATATAAAAAGGATGCTCACCGGTACGGCGAGGAGTCTTGATTAAGCCAGCGAGTAGTGATGATTGTTTTGACTAGCGATTAGCTCGGCTGTGCTTGTGAATAATCTTTACTTATGTATATTTTTAAACACTGTTTATTGTGTTTGATTGCTGTTGAAGGTGTGAAGACCTTCGGATATTTACCCTGTGAATATTGCTAATGAAACCTGTATTGAAAGGCTTGGATTTTCGATAATAAATTCACATCGCTCTTAAAGAACTGATTATTTTTTTCTTTGTTATCGTTTTTGCATAAAATCCTCGAACCCTCGGATCTACATAACAATATAAACATATATTACAAACATATTACTTGAAAAATGCAAACCGACCATAATTTTTTATGGATATCTATGAATTTTAGACAGTCGAAATTCCAGGACTAAGAGACCTAAACACACATCATTTACTTCCTTCATTACTGAAAAAAATATTTTCTTAATGTCTTGACACTCAGGATGTTCTGGAGTAAATGCTGTAAAGTGGATTACAGTTTTCTTAGCAAAAAACCTTTCCCACCCAAATAAAACAACTGCTTTTAAATCAGCATGGAATTGGGCATTCAGCATTTAATGAAAACACATAGTTCTAACATCAAACAATTAGCATTTACATCACTTGATATCTAGGTAACATCGGATTGATTGAATATTAACGTCGCACTGTTCAGCTACACGAGGGCTTTTGGCGACGGACCACGTAATTTTGAACCTTGGTCAAGTGACGTGGACGACACCTGAGCTGGCACCCCCCTCTCCTAACTACCACACCAATGGGAGGACGTTTCAGCTCTCGACAGATTTAACGTGCATCGCTGCCCTGCACGGCGGGTCTTTAGTGGTACAGGGTTTGAACCCGTGACAAAGCAAGCCACGGTCCGATACCTATACCACTCGGCTACTGCGGCCACCTAGGTAACATCGGACCAGTAGCTATCAATGGGCTCAGTGCCTGGTTGATGTCATGCATTTGTCCAATGGCTGACTATACCAGAAGGAAAGAAGGAATCTTATTATAAATCAAGTTTCTGACTTTTGCCTTTGCCTCTTGTAGGCAAATATCTAATAAACATTAACTTTGCACATAAATTAGTTAGTTAAGGGAATTTATACTCTGTTTCAGCAGGTGCATTATGGTGATGCATGGGCTATCTTAAATTTACAACTGGAAAACATATTTTTGATATAATTAATTCATATTTACAAGAAATTAAAGGTCTGTGGAATTTATGCAATGGCATTTGCCCGGATGGTGCTCCAGCTATGACGACATATAAAAGGAATTGTGGCACATGTGAAAGAAATGAATGGGAATATGTTAGTTATCCATTGTTTTTTGCATTGGGAAACACTTATTGCTAAAATATCTGCCTTCAGAATTAAAAACAATGCTGAAAAAATGTGTTAAAATGGTTAATTATATAAAATCAAAACCACTAAAAGTATCTTATTTAGTAATTTATGCCAAGCTAAACATGAAATGTGAGTAAGGAGGTTGTCCAGAGGAAAAGTTTTATCTTGTGTGCTTGAATTAAAAAGAGAGATTAAAATTTTTTTGAACAAGATAAAAATGATGGTTTTTTTTCATTTATTGGATTGATTGATTGATTGATTAAATATTAACGTCGCACTGTTCAGCTACACGAGGGCTTTTGGCGACGGACCACGTAATTTTGAACCATGGTCAAGTGACGTGGACAACACCTGAGCTGGCACCCCCCTCTCCTAACTACCACACCACACCAACGGGAGGACGTTTCAGCTCTCGACAGATTTAACGTGCATCGCTGCCCTACACGGCGGGTCTTTAGTGGTACTGGGCTTTCATTTATTGGAAGCTAACTTCATTTATTGTTAGCTTCCAATAAATGCACTAAAGTAGCTTACTTTTCTGACATTCCTGTTTTTTTTTTCACAATATAAATTATAAGACAGAAAGAAAATACTTAAGCTCAACAGATAAACTAGCAGGATTTAAAAAGAAACACCTTTAAGGAAGAAAAAGCAAGGAAGGTAATTTGGAAAAATTTGAGTAAATTCTAAAAGACTCCTATAAAACTATTCATAAAATTGTTATTGACAATTTGGCAACACTAGGGGAGAGAATTTTTCAATACTTCCCAAATTTAGATATAAAAGGATTTGACTGGTTTGTACTCTCCATATTTGTGATGACAGATACATCTGAGCATAAATTAACTTTGAATGAAAAGGAAGAACTACTTTTGCTTTGAATAATCGAGATTTAATTTCAAAACATTCAGAAGAGTCAATTAGTTCATTATACATTAAAATTAGAGGCATTATCCCACAATAGCCAAAAACGCTTTAAAAATATTGTTTTTCAATTTTCTACATCATATTTGTGTGAATTTGGACTTTCAGCATTAACAAATACAAAAATTAATTTGCAATTCATTACTCAACAAATATTTTGTTATCTTTGTCATACATTTTATTTTATTTAGCTATAAAAATTATTATCATAAACCATTTTACACAGTGTATTACAGATAAGTAAAATTCTTTTAAACTGATTTTATTGTTATAGTTGTGCAGCAACAGAAAAAAAGTTGAGAATCACTAGTGTAAAGATCAGAGCTCAACAGGGCTGTGTTCTGAAAAATATCCCCAATGAATTGATTTAAAAACACAAAATCAAAAAAATTACATCTTTTAAAACAAAGATTTTTAAAAAAACTGCATAAGTGTGATTTAAATTTTTCTGGTTTCAGCTACTGCCCTATTTCTAATGATCTGACAGAAATGTTTGCTCTTATACCGGTTATGCTACAGGTGCTGAATTTATTCCCCTCACAATCCTACCAAGACATTTTAGTAATAGTAACTGTTGTTCAGAGACTATATCTTTGTGAACATTAACCATTTGTGGTTTGTATTTCCCTCTAAGTTATTGTGATTCTAGCATATAGATTGAATTTTACCATAGAGGGGACATCTAAGTTTACTATAGTGATTGCAAGGAATTAACTTATTTCAGCACATTTTGAGAATTTCCTATTTCTTAGTTTTTTGTTGAAATTACACATGAAATTAATGTAAGGTACAGTTACTAAGATATAAAAAAATATCAGTAGGTTTTAAGTATGATGGAAATAGGTATAATTAACTCTTTACGTAATTTACCAATCTTCAGGAAAAAATAATAATAAATAAATCCAAAGACGCATCATACAAGTTCATCAAAACCCTTACAGATGAGTTGAGTGGTAATTTTGGGGAACCAAGAGCACATCCCTTCCCGATTTCAGCAAACAGCAACCTACATATACTGAATAAGAGAGAAAAACAACTGGACTCCAAAGTATGTTCTTGCAGGAAAAAGCAGATGGAAGATGTCAAAAAAATGACTTATTATTAAACATGTACTAGTTCGCCTGCAATGTATATTGAGAAAAGCTATACATTTATCATACTGCACAAAATAATAAAATTTTTATTTTTTCCACAAAACAAATATGCTTCTCAGAGTCTACAAATTCATATAAAACAAACATCATTATAACACCCTACTTGGTTCCAAAGCTAGACTGTAGAATACCAAAGTTTGTAAGGGCATGTTTTCACCTTCTCTGAGAGCTTCTAAACAATGCCAATGGAAGAACTTAGGGGCCTCAACAGATATAACCTGCTTCAGACTTCCAAAAGGGTGGGTCTTCCATGGCACAATTCAAATCTTGGATAGCTTGGAGTACAAAAGGTTAAGTCCAAGAAGTTACACCCTTAATGCCCTTTGCTACACCAACTTGGCTACTCTAGTCCCCTCCATTCCACTTAAGACTCTTTCACAGAATAATTCGAGCCGTTATGTTAAATATAATAGGTTTTTTAACCTTTCATGGTATGATGTAGAAAGAAAATACAGAAAATAGATATCACATACAGAATAATCCTCGACATTTGACCAGAGTTCAAAATTACGAAATCTATCAAAAAATATGTTGAGGTAAATCTAAGACAATTTGAACATGTCATACCAAAATTAGATAGGATATCAGAGGTTATTTAAATTTAAAAGCAATTTAATTCTCTGAATATTGAATGGCATCAATAAAAACTATTTTTAGTAAGAAAACTGAACTGAAATTTTATTGAAATGATTAAAATCTATTATTTTGAAACACAAAGTTAAAGAAATTTCTACCTATCAATCTATATAATGGCAATATATTTGTTTGCCTAAAGGAAACAGTGTTTTGAGAATATTCATAAAATTTTGTATAATGGTTAAAAATCCCAGATCTAAATTCTATAAATACATGAGCCTTGTAGAAATATATGCAACAATATAAATATTTTTAATTGGTTTTTAGTCTCATATTAATTTACCAAAAAAAAACACATTAAGTTATGGTTTTTATAGAGATAATTTTTCTTCAACTTTGAAGTTGACATAATATTTGTAAATTTTTATAAAGAAATGCAGTGTTCCAAAATTTGAGCCATTAAATATGTTGAGCAGGTACACGCATGTTTTAAAATTATTCTGCTAATTTGAACTGTATTAATTTAATAAAACTCACAAAAAAGTGTGTTAGAAAAAAATCAATATTAATAACAAATGTACAGAACAAAATATGGTTAATTTAAAACCATAAAAAGTTCTGTTTTGAACATTTTTAAAAATAAAACTGAAATATCACTTAAACCTTTTATGAAATTTTCTATTACAAGCATATATCATGCTTTTCATTTATATGAGGGTATGAGATTTTTTCCATTTCGTATACTAAGAAAAACTATGCACTGAATTAGAGGAATAAATGTCTAACCATTTTTATAAACAAAACAAAGTAATCCAGTACAATCAAGCAAGTATAACTTACTTATAAAATCTCCAGCAAGAAATTTTAATGCAGATGACACTAAATCAGACCAACATTCTTGGTAACTCATCCATTCAAATAACGTTACAGAGGCACTTCCTTGCCAATTCTTGACTTTTTCTTCAAGCTAAAAAATTACAAGATTAACGAAAGCACAATATCATATAAGTATTGCATGTCAAAAAATGTTTTAGAACAAGTTAATTTAAAATGTGATCCATGTTAATATAGAATTTAATAGAACTATATTCCAAGAGAAAGTATGTGCCATATTCCCAAAATGTTACAATAGCAAATGCACAAAAATCTGAAGAATCAAGCAATTACAAGAAATGAACACAAAGGAGTTAATTTTGCATAAGTATTTAAGTGCAAGTTTCCTGTTGTGTTATGAATTAATGTTAATCTCTATTCATATTTTATTAATTATGAGCACAGCTTATCACGTGTGAATACACTAATAATAGTTTAAATTGATACCTATTTTGTCAATTGTGACCCAATGCACAAAAAGAAATTTGATATAAAATATTCATACAAACTGTTTCCTCCCCAACATATTACACAGATATTTTTGGAACGTCAATTATGTCAAATAAGAAATTGTTTACCTTTTATCTATAAGATCAAAGTACAAATTATGAAGAGACAAAAAAAAATCATATTTCTAGATATTCAAGACAGAATATGCTGACTTTTTCTTAGTAGTGGTGAAATAAATTCTAAAGAAAATCATTCAAAAATAGATGTATTGGCAATATTTTATAAAAAAAAAAAAAAAAAAAATTTAGTTATTTTTTAAGCTCTAGTTGCTTTTTTAAACTAGTTACTCTAAAACACTCTCTTAATTTTATGAGAATTTAGAATATTCAACTGTTCTCTAGCTTCAACAGAATACTTAGCAGAAATTTAAAAAATGCTTCAAATATTTTTTAAACTACAAAAATTATCCCCATTGAGATGAACAAGCGATTCAGTTCAGTAATATTTAAATAACAACATTAGTAACTTTTGTTTTAATTTAACAATGTTAATTTTCAACAATATTCACAAAATACTAAAGCAAGTTCAATGCTTATTTAGAAGAAAAAAAGAATCACAAATGCTCACAAAAGATCTTATACATGAAATCATAAGAATGTATTACAATTATTAAATGCAGCAACTTACTTTTGAAGCTGATAATTTTTGTTCTGCAGATTCACAAAATAAATCTCTTAATACGGCAAAGAAAGAAGTGGGATATTGATGAACAATTTGAGGACAAGGAGATGGTAACCTAACATTTAAAAACAAGTCACTTTCATAAATAAAAAACTTTTTTATCATTAATCATTTTTAAATTATAAGCAAAAATATAGAAATTTATAATATATTCAACTCATTGAAATAAATGAAACACTAAAACTGTGTTTTCTCTGAGATTAACAAGTTTTAAACTTCAAACATGAAGTGTTTACTGTTTTTAACTTTAAAAATCTAAAACTTTGACCTCTGAAATATAAGGAAAAAAATACAAAGTTTTGATCTTATTAAAATAAAATTATACTTTATTTTAATCATAATTATTGGATTTAATTATTGTACTGACATGTTCATTTACTGAAAAATTATTTCAAAATGCACCATTTTCTAAAAATTTTATTTATAATGCAAATGAAACAAAAATACTTAAATAAAAACTAAGGTAAATAGAAGGACATAATTGAATATACTTTACCTAATAGTATGAGAATGATCAAAAAGCCGTGTATTTTCTAAGTCATTACGAATAGACAATGGATCAGTTTGGACTTCACTTTCTTGAACAGAAGGAGCGACTATTTCTAAAATATTATCCGGAATAGAAGTATCAACCAGGAGGTCGTCTTTGATAATTAAATTAGAAAATGGAGAAGGTGGCCCAATTAATAATGATTCACGATTAACAACTGAATTTACAGGTTTTTCAGAACTCTCAGAAACTTTTACCCTTTTCTTCACAGCATTATCAGCTGAAACAAGAGGAATTATCATCAGTCAGGTTTATGTCTATTCATTTTTTAAAAAATTCCCATCCCTAAATAGACACTTTTAAAAATAATTAGAAATTTAGTTAAACTAACTTGTTTATTAGACAAAAAATTACTAGTAATGCTAAGTAGAAACAAAAAAAAAAAAAAAAAAAAAAACTAAAAAAGACAGTTTTTAAAAACATCCATCTAACAAAAAAGTAATTGAAAGGAACTTATAAATATCTTAGTACAATTTTGTTAAAAAAATCAACATAAATAGATAAATAAAATGCTCCTGTAAGTAGTAGTACATTGAGATCAGATTATGAGAAGTTAAAAAAAAACTGAATTTAAGAACTTAAAGTATTTCCCCATTAATTGTTTTTATTAAATAAGAGTAATGCTTCAATTTCTATAAGAAATTTCAAGCAACAATATTTCACAGTTTAAAAATCAAACTAAATAATTGTAATAAACATACCAAGATAAAAATTGACTCGATAAGATACTTTCCCTAAAGCATTTATTATTTGTGGAATCATGCATTCTTTACAAATACTTTTAGACAACAAAGCAGAAAAATTGACTATATTTTTAATGTTTCTTTATAAAAGAAACATTATAAGATTAAATATAAGATTGATAAAAAAAAATAATGCTTTAATTTTATAACACATGATCTTAAATTTTAACTGATTTAAATGTTTTGAGATTTAATAGTTTAAAACAATAAAAAAATTCAAATTAATAATAACAGTATACAAACCTGTTTTGTTAACTGGTCGCTTAGAAAAGTTACATCTTGAAGAAACACTCTTTAAATCTATATGGGAAGTGATCAACTTTGGATGATTCTGAGTGCAAGAAATTTAAGAGATAATTAATTCCATATGTAAAAGAAACCAATTTACACACATTACAATATAATGTACTTATGTATTTATTCTGTTTTTTAATATACAAGTCTATACTCTGTTAATACTTCACTTAAGAGTTGAAATATTCCATTACATAATGGAAGGAGGAGACCCCACAATTTCAATATACAATTATAACAAATACTACATAGCATAGTTATTTCCTTCAAGAATGGTCACAGAATTTGGAACACCAATTAAAACAAAAGATAGCAGATTCAAATTTATTTTTTAATATCCTTTTCCAAAAAAAAAGATACCATTATGAATTTTAGTAGTATGGATTGTCAAGGTGACATTTCTTCCTCAAGCACATATATTTCCACATGATGCTTAGGCCCTATTTGATAATTTCCAACTAGAAGATTATGGCATGATTACTGTTCAATTTTATTATTGAGGGCTATTCTATTTTTCACTAATAATTAAATGTTCAAAAACCCTGTATCAAAGATAGCTTAATTTTTTAACATATTTTTAACCGGACTGGTTTTACGTTTATCAATATTTATCTTACTTGTAATCTTTGAAATGAAAAAGACAACTTAAGTCCTATGAAAGTAAAATATTTCCAAACGCTAAATGTTTTTTCTTCCTTGAAAATAAATTTTCACAAAAATGTGGGAGTACGTGGATGATGTTTCAACTCTAAACCAAATAAACGGCTTCATTTTTATGATAGAAGAAATATTAAAAAAAAGTGCAAAAATTATAATAGCTCCTTGATATTGATGCAAATAATGTAGATATGATACTTCTGCACTTTTTTAATAAGGAGAAATATGAGTCATTGGAAACAATCAATTAAGTGTAATGAAATCACACAGGCAATGCAATACATAATTGAAAATAGAGTTGTGAGGGACTACTTGAGGGTCACATTGCAGTACACTGGTGTCTACATGAGTAATTCATATATTCAATTTGTTTATTCAATATTAATATTGATAAAATAAACAAAAATGCTGTAAAATATTCAATTTTCCAATTTCATCATTTTTCTATCTAATTATTTATCATTACTAGAAAATACCTCAATACTGCCTCCCTATGTGTTTTTTCTCCAACTACTTCCCCTCAAATATATCCAAATTAATACATTCTATCCATTTTTCACATAATTCGAGATAAACGAAAGTCAAAATGTTAATTTAAAATTGATTAGTAAATGAAATTGTAGAGAGGGCCGTATCAACAACTGGTGGCTTATGAGGCTTTCGGATATTTCGGGGCCTTAATATTTCTTAACCACCCACTTTTATATGGGAATCTTAATGTTTAAGCTGCTTTGTCTTCCTATCTACATTTCAATAGAAAATTAAACCTTAGTATACATTCACACAAAAGTTAGTTTCCAACACAAGACAGACAATAAATGGGGTCCAATACAGGTTTAAGAAAAGTAGTTTTTTCTAAGCAAAAAAAAAAGAGGTAAACTTACAAAAAGATGCGAGGCAAGAAAGTAACTTTTCCCTACGAAATAATTAGTTCAATTTATTTTAAAATACTACACATAAAATCTAAGAAATGATCGTGGCTAAAAATGAATCAAATTAAAAAATGATAACGAAACCTCATAAAAAGATACAAATATTTGACAGATACAAGACTAACCACCACAAAATCCGGCGCATAATGTGCACTTTTAGCATAAAAATAAATATCGAAATTTATGTGTGCATGTTATATGCCGGGTATAAAAATGATAACCTTAAAAATAAATTAGACTTCTACATATATGGAAATACTGTTTATATAAAAGAAATGACATTCCTTATGAGCTTAAAAAGTTGTATTTCTAAAAGTATATAATTTTTTCAAAAGCTTAGGATAATACCTGGAATTACGCACTTCAAAACATAAAAGTATTGCACACATACATTTCAGGTCCCTCCATAAGAATCGGAGTGCACGTTATAGGCCGAAAATACGTAAAAACTCAAAATTACTGCTCAAAAGTACAGGAGCACGTTTTACATCGGATTTTACATATGTTTCAACAGGCAGAAAAGAATGAAAATGGTCAATTAACCCTAAAAATATCAAAAAGAACACAAAAGTTAAAGCATTCTAAGTAGACTATATATAGCTAAGTTTTATTCAGTAATTTTCTTCTTACTAGCAAAAAGGTAATATCCCCTTCCTATTTGCAGGAAGCTCAAATTATACATATATATCAGAAATTTGATGCAATATAATAACAATGCATTTTGAAGCTACATAAAGGCAATTAGCAAAAGACCTTGCAATTTAAAAATTTTAGTGAAATAGTGTAATCGACACTAATCCAACATCTATACCATGCCAAATTGAGGATTAAGAGCCTCATCAGATTTAATATATTTCAACACCTCTATGCAGTTTATAATGGCACCAGGAATCAATCCCATGACTTTAAAGAAATACCGTTGACTAAGAGTCTGCTATCATAAATACTCAGCTACTGCAGACACAGAATACACCAGTGAAATGAACTACAGTCGAACCTCTATATAATGAACCTCTATATTGTGAATTTTTCTACATACCGAACTTTTATCTGGGAACTTGAACATTTCACGGTTTTCTTCGTAAAATAACCTCTCTATAGCAAAGTGCATTTTCTATATAACGAGCTTTTTCTTTTGTGATTCTACTTCTTTTCTCCCTATTTTTCAATTATTTCTGAACATTTCAAGTTATTATCCCTTTGACACATTTTATGATGGTCATAAATCTTGAACTGGTTTTATTAAATCCTCACTCGCCGAGAGCAATAGAGTTCTGGACGTTTCATCCAAGTGCACCCTTTAACCCCCATTGTCCAGTTCACTAGAAACATCTTTGATATCCCCATTCACACTCAGTGGAGTTGTCCCGTGTCTATGTATTCTAGTTATAAAAAAATGTATGTTTAATATTACTTGTATGCTTTAAATTAGAAAATGTCCTTAAAATTCATTAATTTTAATAAAAAATTATTTTCTTAATATTGAAAATACAGTGACACATTCGACATTGTTTTTCTTGCAGTTTTTCTTTCTTTCTTGATGGGTAAGATATATAAAACAAACATATATTAATGTTAAAAAAGGTGTGAACAATTACTTTCTTTAATATGCAGCATTTATGAATTTAAAATTTACTTTATGTATTTCATAAAGTATATTAAAAGAGGAATCTCTATATAACGAATTTTCCATATAATGCACTTTTTTCCGGGATTTAGCGACTTCGTTACATAGAGGTCCGACAGTAATTTGTTTCAATTCCTTCTTAACTTCAATCACATTATATTGAGACAGAAAGAAAATACAAAACTAATATATTTATATATTTTAATTGATGCTCCGTTGGGTGAAGACATAGTGAATAACATTAAGAAAGATATTTTCTTAAATGAAATTAATGAAATTTTTAAACTTATGTTTCCATATCAAAAGAAAAAAGCTTAATTTCAAAATGGACTTGCATTTTTAAATTTATGTGCATATTTCATATGACTTTTAGCAAAGAATCAATTCTATTTATAAATTATGGTGAAAATTATGTTATATTGTTTAATGAAACGATAAAATCAGAATGATAAATTTTTAAATTTATATGAAAATTTCTTTATTATTTTTAAATATTAAAACAATGATGAAATAGAACAGAAAATGCTTGCATGCTTCTGGCTGTTGCTTTACTGTAACATGTGATGTAGGCATGAAATTTTCATTTCATTAAATAGAATCACATCACTTTTCTCCCCAATTAATTATTTAATAAGTTGTACTTGTATTTTTTAATTATTACCACTTCAAATTTTCCTCCCTATTTAATGTTCATTCAGATACATAAATGACAATCTAAAATTCTATAAAAGTTGAATTTAAAATAGTTTGCAGTCTAAAAGTTTTCTACATTTACTCAAAGCAATAAATGGGATTTTATGGGTAAAGAGAGTACCATAATGCAGTAAAACAACCATTTTCTGGGAGGAATATAAATGCACAAGATAAAACAGAAATCACAAATGTAGAGTTTTAAAGAAAAATGAATAATTGCAAAACACAAACGATTGAAATTATTCGGAAATGTGATCCTTTCTGACAAGTATAGAGTACATAAAAAGATTTCATATATTTAATATGGTGGTCAACTTATAATAGTAGAGATTTAATTCAAATACCTACCAATAAGTTTGCCAAGACATTATATCTGGAATGACAATTGCCATGAGCATTACACAGCTGAATTAGAGCTGAACACATCTTTATGAAAAATGTCCCATATAATATTAATTATAATCAGATCAAGCCAATTTGAGTATTTAAAGACTGAACATTTAAGAAGATATTCAACTACATTTGTTTGATTATAAATATACATCCAAAAAATGAATGGGAAACAAAAACCAAACAATGATGCTTCTTAGGTTTGTTAAGAGGTGAATTAATAACACAGGAATAAATTCTTACATAATTTTTCTTCTTTTAAGTCCATTTAAAGTATTAAGAAAAGTTTAAAACAGATAAAAAAGGTCTTTGAAAAATAATCTTGTACTGGAGTTTTTGGAAGAGTCCTGAAGTGTTAAATTGTGTTTCTAAAGAGAAAGTACTGTCTCCTTTGATACTGTTCGATTTGCCAACATACCCCATTTAAATAATAATCTCCCTGTAATGCAATGCCAGTTCACAAGATGGTGTCAATTTGCAAAAAGCCACGTTTAGTAGTTGAGAGCCGAAATTACACCCTGAATTGTAAAGACATAATTGACTGACACAGCAGTTTAGAATGTCTTAAATCAACAGATTTTACAAATATGATTCAAAAAGCTGTTTATTTCCCTGAAAAATTAATGAAACTGGTTATCTTTGTACCCTTTCAGTAAATAAAACTCTTTCAGCATCAATTAGAGATATTATACATCTCTAATTGGAAATATTTAAACATTACCAGTCTAGATAAGAATACAATTACTTACTTTTGTTGCCTATAAATTAAAACATTTGATTACATTAGATATGCATAAATATAATTAATATAATTTATACCTCATACTACGGATTTATGTGATGTGAACTTAATTGAGAGTTATAAAGATGCTAATTAAACAAATATATATCTTAAAAGGCACTGAAAAGAAACATAGAAAACAAAAGGGAATTTTTTTAAGGCTTGACAATGCTTACTGTAATCACTTTCAGCAAAAGAAACTTTAAAAACAACTCGTATAATATTGACAAATGAAAATTTTTCCTAATACAGTAACAGGAGAAAAGAATGACAAATGACTGATATAAAATTTTGAAAAACTACAGAGAAATTCCAGTTATCATAAGCAAATTTCATTATGCAGATGCAAATATTAAAAGACATAATTTTTTCCATTCATTTTTTTTAATCCATAAAATACTTACAGGTGATAAAACAAGTCTTTCTTTATGAGTTAATAACATTTCTCGGTACCTTTCTTCTGAGACTTCAAACATATCAAAACAATGATTAAGAAAATGTCCAGAACCTAAAGAATATAATTAATATTAGAAAAGAAATAAAAGACTCACATGGAACGTTTTAACATACTATACATTCTTAAGATTATAGTTACATTAAAGTGCAATTTAACCCCTTCATGACGGGCAGTGCAAATATAAATTCTTCACAGATGCATCTCATGGCTGGGTGGTGCAAATGTTACTTTTCAGCTGGAACGTTTTTTAATGACCCCTAGATGGCACTCTAAGTCCATTATATTGGAATCGAAAGTAGCTACAGTAACCTGACCTTCAGTTAGTTTATATTCTGCCTGGATGTGATATCTGCAAGTTTATATTCTGCCTGGGCTACGTCATGACGCAGTTTACCTGCTTTTCTCCACTCCTACCCCCCACCCTCCCGATAGTGTTCGATGCCTCGTCGTTTCTTGCTCTTTCCCCCTCATCCTACTCACACAGAGAAAAAGCACGACTCCCCGTGCTGGTGCTCTATTAAAAAGAATATGTTCCCCGCGCGTGATATTTTGCACATCAGCTGAGTTGGGGGTAATTGAAATGTAAATAAATAGCTCGTAAAATTTCCACTTGATATAAAACATTCACGTTTCTAATAACTCTCCCAGTGCTTTTTTTCTTTTTCTTAACAGTGTGGAGTGTTCTACAGTTTTAGCGTCAGTTCTGTTACAGTTTTTGTTGCTTTTGGATATATTTCGCATACTTTTCTTATTTCAAAAACCTTGATTTGGGGTTATTATTTGATTGTTTTGAAGGCATTTTCCTAACCTTAATATGAACAAAAAGGGTGAAAAAAGCCAAAGTGTATAATCACAAACCATGTGTAAATAAAAAAAAACGTAACAAACATTTTATGCTTGCAAATCATACAATGCAGGACTTACCGTTTCTCTATGCTTCGAGATTTTCCACACTCAGTCTTCATTTTAATTTTGCTATTTCTTTTTGTAAATAATCTTTATCATAACGTTTTTTGTTAATTTGAAAGTGTATTAATGTGCTTTGTCAATGAAAATTTTGGAAAAAAATGAATAGTGCTTACAAAATTTATTTCCCAAGGTAAGTCATATTTTTTTATATAATTTCATGTAAGTTAAAGGAAAAACGTTATTACATTCTAGTTTTAATGTTACTGACAACTTGTGTAATAATCTAAAGGGGTACCAAAAATTACAACGTTAGGACTGAAATTTTATTTTTCGTGCGTTTTTTTCTTAAGTCAGGCTTAACGACAAAAACGCCCCATCCTGAAGTGAGTAGTCCTTATGCATTCACCTCATCCTGAAAAGGTTAAATTTATTTAAATTCAGAAATATGAGTTTGATAAAGTTGAGTGCTAAATATACATAATTCTGTTATACTGTCTATATGACTATATAAGTGATTTTATTTATTACAGTTAATTTGCACTCACATTAAACATCAATTTATTTAATAAAGCACTTCAGAAATATTTAAAATCATTAAAACAAAGGAGAAGTACATCCCTCAGTTATCTCATTAAAAATGCACTAGATCATTATGGGGCATCATTTATGGGGGAGGAGGAACAATAGCATAATATTTTATAAAGTTTAAACAGCAGGAAACAAACAAAGGCTCTCATGTCACATGCAAATCTTTGACAATCTGTATCGTTTTAATATGTGGTCAATGAAATTTTTCAAATTTTCAGTCAGCAGTTGTGAGCATAAGAAATAAATTCTGCAAATAAAATATAATTAGCTTATATGTGATTCATTTAAACTTCAAAAGCAAAAGATTATTGCGTGTTTTGAACTGTTATGTTTGTGACATTGAAACATTATACAATTCTTATAAATTAACATCTGATTAAGCCACAAATTTGCAAATAAAAAATAGTGGACTTTTAAAAAATCCTAATATTATAAAACTGTGTTGACTCATAAAATATAATTGTTTCACAATGAAGAAAATCGGAAATTTAACAATTAGATAACTACGCCTCCTGAATTTAATTTTATTTCCATAAAAAAATTTGTAAAAAAAATCAGTCACTTTTGTCAAAGTTATCAAAGGTTTTTGAACTACCTGCGCATACACACACATATTACTTATGTATACAAAGCATGCCAATGCTTGAAAAATATTTTGTGAATTTCACCGAAATTACAATTAACAGCAATCGATACAATCTCTTTAGTTTTTCTTTTTCAAAGATGTAGACACTGATGGTTGAAGATCCCAATCTGCATTGTAGTTCAAGATTATTTTCAACAATTCTTGCATGGCTCCACTTGTGTAACAATGTAAGCATATTTGCATTTACTCTTTTTTCCTTTGTTTGTGTTTTGTATGGTTATGAAGCAATTTATCATTCATAATATTTATAAATGATACTGAACTCTATAAATAGTTTTTGAAAAAATTATACAATTATTTCAAGTTTTTGCAAGAAGAAAAACATAAGTAATTCTGATAGTCATGCTACACTTCTTCAAGAATTATTGGATAAAGAATTAGGCACAAATAATGAGGAAGAGAGTGATAATGATTCTGAATCTTAAATATAGCTAAGTTTTTTTATAGAAAATCTAGAAAGATATAGACAATAAAAACTACAAAAATATTATATCAAAACAAAAAAAAGATAAAAGAAAGTAAGTGAAATATACAAATGGAAGAAATTTCTGATCAGAAGTAATTACTTGAAAATAGTACACACGTAATAATGGAACTTGCAATGGGTGTTATAAAATCGTAGCAAAAGACACTACAAGAGGTAAAACTTTGTCTGTGATTGAAATGTAATAATCTAATAGGTTTTTTTTTAAAAAAAAAAAGATAAATCCATGATAATTATGGGCAAAAGGCACGCATACTGAAATGTTACTACTTGGTACTATATCACAATATATTGTTCAATTACTTCTCAATGTTGTAAGGCTTGATGATAAAATTATGAGAATGCTATATGAAGAGAAGAATACAAGTTAGTCCCAATAAGAGAGCTTTTGGATGCTTTTGTACACAAGTGTTAAGAATTCTATTTGCAGAGTGAGGAAATTATTATTGTTGAGAAATAAGACGTTTTGCGGTAGCTGTTCTTTTATCCAATATACACTAAAATAACTGCTAAATATGGGATAAAGAAGTTTGATACCCGGTAAGAAGTAAAGAAGTGTACTTATTAATACAAAGGTTTATTTATATTAACAAATTTGAAGTACACTGCAGGATGCAACTTGATTGATTGATTGACTGAATATTAATGTCGCACTGTTCAGCTACAAGAGGGCTTTTGGGCGAAGGATGCAACTTGAAGGTACAAATAAAGTTTACAAAACGCCTTTTGACATTACTTACAGATTAATTGACCATTTAATAAGATCTCACAGAAATCTAACTGATAAAAGGAACACCAGATACCTTTGAGCAAAGTCAGAGCTAAATAATAATATAACCTTGGTAGGAATAATAAAACCGAAGAATGAGAAGAAATTCTAAACGAATTTCTTCCTACAAAGTTCAGACAAACTGGTTCTACACTTCTTGGATTTCAAAAAAGAAAATATCTCATATGTATCAAAATGTAATAAATAAAGCTGTTATTATGCTAAGTACGATGCAAGTGTTGAACGATGAGACTGGAAAACCATGACTATAATTGAACAAAATGTAAAGTTGACATTGTTGTTCAATTCGGAGGAACTATGATGCATCAAGAAGAACATAAAATACCAATGTGAATCCAAAAATCATGGGTCCATTTTTGTCCAAATTATATTTAAAAAAATTTTTCTCATCAAAATTTTCTAAGAATTTAATTCTTAGAAAATTTATATTTTGTTTATGAAATATGTACCTAGGATTTGTTTGTGCAATTATAAGTGCTATAAGAAAAAATATATATATTCAGCTGTTATTTCTCATATGGGAGAACGTCGCTCAGACCTAAGTGGTTCACTGCAATGTTTACACAATAATAAAAACAACATCTCAAAAATAGATTTTGTCACAGTTCCTTCTTCAATTAAAAGCTGTTACTTAATAGCAGATCTGCTTGAAAGACTTGAGACACTTCATATCCCACTGCATTACTAATAGCTCATACACAAATGGATTTTCTATATATATTTCAAATCAGGTAGCATTTGAAATTAATTCACATTCTGATTCAATAGCTGGATCAATTTATACACAAAAACCATTAAGTGTAGCAGAAGAAATAGATAAAATTATCAAAGAGGTAAAGGCACCAATGTAGCCAATTAGACTTGAGACACTGTCATCAAAAATTCAATTAGAAATGTTTCTTTTTGAAAATGGAGGAGATGTGGCGACTACCTGAAAAGAACATACTCCTATTTAATGATGATAACATCTACTACTATCGAATCCAAACGAGCATTTTCTTTGGCAGAACAATTTGTAACAAAAATAAGGAGCTGTTTATACGATGAAACGCTGGACGAGCTGTGGTTTTTAAAAGCTTATTTACAGAAACACAAGAAATGTTTTTTAATTTCCTTATGTACTATTTTTATTTGTTTCAATAAAACTAATAATAAACCAATTGTTAACTACATTTTTAGTTTTATTATGCAATTTCAACTATGATAAAATGCCAGTATTTTTAATAAATAGTCCAATCCTAATCCCGGGAATAACAATATATCACGAGATTGCAAACCCTAGTTTGTAAAACTTTAACCCTTTTGGAACAAAGGATGCAAATGCCTGCATGCTGCCAGGGCCTGAGGTTTCAGTCCCAAGTGTCACTCACAGGAGGGTTTTGTGTAGTTAAGCCTAAATCCATAAAAATACCGAAATATAAGCGTGTTGTTCAATATTGTTCAGTATATTATATTAAAAGCATTACATATTAATATAATTTATTTACTTCAGCCACTTTCTGCTTAAGTATGATTTTTTAAAACATTTTATTGTCAGCATTTGTAAAAGTCGACCTTATAAAAAAAGTAAAAAAAAAAAGAAGACAAATTTTGTCAACCAGATCTAATTATCCATTAAAAACTAGACTGCAAACCCACATCAAATGCTTTAAAGAAAATAAATCTCTCATCTTCACTTTAAGCAAAAACCACATATTCATTGCAAGAGTAGTCGTAAAGCACTCAATTCGAAAACATTCCCTTCCCTTTATGTTTATAAAACAAAAACCACGTGTATGTGAGTAATATTTCTCTCATTTCGAGTAGAAGGTCAGATCTCCATGTATCTCAAATCTTATGCAAATAAAATGCCATCTATTGAGAAAAAAAACTGAGCTTACAAAATGTTCCCAGTGTCTGGCCAAAGCTTTCTAGAAAGACTAAGCTCTGTCACTGCAATGTCCTGAACGTAGTCACGTGATCAAAGGAGGGACGAATTTAGCGAGAGAATATGATTACATTCTAACTTCCATCTTGTATGCTGAAGTAGTTGATAGATTTTCCGTGTACTTATATTCATTATTTAGGATAAATTGACTGGATTTTCTGGGAAAAGGATTACTCGGGATTTCTTTATTAATCACAAAGAAAAAGGTGCAATATTTATATTACTGTGTAACTTTATTCTTGTCATTGAATTTTTTTCTTATGAGTCTTGAGAAAACGATATAATAAACTGACGCATATATGCCAACATCCTTGATTATTTGTAAAAAAAAAAAGATATTTTGTTTTATAAGAGAAATTAGTGTTTAAGTGTAAAATTAGTGTTTTGTTTATTCTGTCACAAATCTTAATTAACTGAAAAATATTAATAACTTAACCTAAAGCCGCACACATTTCATAATAATGTCTCATTACTGTTGTATACCAAATTTTTTCTCTAATAAAACGGGGCAGCCGTACGTTTCTGTGTTTCGCGTTTGCCATATATGAACAGTTGTTACAAACTTGGAAAAAGAAAATTCCTAGGGATTTTAAAAATACTAACAATAGTGTAGTGTGCATTAAACATTTCCTTGAATTTTTCATTGTGAAAAAAGATAAAATTACAGACAAGACTGGTACTGTTATAGAAATACCTAGAGTGTATCCAAAATTATCAGAGAATGCATATCCTTGCATTTTCCCTGGTTGTCCATCCTACTTGAATGAAAAAAATTAAAGAACGATCGGTGACAATTCAACGAAAGGAAAAAATGAAACAATTAGATGAACAACTGCTTATTAATTTCATTAAGAAAGACAAAATTACCAGTTTTGAATGTTTAAAAGAAAATCTGCTAATGCGAGAAAATCGCATATCTGATTTTTTATCTAAAAATAATGTTCTAAAACATGATTGTGAAAGTAGCATAACATTTCTTTTTATGAATTACGAAAACTGTCCTTCTACTTTAAAATCCCCGAAAATAAATACATATCTCCCTATTATTATATTTAATAATAATCGTGAATTAAATATACCTTCTGTTGGAAAAATTCTTAATAATCCTCCTAGGTTAACATATTTCATCGAATTGTTAAATATTCTTAATACAGTAAATGTCTTTGAAGAAATATGTTCCATTAATTCTGTTCCTCATTATGTTATGGCTGTTCAATCGTTGGAAAAGCATGTTTAAAATTGTAATGCTGAAAATTTTGAGGCAGCAAATTTGTTTCATTGCTGTTCAATTTAATTTGCTTTCGATATTGACTTTCAACATTAATTCGCATTTGATTTTGGCTTTCATAATTAATGTTGATTGTTGATACATGTTTGTTTTAATGTTAATTTTGTTTCATTGCTTTTTAGTTTCATCCGCGTTTGATATTCAATTGTTAATTATTGATTTGAATGTTTATTTGTTTAGATGTTTGTTTAAATGTTTTCGGTTTCATCACTGTACCAGTTACTTCGCGTTTGATATTGGCTTTCAACATTGATTCGTGTTTGATTTTCGCTTTCATGATTAATATTGATTGTTGATGCGTGTTTGTTTTAATGTTATTTTTGTTTCATCGCTGTACCAGTTAATTCGCATTTAATATTGTCTGTCAACATTAATGTTGATTGTTGATGTGTGTGTTTGTTGTAATGTTATTACTATGGTATAGCAGTATAAATGTGTACATAATCAACTATTAAAACAATTTTTTTATGAAAACACTTATTTTGCATACTGTGGAGTGACCTGTGGAACAGGGTCCTCGCCCCTCACTCTGGAAACTGTGCTTTAAATATAATATTTAATTCACAGGCTAATGGTTCCACATAAATTAACTTAAAAAAATGGTAGTTTTAAATGTTAAAAATAATATAATAAACTGACACTTTTATCAATTTTATGTTATGTTTAACGTTTATTTTATCGATGCACATATGAGTTAGCATTTTTTTATTCTGAAAAATATGCACTATTTCTTAAAACTGCAATAGTCTGTTTAACACAAAGAAATTTTAAAAAACTATATCTTGCTGAAGCTTTTTCTTATAAAAGTAGAGAAAGCCCGTGCAACGCCGGGCCATACATCTAGCATATTAAAAGATAAATTAGGCTACCCAGAAATGTTTAGGGACACTGCAATATTCATCAAACATATTTTAGATTTCTGGCAAATAATGAATAGTAAAAATCCAACTAAGGGTCAAAATCTTAAATTGAAAAACAGTGTTCCTTTTTCATCAATGGATGATGATAGATTAACTTTTTTTTCAAAATTTGTTCAGTGGCTGGACTGCTGGAAAAATTTAAAACAAAATAAATGAGAAGGTTGTTTAAGCGAAGAAACATTTTTTGCTTTGAGGCATATGGTAAATACCATCCCAGAACTAATATAGTATCTTTTGACGGAGCAGAATTTCAAATGTTTTAACTGGAAAGTTCCAAACTGATAGTTTAGAAGCCAGATTTGGGCAATACAGACAAATGTCTCGAGCAAATTATCATGTCACTGTGCAGGAAATTTTGCAAGCTGTGTGTGTGTGTGTGTGTGAAAAAAAGTTACGCATTAAAAGTGTGTTAACTTTGCACTCAGATAAATATGGTACTATCTCACTAAAAAAATTAATTTCAAATCATTCAGGTGAGATATTTCATGTTAAAGCAGATATTACAGATTTCAATGAAATATTAAACATTAGAAATAAATCAGATATGATATTTCAATCGAAGAGTATCAAGCTTTAATGTATATAGCGGGATATTGTGTGCATAATATAAAATTTGAATGCTCCAGTTGCAAGCATATATTTGTTTTAGATAAGCAGATTAATTTCGACTTGGAAAATATTGAAGGGACAAAATTTGAGACTTCTGGATAGAGGAGGTTTAAAAATGCCCACAGATATTGTTATGAAAGTCATTTCAATGCAATATTTAATTTGTTAATATCGAAAACATTCGAATTGAAGTTTCTTAAAGTTCATTGCCAATTATCTTGCTTTACAAGCATAACCGAAGCGTATCAGGAACTACACGAGTTGTGGAATGTCTTTCATTCGTTTCATTCACCTTGTGTAAATTGTAACATTCCTGCATTTTCATATTTTAAAAAAGTATTCATTACATTTGGGAATATATGCTTAAATAATTATTCAAAAAAGCGCAGTTAAGAAATTTTAACCATGAAGGATAACCGAAAAATGAAGAAATTTAAGGCCAATTAAATTAATGTTTGCTCTTTGTATTTTTCTGTTTTATTTATTTAAATATTCAATTATCGATTTGTATGTTATTCATTGTGCTTGTATATCCTTGTAATTTTTTTATACTAAATACATTTTATGAACATGGTTAATTGTTCATATAAATATTATTTGAAGAAAAATTACTTATTTACATTATTCGTTTAAATTCTTTTCATAAAGATTTTAGCATTCCAAGTATGTAAAATGTTATTTTTTAAATTTCAAAACTTTTGTTTGATATTTTTTTGTTTTGCCATAGCATAATATTGAATTTTAATGCATATGCATAAAAATAATGTAATTAATAATTTAAATAATATTTTCACAAATGCAAATGATTCAAAATTTGAAACTAATCAGTACGTTGCCTCATTAATGATATATTCTGTGAAAAGATTTTTTTCTGATTATTTATAGGTACGTGTATTTATATATACTCTAATGTATATACATTTTTAACGTCCTATATTTGCTACATAATTATTATGGTGTTTAAACTGTTCTTGTCATAAGCATTTTTTATGTAATAGTATGCCTCAAATACTTTACTTTTCCGATTTTCTTTACAAGTAAATGTTTCTTTTTTATTTTATTGGATTGAAATTATTTTATATTTTTGAATATTGAATGAATGAATTATTTTAATTGAATATTTTTAATGTATTACTATATAATTACTGTGGTATCTAAAACTGTTTGTCATTTCTATATTTGCATATATTTTTTGCACGCATTTTTTTACAATATAATATGCTTCAACTACTTTACTTTTCATATTTTCTTTACAAGTAAATGTTTGTTTTTTATTTTATTGGATTGAAATTATTTTATGCTTTTAAATATTGAATGAATGAATTATTTTAATTGAATACTTTTAACGTATAATCTAGAATCTATTTTTATTATATAATTACTGTGGTGTCTAAATCTGTTTATCATTTCTATATTTGTATATATTTTTGCATGCATTTTTTTTTTATAATTCTTTCTTTTGTTATGATTCATTGATTCTATGAGCATAAAAAATGTCATTTAACAGGAAAAAGGAACTCCAGCAAAATGTTTCTAAATTCACTTGATTTTTTATTAATATGCCTCTAATGCTCTACTTTTCAAATTTTCTTTGCAAGAAAAAGTTTTTTTATTTTATTTTATCTGTTTGAAGTTATTTTTAAATTGAGTCAGTTTTTTCTTAGATTTTTCTTATAATGTTAGGAGCCTTTCATGAATGATTTTGTCCCTTTATCCGGGAAAATATGCATCATTCTAGCGTGTTAAAGCATAACTTTCAACAGAAAATATTCTAAGTGAGAATTAAAAAGAAATAATCAATATAAATGCAGAAAAGAAATAAATGTTCAAAGCTTTATATTCCTCACAGAGCGAATGCGCGCGCGTAAAAAAGCTTTCCCTCCTTTCATGACGTCATCAACACTGTCTCAGCCTGTTCTTCAAGACGGCCTTGGTCTGGCGCATAGGTGAGTCGCTTGGCCTGTGGAGGGAGAAACATGCTGGCTCATCCTTGAGCCATTTGACCTCTGAAAGTGCTTCATCCTGGCTCATATTTGGGACATTCGTCCTGAAGGGATTAAGGAAATGTTCGAAGTGTTTACTTTTTACAAGAATGCAGGCTCTACGCCCTTTTAAAAGTGACCGCTGGATTTGTGTTTGAAATAAGAGCTAAGTTTATTTTTTCCACTGCTTTAACAATTATTTCCTACAGTTCGGTCACATCTTTAAAAGTATTTCTTTTAAATAGTTAAAATGAACCTTTTATTTCAAGCAGCGAAGTAAAAAATAAATCAACGGGGTCTAAATCTGGTGAGTAAGTTGGCCATGATGTGCAATCCAACTTCCGGAATATTCTATGTCCAAATATTCCTGTACAGGTCGTGCAAAATGAGCTTGGAATCCATCTCATTGGAACCAAATCTCCCAATAGATGTTGTGTGGCACATTTTCCAGCAGGTCTGACAAATTGTTTCGAAGGAGATTAAATCATTTGGCTCTATTTAGACTTTTTGGATACTGAAACGGTCCTATAACTTTTCCATTTTATATTCCAGTCCACATGTTGATTTTAAATTGAAATTAGAACCGGTTCTTAACACATTAAATGTGGGTTTTTTACATGCCATCAAAGAAGTTACATTAGTTTACTCATACATATTCGTGCCTTTTAAATGTAGATTCGACAGTCCACAATATTTTGTTCACGAATTCCAGACCTACACTATTTTTTGTCAACATTCTTCAACAAAACTCGGCCTGCAAGTTAACTTAAAAAAACTTTAGATAATACAACAATGATTTATGTTTCATACTTAAATTTATTGCTTGATTTGAGATACTTAAGATTCAGTATTTTTAAATGACGTCATTTTGTAAAAGAAAACAAAATGACAATGATTATTATGGATAGATATGAAGCGAGTCTTATACCATTTTGGAATTATCACTAAATGGTCATCTTATGTAAATTGCTTCAGTAGTATGGAATGTTTTTCTTTTTATGAAGCATCAAAGATAGGCAATATCATTTTCTCAAACCGGCTCCAACTATGTTAATTTTAACAAAACCAGTAAAGATTTTAGCTCCATTTGTGACTGTGATTCATGGCACAGCTGTGAAAGATAACAGTAAAAAAATCACTGCAGGATTTGTGGTCGCAGTATTTAATGATGTGATGGAGGATATAAACAGAGGTGTTTTTAAAATGAAGAGGTTATGCAAATAAAAAAATTGTCTACAAATGTAATGGATAAAAGAAAAAAATGCTGTACCATTTTAGAATCTTAATGGGCCAGCTTTTGAGAAACTTGCCTGGACTGTGTGTGATATTTATCTTTTTATGGGGAGTCAAAATTAGGTGACGAAATTTTCTCAAATCCGAACTCACACAAACCAGTAAATTTTAAACTAAACCAGCAAATGTTTTGTCTGACTTGTGACTGTGATTAATAGTATGTCTATGTAAGATGATGTTAGTGAAAAAATGATCACAAAATTGTGAAATTCGTGGTTACAGTAGCTAAAGATATGATGTAAGGTGTCAATTTTCCACATTTTCAAAAATATGTCTGGCCTCATCTAACCAAGAGCTAGGGATTTTTTTTATCATTTTTCCAGAGCAGATATGACCCCATCTTTCACCTTGTACCCACTTATCAATGAGTTTCAGGACACTCTGTTTATATATGTGTGTATACATGTAAACAATCTCAATAACTACTAGAGTTAAGCACAGATGTGGAAGAACAAAAAAAAAGTAGACAAAAAATTATATAAGCATTTATTTAAAATTAATATTCCCTTGAGACTTCTGAGTATAAATCTAAATATGTAGTTATAAAGGTTCAGAAAATAAAGAAAACTACAATTCCTAAGATAAAATACAAAAGAATAAGAATAATCTTACCTAAGAAACCAGGAGGAAAAGTTGTTGTAGCTGTAATTCGAGTCATTTCAGAACTCAATGATGCTTCATGGTTTTGAAGTTGTTTTTTAAATTTTCTGGAAACTTTAGGAGGACTGCTCTCTAATACAAAATTTTTAAAAAATGAAAAGGAAAGCACTCACTAAACATATTTTAAAAGTTCAAACTAAACTTCTTAAATATCATATTTTAAAGCTGAAAAGAATGAATTTGAAGAGAAAACTTATGCTATATCTGTAATGTGAAATTGGTATTTTTCACATGTTTATAACTCAGTGATTCTTACTTGATATAACATGATTTAAAAATATATGCAAGATAACTAGACAATCTTAAATGTTCACTAATTTACTGCAAGAGAACATTCCTAACTTGCATGTGATTTAAATAATGATAGAAAATGAATTTTTTACTGAAAATTACATCAGTCATATATTCTACCTGTCATTACTATACACTTACATATAAATGAATGAATGATGAAAATAGGTATTGATAAACTTTTATCGAGAAAAAAATTAATAAACATCTGAACAGCTGTACATTGTTTTTTATTCCTCCACATTTCTGAAAATTAATATACTATATTTATTCAAATAAGCCATAGCTTTATCCAAAGTTAATACAACAGAAAATCTAGTGCGACTTAGAATCGATGACGGTTTAGATTCGCATAAAAACGGTAATTAATTTCTGACAGAAAGAAAAATCTTGTTAATTTTTTCAAATTAAAAATATTGCAAAACATTTTTAAATAATTTGATGTGCTTTTTTGATTTAAAAGATAAATTATCAGAAATGAAAATTATACTGTTTAAGGTTTCTTCATATTTTTGCATAACAAAGGATACTTTCTTTTTTTGCTTGATAAATGCAAGAATAATTAAATTAGATTTAAAATTAAACTCTATACAGCACTTAACTTTTATTTTCCATTCTTTGAATGTTGAAGTGTGTTTCCTTTTTTTTTCTCGCCATCACAATGTTTTGTTCACTCACGGCAACCCGGCCTCTTCAGCAAAGAAAAAAATATCATTCGGTGCAGTACCACAAACGTTATTTACAGCACTTTCCTCGATAGTTCGCATACTTGGCGTTCCTTTTCCCGTTTTTTAAAATCTTTTGCTTTTAAGAATAGATTTCAGTTTAATTTTTGAAATGCGTTTTCAGGTACATCCTGTCGACTTTTTTCCCAACATGTTTCAAGTCAACGCCAAGTTTTTTTAAAAACGGTTTTATTCAGCGAGCAATCTATACGTCTATCACTGAGAGAAAAAGACGCCAAAGTGAAAATCTATGTGGCATTACCACTTATGTCCAGATGTGTTAAGTACCATTCTCTCAGCTTAGGAGTTATACTTGAAAGTTAATGCTGACATATAGTGATATAAAAAATAATGATCTGTTTGGACCATCTGTTCAGAGAAATAATTGGATGTTTACTTTATTACTTGAAGATGTAATGGAAAATAAAAGTTAAGTGTAATATAAGGAATTTAATTTTATATCTAATTTAATTATTCCTACATACATAAAGATAAAAATAATTGGAGAAGAAAAATCTAGCAGTGCAATAATGAGAAACAGATGCTTATTTTGAACATTTGATGTTGCCTGGTTAACACACAGTCACTTGCACCTTTAAGAGGATTAAATTGGTTTGATGCACTCATCCACACACAACTCAAGATGCTTTTTATTTTGACAACTTTTTTAACAAGTATTATTAAGTGATTTTGAATTAAAAGATGAATTAACTTAACTCAGTGGTGCAACAACCCATGATGGCCAAGGCCTACTGTGGCCAACTCAATATACTTAACCTTGGCCCCTGAGGTGCATGAGCAGATGTTCTAGTCAGGTGGTCAGTCTGACGTGAAACCCTCAGTGTTAAGTTCCTAAACAAGCCTGGTACTCGTTTATCGATCCACTGAAGGGATGAAAGGTGAACTTTGCCTAGCTCGAGGTTTGAACCTCGGACCTGTGGCGTGGAAGCGCTATGCACTAACCACTCAGCCATTGCACCTCAAAAGATGAACCAACTGTAATAAAATCTAACAAATCAATGAAGGAAGAAAAACTCAAATTGTATACAATAATACAATCTACTGAAACTCCCTAGATATCCATATTGATCAATATAACATACCTATATAACTTGTGTCTCTCCAACTTAATAATAATGAACAAAAACTAATGAAATATAACATGTTCAATTTTTTTTATCTCTTAAGAATTTCACACCTCCTATATTTCACCATAAAGACTCAGCAGGTATATGTAAATATATATTTGTGAATTTTGTATGCTGACAAAAGTGTCTTCCTATTTATTCTATACATGTTCAAAATGATTTAAGTATAAAGAATATAAAGGAGTTCTTATAATTTTAGAATAGATATATACAATCACCATCTATTATAATTAAAGTAGTACATATAGGATTAATATACCAATTAAACTGGCTTTTTCCCCTATGCATTTAGAGAGTGTGTAAGTTTATTAATCCATACATAGTATACCTGTAATATAAAAACTTAACTACCCATTGCAATAGTTGAAAGATATCGTAACTGCTTCACACAGTGTCTATAGTAGGCAATACATAATTTGAGTTCCAATTTCTCATTAAAACTTTATCACCAAAGTTATTTGCCTGGCATACCGAAATGCATCCCAATTTGATTCCACAGTATCAATCACTTTGTTTTAATAAGGCAAATCTTTGTATATCATGATATTTGAAACTATTAAGCATCAGCTTCTCACTTTTCTATTAAAGTGGAATTACCATCATATCAATTACCAGTAGCATCTATAAGATGTAATTCTTGGTTTGGGTGAGAGTTTCAAGAATAAATTAAATTATAAAGCTTCCAAATAAGTACTGCAATTATAAATAGAGGATTTCATGTAGAATATTTTGCTGAAAAATTGACTGCAAATTCAGATAATATAAATGGATAAAATTTCCTATCAAACTGGAAAAAGATACATTCTAAAATTGTCTCAGAATTAAAGATTAGTGTATACAAATACTGCAATAAAAATATATTAAATTTGAAAAATTTATGTATTATACCATAAAAAAAACTCTTCAAATGCGTAAAAAATATGAATAGCTATTTGTAACAAAAATAAATCATCAGTATTGTAACATTTAAGTGAGAGTTCATATAGAAAGCATCTAAAAAACTGGATAAATATAAAATGATCTTATATTTCATGTATGTTTTGTTTATTATCCTATTTTTTATTCTATATTTTCAAAATTAAATATTCAATTAATGCTTTTTAACTATAATTCGTTAGAAATGATCTCCTCCAATAACAAAGCATGACAGTTATTTGAAAAGATAACCATATAGGGCAGGGTAGGATAAGATAAGGTAAGGTAGGAAATATGATAGTTTCTTGTATGAGTTTCTAAATTCTTTTCAAGTTATCTTTATAACAAGCTGTTTGGCATTATTATAATACAGATTAACACCTTCTCTATCCATGAAACCAATAAGTTTTAATAACAGGCTTAGGAACAAGCTGTATACAGAATTAAAAGGTTATATATTTCAAAATACATATTTTCTTTAGCATTAAAGATCTGTATGTAAAGAATTTCTAGTTTGTTTTTCTTTTTGAGCATATATCGCATTTCCAGCATTACAATATTAATAAATTAAAACATGCTATTAATTATGCATACATTTTAAGAAATAAATATCTAAATGATAAAACCCATGAAAAATACTTAACTTTCGTTTAGAATTTTAGCATATAAAATATTATAATTAGACAAAAATTTTATTATAATTAAACCACTAAATACTGGCTGTATTAAAGTGGAATAAGATGCACACAATAATAATCTTTACCAACAAACACTTTTTCTCTCAAAGAGTGCCTCCATAAAAAATGCACCAGTTCTATATTCAATTAGTGTGAGATGTTTTTATAAACTATCCAATTTTACCTTGTTGGATTCAAATTAGGGAATTGATTTTAAAACACACTTTCCTTATTATATTTCATGAACCTTTGCTATAAGCAAAAATTTTAAGAAATTAAAAATATAACCAATTTTTATAAATTTACTAAACAAATTAACTAAATGGTCCAATGTTGTACTGTTACTATTCAGTATGCAACACAAAAATTAAATGCCAACTAGAAAACCTAAATAATTTGAGGCATAAAACAAAAGAGCAGGTAAAAAGTAACTTCGTTACAATAGTAAATCAAAATAATAATAACAGGTGGGTTCAAGTAAAATTACCAGGATAATTTTCATCATCAGATGATGTGTCAATTTCCCCAACTTCCTCACGAAGATCTTGCAAGGCTGAAAAATACCTTAATCTGGTTCTTTCAGATAAAGTAGCATCCTTTGGTTTTGCAATGAATTGCTGCATTTTAACAGGTTGATCGGGTGGTGATGTATATGACGCATTGATGAGTTTCTGCAAAAAAATGCATAAAATAATCCTAGTGTAATCACTACTATTCTTCAAATCTAACATTAAATACATTCAGTGAAACACGTAAATGAATTTCTAAATGTGATTGACTTCTGAGACATAAGCACAGTAAAAAGCAAAACACAAGAAAAAATAAACATAGAAGGCAAAAGGTGTTAAAATAGGGAGGTGATGGAGACAGCATTAAAACTAAAACATATTATTAAAAGCATTGATAGAAAAATTTCCCTTGGTACTATAAAGAGTTACTGAATTTCTCTTAAAATTCACAAATAAAAAGAGCATATAGTCATGCATATAATATAGCATTAGGAATCATTTAAAATATTTATAGAATTTAAATAATCATTTTTGAAAAAAATTACTGGTTTTTAAAGACCTATATCAAAGCCATCAATTTTTAAATATTTATATTTGATAAATGAAAAATTTGGAAAAAAATTATAGCAATTACTTTTCTGATAAAAATAAAGAAATTGTAGGTAACTGGTATTTACATCATGAAATAAATATCTGACATATTTCGTGAATATGCAACTTCAAAAGAACTTAAATTTCTCAATAGCCAATTGATTTCTACATAAACTCTATATTAATTGTAAAATTAATATTTAAATACAAAGATAACTAAGTACTATGTCAAATCTTGATACTTTTACATTTTTTAATAAAAATTACAACTAAAGTAAACTAAAACTTTTATTTTAGAAATGCTAAATAAAACCCATCTTAAGAAAAAAAAAATTTTAACGTAATTTACTTTTCTAGACAGTAGTATTTCTTGAAGAAGACGAAAAGAATATTGCTTTTGATGATTTTTATACTCCCTATAATTGGCTCGTTTTAAGGCTTTAGTAACTTCTACAACATCAGAACAAAGAAAGCCGTCTGTAAATAAAAATTAAGAGGATTAAATCTTTCTCAATAAGCAAGAACTTTGAATTTTTTGTATTTACACAATAATTCTTCTATGCAAAAAATTCATTACAGGTAAAAAATATTGAGTATCATTTTCATTAATTGCATTAGACTTATTACTTTATTAGACTTTTATCAGACATTCTATGTTTTTTTAACTGCATGTCATGTAGTACAAATCTATTTTAAAAAAGTGACATTCTAAACATTACATATTTAGTCAATGAGAAGATCTTAAAAACGTTTGCTTCAACAGTTAAATTTGATACTATAAGGAAAAAATTCATGAGTTTAAATATAATATTCAGTGCTATATCAACATTAATTAGAACTCTACTTCAAAAATATTTCTAAGCAACAAATATTATCTGTTTTAAAACATTCAGTTCAAAAAAGGGGATAAAACAAGAGATAAGACTCCAATTTTGATAATATTTTTAAGAAGTTTTCCCATTCTACATTCTGTTTTCTACATTTTTTCACAATTTAGTACATATAAATAGAATGGAACTCATGTAAAATAAGACACTTATAAGGCTTTATGAATATTTTACATTTAGCATCTAAAATCATTTGAGACAAAAAAAAACTATGTGTCTAAACTTAAGTTACTACCTATGCAGATTTCATAATTTATATTTATATACTATCACCTAAAACTCCACTCTTATCCACATTTTGGTGAATTATAAAAAATGGATCAAAATTTAAAAAGATTCATAAAATCAACTCTAAGTTTCTTATTGTAATAATCACTAACTTTGTAGGTCAAAATTCAAGAAATAGCTGCAAGAAAGTTAACCAATTATTTCGAAAATATTGTTCGAAATATAACGAACAGAGAGAATGATGAAATGCAGTACATATTACATTCTTTTTTTTAACATAACTCTACATACAAAATCCCCCCACAAACAATTTACTACAATAGCAGTGAACACCAACACAATTCTTAATGACTTCACATGAACACACAACTGAATTACAATTAGTTTAATATTTACATCAGTTTTAATTACCACATGAATATTGATAGATTTAAAACATCTTTTAGGTAGTTAATTAAATGCTGGGTCATTTCAAGCTTATTACAGCAACTTCTCATCCTTTAAAAGATGTGCTAATTTACGAGTAAAAGTCATTATCTTTCAGTGCTCCCTAGTAAGTGTTTTATTTTGTCATCCAGACCAGCGTAAATGTTTTAAAAGTTAAGTTGAACACATTAAACATTAAATTGCTTTCCATTTCATGCCATTATCTTCATGAAAGAAATTGTTAAAAAACAGAATGCACAAACTGCTCTAAAGAAATAAGCAACAAGTTTATTACATTTACACAGAACTTTTCTTAAAGGTAGAAACAGTATTCCTTATCAGAAAAGAAATTCATATTTTAGAACATTAACATCTGGAAAAAGTAAAATATTTTAATAATCTATTGAAGACATGTTGCCACAGAATTTTTATTAAGAATTTTTGGGGAAAATATGTGATATATATTATTATCATACAAATTCTATTCATTGGATAAATTGCAATGAAAACCAACAAGAGTTACTTAACTTTCCTTTAAAAGATTCTGGTATATTTAAGATATATATAAATATATATTTATTAATTTAAGTAAATGATGTGATTAACTTTTACAGAAATGGAAAAAGCTACCTTATTTACTTAAATCCTTCCTTTCATGTGAACCAAGCCACCCTTTAATTTTATATTCTAATTATTATTGAGTTCTGATCTTTATTTCACTTTTAAAAACTTGTGATAAAAATTTTAATGGAAGAAAGTTTATTTTCTTTCTCAGACTACACAATCTGCATAATGAAGCATGATAACTTGCATTTAAATTGTCATTATAAAAATTTTAAACAAAAATGACCAAATTGTATGAACTTCCTTTTTAATATTTTTTTATGTTAGTTTATTAGCTGAGAGATGTATCAAAATAACCAGAAAAGAAAAAAGCAAATGTTTTGAACTACACTGCTGGACATGCAAAATGCAACACCAAGAAGGACCAGATATATCACAGCAAAATTTGTTTGGCAGATAACTTGTTGTACAAAGATCAAATGATTAAAAATACAGACTCTTGTGACATGTGGACGACAAAATCAGTAGTTAATGAAGCCACAGTTGTTGGCTATAACTGCTGCCACACACCTTGCCATAGAATCAAAGAGGGTTTGAATGTATCCCTGGGGTACAGCAGTCTATGTGGCTATCACATATTGTCAACGTTGAACTGGTGTAGCAATGGATGGCGTATCCTGGGCCAGTGGTTGTGCGAGCCTGGCCCAAACATTTTTGATAGGCGATGGATCAGGAGAACAAGAAGGCTAATGAAGCAATTCAATCTGACGGGTAGAGTTCTTGAACAATGTGTGCCACGTGTGGTCACGCATTATACAGTTAGGATATGGCGAATGGTGAGCACCATAGGCGGTGCAAACGCCTATGGTTTCCAGTCAAGGGTAAACGAAGCAATGGACGCCTTGCGGACATTTCCACTCTGCTGCAAATGGTGTCGACTGGTATGAGCAGACACTGAATGATGCATAACAGACTGAATCTGTTGTGCTATGGTTCATGATGCGACTGCACGATTCATCACTGTCATGCGCACAATCTGCTAGTCATCACGGACAGTGGTGCAATGAGGTGGGTGCGATCGGCCATGTCGGTCAGACGTTTCTTCCTGCATCCAGCAATAACAGATTTGCATCACAGTTGCTAAGTTTCGTCCAACAGGTTGACCGATTTCTCTGAAGGATAATCCGTAATCCCTATAGGTTACTATTCTCCCTCAGTCGAAGCAAACCAGGGTCAAAACATGCTCGATGTCTTCGATAAGGCATAGATAAACAGCTTAAGCCCAAAAAACAATTGCCATGCTTCAAACCGTCAATCTGTTCTCCCCTTATATAGCGCTTACGGGTGGCGCTACAGTCACCCGTGATGTGCGTTTCGGCTATAGTGCTAATAATTCGCATATATAATCGCCACCAATGCATGAAGTAAATTTCACATGATTTGTATGCTTCCTTCAGGGTGTTGCATTTTCTGTGGTCAGCAGTGTATAAGTCAATTAAGATACAGTTGTATTGCTCACAGTAGCATTTTTCGTTCAGTGTAACTGTGTTTTGAAGCATACAGTGCAAATTGTACGATATTCCATTTTTATTCCAAGCGCTTCTTTGTTTGCTGTTGCAAACAAAGAAAGATCTCTGATACAAATCATTAACTGAACATATTGAATCTGTATTTAATCATCTGTTTAGTAAACAGATGATTATTCCTACAATGGTCTTCATTTTTACACATTCTGATAATAACCATCAGTTACACAAACCCATCAATATTAGGAATTTTTCACAAAACTGGGTTTAATAAATTTGGAAACTGAAAAACCAGTTTTGATTTTTACTAAACCTACAGTTATCATGGTAATGACAAAAAATAAACAATTTTGCAGTTAGATATTGTAATCTCTGGTTGCAGTCATTTCCCACTCTCATGAAGGGGTTACTATTTGTAAAGAAGGAGGGCATTGGCCTTTGAAGCAAAGAGATGGACTTAAAACTTCTCTATCGTTTTTCTGTGCAATATACTGTGCTTGTACAAACACACACATTGAATACTAACACATAACACCATAGAATGTTAACACAAATATATACATATATTTCCCTAAAAACGTTAACCCCTAAACGTTGTTTTATTTAAATGAAAAGGAAAGATATTGCTGTCATTGATCTAACTGAAAAATGTATCACTTATATATTTCATTTTTCTACATAACAGATAAATGAACTAATCCTAAAAAATTTAGTGTTGAACACACTGTGGAAACAAATTATAATCATGCATTGACTAACCTTGATGAAAAATGAAATACTCATAGTGTTAATACAAAACACACTCTGCGACAATACACTCTATAACAAAAAAAAACGATGCACCAAGAAGGAGCTGCCCGATTGTAATAAAATTTTGTATGCAAAGACATTTGTACCAAACATGCAAATGATTAAAATTTGGTGTTCAATGAACGAATAGTGAGAGCTACTGAACATTGGAACTGTGCACTCAGCAGGTGTCTAAAAGAAGCAATCTCAATCTGATGGTCAAAATTTCTGTTGCATTGTGATTTAGGACACCTTTCAAAAACTAAACAAATGCCTTGTTGCAGGATTTGAGCACATTACAAACAACTGTCAAAGTTTGAAAGAGGTTGTATGATTAAATTGAAAGAGACAGGTTGGGCAAATCGAAGAATCACTCATTATATGGGTCAAAGCAATGTTGCCATTAGAATATGCTGGCAAGAATGGGTGAACAATTGCAGATTTCAGCGCCATGATGGTAGCGGCCGACCTAGGGTAACAGTAGGTAGAGAAGACAGATTGATTGTCAGACCAGCTGTCACAACGCCTGATTTGTCATTATAAACCATCAGACGTGTGACCTGCACACGAATATCCACCATGACCATTCACAAACACTTGTACTAAACATTAACCACCTGCCACTCATGCCTGCACACTATCGAGCCAGATTAGAGTGGTGCTTGGCTCGATCAGGTAGGAGTCAAGCTGACTAGGAACGTAAAGTGTTTCGTGATTAATACTACTTCCAACTGTGTCTTGACGATCATGGAAGACATTTCTGGAGACGCCCAGGACAGCATGCCAATTCTGCTTTCACTATTGCATGCCATACAGGTCCTCAACCATGGCCTGCCATTTCTTTTGACAGCCGGATCCCTATGGTCGTCATTACAGACATTAGGTTGTTATAGAGTGTAATTTAAACATTCTTCCAATTAAAGTTAAAGTTAGTCTATCTACAGTATCATTACACATTGGAAAAATGAAGGAAAAAGATTTTATTTTCAGATATTCATTTCCCTTAAAATCATAAAAAAAACACCTATGTTTGAGGCATTTACATTCTAAGATAAAAGTTTCAAAATCACTTTATATTACCTGGTTAAAAATTCAGAATATTTCCATACATATCTTTAGAATACTTTTACTGCAACCATTAATTCCTTTAGCATTTTCACGACGGGTGTGTCATATATTCACCAGTCTCAAACCCACTTTCAATGCACTTTTCAGAAGGGATGGGCAAACCAGTACGAAACGTGATTGACCAGTACATCATCTGACTGCTGGTGACACTTGGGGATCAAGCATATATGACACATCCGTCTCAATAATGTTTTCCGTTGATGAATGCGTCGTCGCATAAGGGTTAATCCCAGAAAGCATAGTGATGAAAAAAATTAACTATCATACACCAAGCAGTTCAATGATAATACCTTACTAAACTATGAGTAGTCAATCATTGTTACATTTAGATGCAAACAAAGGCAAGAGACAAAATTTTAAAACACTAACTTTAAGATAACATTTGACATTATACTTTATTCCAGATAAAAGTTACACATAGACAGGAAGGAACTATATCAAGAAAAGTTGTAATACATAAGAAAAATGTATACAACACCCATTTCACAATAAATTTTAATCATTTGAAATTTTTTTCCTGCCTTCTGTTTCTGAAAAGTAAATGCCAATACAGCATTACACTTTTATGAATAGCATAGAACTAATTTAAATGCTGTAATTAATTGTTAATATACAAGGAAAATTTAAAAGAAAAAAAATCACACTTGAAATTTTATAATATATATATACACACTTTTAAAAAGTAATGTCTCAAACCTTTCAACTTCCTAAAAAAATGCTTGAATGGTGATCCAAATTTAAAATTTTCCCCCAGCATCAATTTTCTATGAAAGAATATCAAAATAGAAATGAATGTAATATATTTAACACAGCATTAGTACAGAAACAATTATTATTTTACATTAAAAGTGATTTTTTTTATAAAATATTTAGTAAATATTTTGAAAAATTATAAAATGAACAAAAATACAGCATAATCTATGATAAAATATAATTTGATCAAAGAAAACACATACAGGAATTCACTTATATTAGCATTCTTTGATCCCAAAGAGAATTGGCATATGGGTGAATTCCTGATAAGCAAATAACATTACAACATGCAAAGACAAATTAAGCATTTTTTTAATGTGTTTACTTTTAGATTTCTGCATTCAGAGTTTTGATTTAATGGTCTGCAACTAAAAAGTACATCGCTGATTTGGACAAATCTTTTAAGTTAACATGCTTAGCAAACATCAATGGAAGTGAAAAATTGACAGGAAGCTTCAAGGCAGCAGTTCCTACTATTGCATGGCTTTAGGATAGACTAGAAGACTGAAGAGAAATAACAATGTACTTTTTTAGATCACATGTTGTTTTTTTCATCAAATGGGGCAACATTTTGGCCCACTAAATTTAGAAGACACACACTCAAGAGGTGACAGCCATTTCAGGAGTAGCAACATCTAGTAGCGGCTCTCACTACCAAATTTTGATGCTTGAATTAATATTATTTCAAACTTGTTGCATGCTAAATATTGCCGAGTGTACCAAAGTCAATCTTTTACAGGTCAGATAATCATATGACATACATGCCTACGGTTTTCGTATCAAGAAACTCTATGGACTCCAGTCGGGATTGAACACACAACCTTGGGCTTATGAGGCAGGCATGCTACCTCTATGACATCAAGCCAACTATATCCCATATGTTTTTTTTTCAATGGGACTGCAGATTGGTATTTTTACCTATATCCCATATGTACAAGCTCTCATCATAAAAAAGCTTCTAATACTAAGTTCTCAATGTTATGGCAAATTGTGTAAGAGAAGTTACTCATAACACAATAGGTTTTACCTGGATTATCAATTGATCGATTGTTTAATGTCTCAAAGAAACATGAGGGCTATTGGTAACAGGCCACTGGCACCCTATTTTTAAAAATTTCACACCCAGGCAAAATAAAGACTAAACCAATGTGAATGAGCCTCTCTATATGGCAGATCTTCAGTGGCATTGGGAATCGAGTCCACAGCTTGATGGGAACATCCCAAGTTGCCCTGACCCTAACTACTTGACTACCCTTTAGCCACACCCAATAGCATTGTAGTTTCAATAAAACAATAGATTTGTATTAAATTCACTGACAGGGAGAGATTTAGAGCAATTTCTAATTCTAAACATACTGGCCTCAGAAAAAAAGCTCATTATTTAAAACCATTTCACTAAAAAAAAAAAATATGGCCATTACAATTATTTAAATTTAATGGTATGGAAAGGAATATGATCAATAATATTTTTGTAATTAATGCAGAGATTACTTATGTATCTGTCCAAAGAACAACATGAAGAATTAAAGCCTTACATAAAGCTTTTAAAAAGAACACATGAATATTTTTTTGATGTTAACACTAAACAAACCTGATACATGAATTTTTAGAAACATAGTAAAGGGTTGAAAGTAGGGGTTGCAATAACAGTATACCGAATACCGGTATTTTAAACAATTTGTACAATTTTGAAATACCAGTATTCACAAGTTTAAATACCAGTTTTTCGGTATTTACTAGAAATTTCTTAAAATTGTTTCCACTATTCAGGTATCACCAACATCACAAAGTAATATACGTTTTTATTTTTGTGTCTAACTAACGGGCGGAATTAATTAAACTGTGAATATAAAGTTATATCGTACTATCAAAAGAGAAATGATAAAATATGTGGATCATCCAAAGAGACGGGGCAAATATATCCTGTTACAGCTCAGAGCGATACTGCACACACTCAGGATTTGTAGTCTTATATTCATATATACGAAAACAAGGTCGTAATTGTGAAGAAAGGGCGTAATATTTTGATATTTTTTAAATTGGTGAGTTTGTTATTCACACTGTATTTGCATATCATACTTAAGGGTTCAAAATATTTTTCATATATTTTTTTTTATGTACTCATAAATAATAACCCATAATAATGAATGAGAATAACTTTAAAGAACATAAAAAAATCAGTTGATAATACTTCGGTTTGGTTTCATTATTTATATGATGAAAAGAATATAGTGGCACAATGTAAAAAATGCTCTAGTGTTATTAAAATGAATGGAGGAAGTACAAACTCCATACACATCTAAAAACGAAACTTGATACAAAATTGTTAAAGAGGAAAGAATCTAATAGCAATGAAGATACAAATTTTAGCACACTTTCTAAGCCTAAGCCATCAGGGATTTTAGATTATTTTGAAAAAAAGAACATTCAGATGACATTATTGCACAAAATTACGTTTCAGGCTTAATGACAGTGCAATTGATGCATTGTTTTTTTAAGATCACATTTCAAAAATTTGTACTAGTATCACAGACTGAATAGCGATATTTACACTTTTTTGTGATTTAAATAAATAAGATGTTCTTTTACTTTTGTGTGTGTTCTTTATATACTGTTATAAATCATAACAGTATATAAAGAACACACAAAAAAAGTAAAAGAACATCTTATTTTAAAAAATAATTTGTAACTTATAAATTATAATTATTTTTCGTGATATTTACACTCTTTAATATAACTGGCAAATATAAAACAAAGAAACACCTGCATTTTCTAAAATTTCTAATACCGGTATCAATATCTAAAAAATACCAAATACCAGTATTGAACTTTTGGTCCGATATTGCAATCCCTAATTGACAGCGAATTAAACATTTCGCAAAATTTCTGAATATTACGCCCTTTCAAAATATTCCAAGAGACTAAGGTAATGACTTTGAGGACTACAAATATAAAGGATTAATGTTCAATTACATAAATGTGTATTTAGAGGATCCTATTTATAACCCATGCCAAAAATTACATGCCCTCTACTTATTAATCTATACTAAACCATCAAATCACACATTATTCAAATTATACATGCAATTATTAATGTAGGTACTAAACACCTGTGAGTTCATACTCAAGTTTGCTGATTTCACTGGATAATTATTTTATTGGTATGTTATCTAATACATTTAATGGTATTAGACAAATTATACAAATTAGTTTTTGAGCAATTAAAAGATAATATGGATTATGAGTATAAATTTAAGTTCAAATAATAATCCTAGTATTTATGTAACAGCTAATCATTGATATTTTTGATACATTAACTGAATCCAAGAACTAGAAGAAAAAAAAACAATACAGCAATGTTCACAATTAAAAGAATTTGCAGATTTGGCAGAATTTCTCAAAGATACAGAACAAAAAAAGCTAATGCTTCCAAAAAATAAAGACATGTATAATGTTGATAACATAAAGATAAATGAACATGAAAGTTCTACATTTTGAGCCCCAATGCCCATCTAAGTGACTTGTAATGTTTGTCTTTTTAGCAACATTCAGTAAAATTCAAAAGCAAGTTTTGTTAATATGAGTATCTACCAACTTAAGAGTATATGAAGGAGACAAATTAATAGGAGATTTGAGGCAAGTTTATATTGGTAGACTTTAATACAATGCCGAGCACCATGCATAAATAATGGAGTCAGTTTAAGAAGATCAAATAAAGGAAAAACAGCATAAGCAAGATCGTTCAATAGCACCAACGATAAATAAAGATAAACAGCTATCTGTCCACTACAGTGAAGGAGTAACAAGAACACAACAATTTTTCAGCTGCTTTATGAACATCATACTACATGAAGACTAAGGTTCTAGAATTACTATTTTCAGTAGACTTCATGAGATACTCTGTTTGAATGAAGATATGGAGTTTGAATTAGGCCTATTTCTGTGCCAAGTGTTCTTAAAACATGGTAAAGAAAACATTGACAGTCAAAGAGAAAGGATCAAGTGTTAATTCAATTAACTAACGTGTCTAGATTCAACCTAGTCACTAAATCTTGAAGTACTTTTCATTTCAAGGAACTAGGTATCTGCTACATGGTCTGCAACATCTGAGAAACTGGTAAGGTGCTTGAGGTTTGATAGTCTGGGCAGACATATTGCACTGGAGTACAGACACTTCATCTTTGACAAAGGCTTTATGATTGCTGAGTTATAGGGGTGAAATTTAGAACACACAGCCCCATGCCTTCTTTTTCAAGGATGCAGTTGGATATGACAATGCTTGCAACATAGACATCATCCAGACAATGAATTTCTGGAAAATGATATTTGCTAGATAGGTTGGTCAACCTACCTTTAGATCCTAACATCATAGAGCATATCTTCCATGCTTTTGAGATGAAATACTCTCATTTCCTTTCTTAAAATCATCTAGGACCTGAAGACAGTGTAGCTGAAGGAGTGAGACCAATTGTCAAACAGAAAACATGCAAAAAATATATCATTTCTCTAATAAGGATTCATTTTGTAAAAGCTGCATAATTGTAAGAGGAGACAATATTCTCTTTATTGTCATATTTTTTGTTCCATCTTGTAACCTGTTTTAGAATTTTCACAGCTGATGCGTAATATACATGATCATGCATCTTTATAAAAACTGTTGTGTACCTTTTTTATTTTATATAAAAATTTTTACATTTTTAATTTCCTTAAAATCTGTTCAGTACATTTGGAAATAATACCTGATAATTAAAAATTCTCTTAATTTTAAAAACCTGTGTATATATTACATGCTTTAAGTTTACATTTTAAGACTTTGACATTCAATATCCCTAAAGCTTTCTTATTTAGAAACCTTCAACATAGAGTTAGAAAAAGTACATTTCACATAACAATAATGCAGCTCCTCACATTAGGAGTTAAAAACCTTTCAGTCAAATGCCTTTTTAAAGCATCATGGAAGGAAACAAATTAGAAAAATATCTCAACATCAAATAATTAAATGAATAAGATAATGCTGTTTAAAATTCAAGCTATTTAAGATCCATCTTTGTATAAAAACAATGAATTACTTTTCACTTTTAATTCCCTTTTCTTTTCCATAATCACATTCACCTTAACATTTGTTTAAGTAATACTTTATAAATACAGTACTCAAATAGAAAACTGATAATTGAAAAGCTATAGAAATGTTATTGATGAGATATTTCTAATAAATTATTTCAACTTGAATTTGAAAATTAAATTTCTTGATTATTTTTTCAGTATGCAATCACAGATTTCTATTAAGTTTATGCCACAAATGTAGATTTAGTGAATTTATCCTATATCACAAAAACAGAAAAGCTTTCTTAAACAATTCACAGATTATTTTTAATACAGAATGCTCTTTTAACATCTATAAGAGATTTCAGGATCTACTAAAAAGCCTGAATATAATTACTTCATTTCAGATGTTCTTATCATTAATTAAATCAATTTCAAATCACACAATAATGATCATTAAAATATCAAGAGAGTGAAAATGTCCATTTCAAAATAATCTAATTGTACTTTTTTGAGAATATAACTTTAAAGTGTTATTTATTAAAATTATGCATGAATTTAAATAAATAGAAAAGTTTATTATGTGGTTTTTACCTTAATGTAATATTCTTTTCCTTTTCATCATTTTCCGGAAATACAGGAAGAAGTTTCTGTCGAAAAAGTAAAAGAAAATTCTTATCAATAAAATTAAAATAAATTTGCATAAGAATGAAAATTTACTTAAAGGTGTAACGAATCTATTCGCATACCTTCCTCTAATCCTCTTGGGAAATCTTTGGGCTATCATTCGCATTTATTCACAACAAACCCTTTCAAAGAAGAACCCATGATATTTAAATTAAGTTTACTATATATAGTCAAGGTTTTCTAGCTAGCAGAGGAGAAGGAGAGAGAAAGCCAGGAGTCAGGCGAGATTGCTTCTGATCAGGTATCACTTAAATGTACAGAATATTTCAAATATTAAATAGACGAAAAATTTAAAGTGACGATTGATCATTTAAGTTAAATTAACGTTAAGTTAATTGGGATAATAGAATTGATCCTAAAATAAAGAGGTTGATATTTGTAGTCTTCTTATAATTTGTGCATCTCATTGTTGTTCCACAAATATTGCTTACATGGAGACATTCTCTTCTTGTTGAAATTAATTGAATTAGTATTGCTATTTTTGTGTGAGATCAATAAATAAGTTGATTATTAATATGCCTGGTATTCCTTCCCTTCCTCCCACATATTTAGGCGGGCAAGAAGAGAGAGGGACAATTCCCTCACAAAGGTACTATTAATAGAATACAGCATATTAAATCTCTTCTAATAAATTTTTAATTGGTATTATTCAATTCAAATAATTCAGAAATATATTTAAAACATTTTACCTCAGTTTAATACCTAGAATTTGAAGTTATTCTAAAATTCAGGAAATAATTTGTTACACATGATTATACATGCTTTATCTCTCAATTATTATCCTTAATTTATAAACACATCTTTTTTCATGTATAGTTTTATTTTAGTTACGTCCTCAAAAGAAACAAAAACAAAAATTTGATGGCCCTTACTCTAAGTTAGCTCTAATTTAATATAAATATTTTATGAATCATAAAAAACAAAAGCTAGTTTAAATCAGAAACCAGAAAAAAAAGTAGTAGGATTTATAAGTTTCCTTATTGAATCTATAGTAAGAAAAATTTTTGCAGTAGAGCAATAATGTATCACTACTGTATACATGCTTTAATATTTCGTAAGTCTCAAGCGAACACAAAATTTGATGTTCATTCTCTGCTCAACAAATGCCATTTCTTTCAATCGCTGGGTACCAAATGTGCATCCACCTACAAAGTATGACATCATGGAGAGCCACCAACCCCATGATTTGGGGAAAAAAACACTTTTAGAAAAGGGGAAGGATGCAGTAACACAGAAATGTTATATCAACCTCAAGGTCCCGAAAATCCATACTTACCCACAGAAAATAAGAACCCAAAGGAAAAAATAAAGAACAGGAATCTACACTAAAATGCAAATTATAGGTACAAGTAAGATACTTTTATTAACCTCTTTATAAATTTTTATGCTGAAATTATTTCAATAAAATGTTCACGACAACAAATAACTTCAAATCAATCCATTTCGCAAATGTTTTCTCTCAAACTTTATTCAGTACTTTAAAAACTTGATTTATTTCTGAATTAAGTTCCTTTTTTTTACCTTTTTAATATTATTCATTAATTAAAAGAAATAACCACACATACGCTTTAAATGCATTCATTAATGCAAACAGTGTTTTCTCGAAGATAATCAAACTTTTTTTTTTCTCTTTTTACCATATTCCTTTAAAGCAGTGTAGTACAGATAAAAATGACCAAAAAAATAATATATGAAATTTAAAAAAATTGAAAAAAACTACAAAAATTTTAGTCAACTGTGAAAGTTTTGCAAAGGAAACATTTATTTTACATTTTGCAACAAAAAAAAAATACATATAAATGAATATTTTTTAACCTCAGATTTATCATATGATGCAAAATTCTTACATACAAATGCACACAGATTACAGATATATATGTTTTCAACAAACTTTTTCAAACATAAACAACCCTTTTTTTAAAAAATTCACTTTACGTACAATAAATCAGTATCAGAAAGTGTCAAAAAATATTAGAAAAACCAGTTCAGAGATTTCGAATGCTTTTGTTTCAAAGTACAATAATAATGAATCATTTTTAAAAATAAATAGCATTTTTTAATAATAAAGACTTTAGAAAATAACTGAACTTACTCTCAACCTTTCATCATTTTTATTATTAAAAACACTTTTCCATGTGTTAGGGCTTAAGACTTCCAAGAAAACTTCCTCCTAAAAATACAGTAAAACTAATAAACTACAATAAAATTAAAATATTTTAATGATATATGGGTCACAAATAAGATGAAATAAGCATGAAACATTCAGTTCTTATGAGCTTATATGTAATGCTTAAAATGGAGAGGAAAAGATATGCATAGAGGTAAAAATTTTAAGAAATACAATATTTTGAGAGGGTAGACATTAAAAAATGTAACAAAAAACTTATATTTAGCTGGATAAAAAATTGCATCAAATTAGGAGGAGTGTATCTGATTGGCCAAAATATTGTTTGTAATACAGATGAAATATATCATGCAAATGATTTGTTATGTAACACAGTGATTCCTTAAACTTAAATACTCATATCCCAAGGGATACATAAGAGATCTGTGAATAGGGCTGTAAAAATATTCATGTTGATATTCACCTAAAAGAAAATATCTGAAGAACCTGTATAATTCCTAAAATAAAGAAAATTAATTAAAACTACATGTATGAAGAAATAGTTGATAAGCAATTTTCTAGTATCAAAAATAATCATAATTTTACTGTAAATTCCTACAAAAATACTTTTGTGTAAGTTAAGTGGGGTATTTTTAAGCCTTTACATTTCAACTGAGTGAACATGCAGTAAAAAAAGTTTCAATGAATATTTTTTGAAAGAAACAATGCTTGAAGCTTTTTTTATTCGGATATAAATTCAGATATATAACATAGACGATTTAATTGCCTTCAAATTATTTATGTAATTTGTCTGCATAATTTGGGGGACAGGAATTAAGAGGCTAGATAACTCATGTTAAAAATTCCAAACACGTCCTTCAAAAGGTTATCCAAGTTATGCAACAAGGTCAAGCAACAACGATTACATAATTGTAATCAATTCTTTCTAGTAACTTTAATTACAGATACAACTCTCAAAATTATTGGTTACTAGCAATAAATATAATTACCTGGAAATCACTGCACCATGTTATCAGGCTTTTTTATAATCAAGAGAAGCAAGCATTAAGACATAAACCTATAAATACACTAGGTAGAAAAAAGGTTCTGAATCCACTGGCTCAGCATATAAGCAAACAAGGCATAACAAAATTTCTCCAGTGATGTAAAGATATGAAACTGTTGAAATAAAATTCAAAAGTAGTAAATTTTAAAAATATCTAGTTTCACTGATGAATAAAATAGTACAACAGCAACATATAGCCAAGAGCAAAAAATGCCCTAAAATTCTTCCCATCACCCAAAATATGCAGAAAATTTTGAATTCCGAATATATATATGGAACATACACTGGGAAGTTCTTTCTATATATATTACAAAAATTACACCCCATCTTCAGTTTGAAAGATTCATAATTCCAAGAGTCTAATATTACACAGAATCTTTCTTTTTTTCTAAATACAAGTATATTTTATCCCAGAAAAGCTAAATATTCTTCTCATATAAATTAATTTTACATTATCAAACAAACAAAACATTATGAACACCTCCACATTTTTCAATGAACTCATCTGGATGCTGTGGAGGACATGTAATTAAGAAGGGATAGGGATGGTTGCGGATTGAGCTGACTTTACATAGCCCCACAGAAAATAGTCTAGCGGTGTTAAATCACAAGATCTTGGAGGCCAATTCACAGGTCCAAAACGTGAAATTAGGCGGTCACCAAACGTGTCTTTCAATAAATCGATTGTGGCACGAGCTGTGTGACATGTTGCGCCGTCTTGTTGGAACCACAGCTCCTGGACATCATGATTGTTCAATTCAGGAATGAAAAAGTTAGTAATCATGGCTCTATACCGATCACCATTGACTGTAACGTTGTGGCCTTCATCGTTTTTGAAGAAGTACGGACCAATGATTCCACCAGCCCATAAAGCGCACCAAACAGTCAGTTTTTCTGGATGTAACGGTGTTTCGACATACACTTGTGAATTAGCTTCACTCCAAATGCGGCAGTTTTGTTTGTTGACGTAGCCATTCAACCAGAAGTGCGCTTCGTCGCTAAACAAAATTCGCTTATGAAAATCGGGAACAATGGCAATCTCGTTTTGGGCCGATTCGACGAATCTACGCCTTGCTTGATGATAGTTTTGATGAATTGCCAAACCAAACTGAGAATAAATCACTTGACAGCTGTTAAATCTGTCGTCAACTTGGAAAGAAATGCCGACTTAAACTTCAATACCTGGAAAAAACTTCAATACCTGGAAAAAAAACACTCTTTATTAAAATTTTGCTCAATCCAAAATTACATGTTTTTTGCTCCTCTAAAAGCTTTTAGGATCAATCTTTAAGGATCAATCTTTCTTCTTTAATCAAAGCTTTTAGGATTTTATCTTACAATCCATATACGTTTTATAGTAGTATATTTAAAAATGATAAAGACATTTTTACGACTGTGTGGGTTTTTCATGCCTCGTTTATAAGTATAAAAAATTGCTTTCAGCTACAGTTTTTAAAATGTACTGAAATAAGTGGAGGAATAGGATATTTACATATTATGAGTATTTTTTACTGCAGTATGATATATTTATATTTAAGTTTCTTTACAATTTGAATGAAGTTGTAAGCCATTTTGCGAATAGTTAGGTATTGAATATAAACTCATAGGCTGTTTAATAGTAAAGTGTTTTATTTTTATACCAGCACACATTAAAATACAGCTCCTTTGCAGTTATATGATCAGCTTCAGTGATATTTAAATTTTCAAAAATAGTCTAAACGTACGAAAACATTCTTTCAAAACCACACACCACATCTCTCATACTATGTCTTCCCTACAGCAGGAAATATTTGTGTATACTCAAAAAATTTAATACAGGATACATTTCCAAATGTTAAAATTGTTTTTAAAATTTGGTATGGAAACATTGTGGAACTGTCGGTTAACTTCACTGAATAAAATTGTTTTAAATGTAATGTTTTGAAAAACAAAATTAATTAGGGAGGACTTTTCTCACAATAGAATTTGTAATGACTCAATTGTGTGAAAATGTAGTTATCGATGTGTGAAATTTTTCCTTGTAATAAAAGAAACAGAAAGATAAAAAATTAAACTTGAGTAGAAAATGGTTAGAAGTACTGTCATGCGCATTTGAAGAAGTATATCCCCATAAAAATTAAAAATTATTGACTGAATGTGTGTTATGTCCATCACAAATGCCGATGTTTATTTAATACAAGAAGTTCGAAAAGGAGAACACTAGGAATGAAAAATTTAGATTTTTTCCGAAAAATATTCAGTTAACATAAAAATATCATTTGCATGATTTTAATTAAAATAAATTAAAAGTATTGAAATCCTTTTTTGTGTTATTTTAAATTAAATATATAGTTGATAGAGAAAGAACGGTTTTATTTCATAAATATAATCATTGTATGTATATGACCCTATGCACCATTTATTGTCTGATTGTTTAAAAAAAGAGATAGGGCCTTTACTCTTTTTACCTCATTACTTTTTTAAAAAACAGGAAAGTGAGTGCGTTTTCTTACTCTCATATACAAAAATGAATACAGGATAAATTTTTTTGGTTCAAATCGCAACACCAATACATATATATATATATATATATATATATATATTTTATAAAAATATGATATATAAAATAAATTTTAAATTTTGTGTGAAGAAAATATAATTATTTTTCAACTTCTAACACACCATTTATTTCATTTTTTCCTTTTTTTACCCTTCATTCTGTTTTAATTTTACTGTGACTGAACATATAGGGGAAACGACACAGTTGCACTACAGTTTTCATACAAGATTGCCCAAGGCAACTTAACAGCTAGCTGTAAACGATTGATCTCTTGGTTCTTACTTGACAAAGGGACCGAACTGAGTCATAGAATTATCCCTGTTCGACCTCCCAAGTTTTAAAAGGGGGAAAGGAAAGAAGTCTGTTGCATTTTTAAAGCGAACGGCAAAATAAGAGTAAACGCTTTCGGAATAACTTTTCAGGAGGAAGCTAACCACCCAGAGGGTTAATCCAAAACAGCATATTTGAGCTTTCACAGTAATGTAGCTCAGACATTAAACACACCCATTTCAGAATATCTCATCTTTACGTATCTGCTGCTAAGACAATTGGTACAACCCCTGTCTCCAGTCATCTACCAAGAACTTGTAGCATACATGACAATTTGAATCATAGCTGTTTTGCAGGCCAAAGGTGGTGCAATGCGTTATTGAATAGGTGTTTATAGTGTTTTTCTCTTCAGGGTAGTGTAATAATGTGAACAATTACTTATAAATATTATACTATTTAAATGATTTGTTTCTTCAATAAAACATAAGTAAAGCAATAATCTCTATTATTAAATAATTTAGAGTAAACATAATTAAAAAGTGATTACTTAAATTCATCAAATTATGAATAACTATAATCATTACATTTGTCATGTGAAATTAAAATTAAACAACTCTATTTTCTGTAATAATGTAATTATATTTCAAACTTTAATCAATAAGAAATAGACAAAACAATAAAATAAAAGAATTTCCTCCATACAACAAGTTTGATATCATGCTGCAATGCGCCAAGCGCTGCTTGGGACGATAAAAGAACCACGTCAAGCAGCCCTTGTTGTCGCTGGAATGGAATCCAAGATGGTAGTCTAACGGTAGCAAATCGTCAGGAAGATAATTTTTAAAAAAATTTTTAAATACATTGAAATATATTTTAAATGAAGAATATAGGAAGAGCTTCAGAATAACCAAGATCAATCAATAAATAATGTATATCAATCTACATTATTAAAAATCGTAGGTAAACAAACGTATGTACATCTATTTTCTCACGAACCGCAAGAAGCAGAAACTCGAAGAAGGTACCAAAAAAACGGGAATGATCCGAGGAATCCGTTTTGACCATTTATACTCTGATATTGCAATTTGTTAAAAAGATATTAATTAAAAACCTTAGACGCAAAATTATTTTACTTTTTTTCCACCAGGCGGCGAAGTTCCAAATTTTTAACCTTTTTTTTTTATCCCAGACGTTTTTAAAACACGATCTAATTTTTTTATGAGACTCACTCAAAAAATAATTACAGAATCGGAAAGACCATTTACTTCGACACGATCCGGTATAATTTATTTTACAAAAAATAATGATATTTTCCACTTTTACGATATTTTCTAAAATGAGTCAAAATCGATACGTTTTTATGAAAATGATTTCTAAATCGTACCGTTTGCATTTTCTTTGGCGTTAATGAAATGACATTTTACACTAAAAAGTTCATGCTTTTCTCTTCTAGAATCAGTCTTTTAAAACATTTAATGTCAAAAACTGTTTTTTACGATTTTTCAAAAAATACTCAAAATTTTATTTAAATACTTAATAACTTCTTTATTTATAAAAATAATCTCACGAAACTTTTTTTCAGTGTGTAGAACGATATTATATGTAATCTGTACAAAGATTGAAAAAATTGCTTAAAAATTACGGGTTTTTTTTAAATGTTTTTCCTTTTGTTTTTCTTTTTTGCGAGAAATATTTAAGCATTATTTTTGTTACATTTTTTGTTTAAAAATTACCGTTGTTTTCAATCGATATATGATGTTTGAAGGCTTTAACTTGAAAATGAAGCCCGAAAAAAAAACTTAAAACTTAATTAAATATCACAAGGCGAAATTGAATATCTCTTCCTTTTATTCTAAAGGTCTTTTATTTCTTTTTTTTCCCGAAGATTTCGTGAAGCGCTGGATTAGTAAATTTTTTACCCGGGTTCGGAACAACATCATCGCTTAGTTTTTATGATTTTTTTAAAAAATACTCAAAATTTTATTCACGCATTTAATTACTTCGCCAGGATTTTTGTAATTTGAAAAATAATTTATTTCGTCACGATACACTACGTTTTTTTTTTAATTTTTATTTTTTATTCTAAACAATGTTACTTTACATATTTTATGATTTTTTCTAAAATGAATCAATATTCATGCGTTTATATGAAAATGATTTTTAAAAAACTAATACTTTAATCTTTTAGAGTTAGTGATTTAAAAAATAAAATGCCGAAAACTTTTTCTTACGAACTTTTAAAAAATACTCAAATTTTAAATATTTAATAACTACTTATCAAATTCAAAGTTTTTATAACTTCTTCATTTATAAAAATAATTGTATGAAACTTTTTTTCCGTGTATCCAACATTTCAAAAAATGCTCACAATTTTAATTCAACATTTAATACAGTTGTGAAATTTTGTAAATATAAAAATTTCTACTTTTTTCAACATACAACTATTTTTAAAAAGGTACATTTTCGATTCCGGCGCCTAAAAAGTTGCAAAGTGAGTGAGTGAATATTAAAGACCCACTGTCCACTTATTCGAGAGCTCTGATAGCGAGAGGGGAAGGGGAATTTCCATGCCAATATGTTATGCATTTTAAAATGTTCGTGCAACTCCGGGGGAACATAAACTTGTCTGACAAAGAAAAGAAGCGGAAAAATTTTGAAACAGAGAATTTTAAGTTATACACTCGGTAAAACCCAGAGCAGGGCCAGGCTAAAAGCCCCGGAAGAGGGGGGCAGGAAGTCATTTTGAAAAATATTAGAAGTTCTGATTTTGTGAAGGAAAGTGAAATATTATAAAAGTAGAGAAAGCCCATGCAATGCTGGGCCATGCAGCTAGTATAGTTTAATAAATGTTACATGTACTACTAATAATATTATGAAGCACATAATAATAATTTTATATATAATTTAATAGTAATTATAAATAATATTCATAAAGTATGATTTAATAATTATTATATATAATAATTATATAATATAATTTAATAGTAAATTATAAAAAGAATAATCAACATATAGTAATACAATAAAAATTATACATAATACTCATAACATAATTATAAATAAAGAACGTAATTATAATTATAAATGAATAACAAAATAATAATTATAACTAAATAAAATAATATGTAATATTTATATATAGATGTAATAAAAAACAATCATAAATAACGAATATAAAATGATTACATAATATACACTCAGGAACATTGAAAATAGCGACCCAAGAAGAAAACATCGGATTGAAATGAAATTTAATACACATAATGACACAGATGAGAGATTCACTTGATCTCAAAACAAGACAATTAAACGAATACAGGGTGTGAACGATACAAATACTGGGCAACTTCAATAGCGCATTGGACCATCTCCAGCTGCAATACATGCCGCCACACGGATCGGCATTGAGTTGATTAGACACCTTATGTTGTCCTGAGGCAGATGGGCCCACAAATCTTGAACAGCCAACTCTAAATCATGTACAGGGTGACACGATGGCATCCGCCGTTTTAGCTGATTCCACACGTGCTCAACATGGGACAAATCAGGGGAGCGGGGCGGTCATGGAAGTGTCCGAAAATGACGTAGGAAGTCTTGAGCAACTCTTGCTGTATGCCGACGAAAATTATCTTGCTAGAAAATTGCCCCTGGGAGACCATTTAGAAAGGTCCTACATGGGGTCGAAGAATATTATCAACGTAACGTTGGCCCGTTAACGTTCCATGCATCACAATTAAAGTGGACCAGCTATCATAGGCTATGCCTCCCCCCAGACCATTACACCAGCTGTGCAGGCAATGTGACGCAGAACAGTGTGGGGGGAATTATACCGCTCACCAGGGCGCCTCCACACCCGCACACGGTTATCATCTGTCCCCAAAACAAATCGGGATTCATCACTAAACACAACCTGTTGCCAATCTGTGACATTCCACATTGATATGGCTTGGCACCACTGTAGACGCAGTTGCCGATGTTCCGGTGTTAAAGGGAGTGCACGGAAAGGGCGCTTGGATTTAAGATTTGATTCTGCAAGGTGTCTGGAAATTGTTTGTGGAACAATTGCTACGCCTACGTCAGCTCGTATCATTGAACGAGTCACTGTGGGGTCCACAAGTGCTTGCCACACGATCCTTCGATCCTTTCTCCTCGCGGTCTTCCTGGTCGCTCCAGACCCGGTTTTCCACGCGTAGGTACCTTCTCGTGTCCACTGCTCCCCAACAATTTCTAACGGCACACTCCGAACGATCCACCTGGCCAGCAACACGGCGCGTCGACTAGCCTGCAGTTTTCATCCCGTTGATCAGGCCTCTCTCAAACTCGCTTAACTGTGAGAAATGTCTTCCAGCACGTTTACCTGGCATGTTTCGCTTACCAAAGTCTTCCTACAATCGGCGGGTAATCGTCACGTTTATGAATCTTCGAATTTGCGCTGGCTTATATAGCACCCTCTTCCTGATTGTAGCGCCACCTCGACGTGTATGAGCATGCGTATTGGCACAACACTTGGATCATTTGCATATCACATTATGCTGTACTTATTTGCAAAGTTTCGCCAATTGTACTTAGCTTCCTTCTTGGGTCGCTATTTTCAATGTTCCTGAGTGTATATTAAAATGAATAATAAATATCAATTAAAAAGAGTACTGAAAATTTGCAATGTTCCAAAAACTGCAAGTTCCTTCAGCAAATTTCATCGAACAAGGAACATTCAAAAGAGCACTTTTAAAAAGTAAAGTGAAAATGGACGATTTATAGCAATAATTAAAAGTACAAAACTCATTCTTTTAAAAAAATATCCTAGTTCTCAACCATGATATTAGAAACATTCGCATTCGAAAATAGCACAAAATAAAACAAGATTGAAATAATAGCTTGAAGAGTAAATGCAATGAAAATGGTTAAATGTTTAAAGGAATCGAATTTAAATCAGCTGAAATTTATAGGGCTACTGCGGGAAGAAACCTATAAAAATATTTTTAATATATGTTATCCCCATGGCAACCACATCGCTAGACGATAAAAATATCAAGGTAGCCATATTGTTTTCTTATCACCCATCTTAGCGAATATAAACAACAACTTGGCGCATGCCCCATGATATCAAACTAACACCCTTTTTTTAAATAATTAGTTTCAACTACAAAGGAGAAACAATTACGCCATAATCTGCCTTTAATTATCTGCGCATACGGAGCAATATCATAAGGTTAGTTTCAATACAGTTGTGTCAAATGCATGTGTAACTGAGTTGTAACTGTATACACATTGAAATGTATAAACAAGAGAAATATATCACATTGTCCATACAAAAAATTCTTCTACTTATATACTCAATGCTATATCTGGAAACCCCCTCCCCCGTTCAACAACAAACAAATAATTAAAAATCCCATACCTACCTATTGGTCAATTTTTTTAATAATTAGGATAGAAGCATGTAAAGAAGAAGCATAAAACATGTTAAGAATGAAGCATTGCTTTTTGATAATGTATGCATTGAAAACTTAATCCAAGTAATAACTCTTTTAATTTTTAGAACTATTTTGTCTGTAAATGTCAAGAAGTTGAAGTGAATAAACTTAACAGCAGGGACACGAATACATTAAGTGTACAGATCACTTCCCCAGTTTTAATGAAACATTTCTCAAATACGAAACGAATGATCCAGATGATGAAATAGAAGTAGACATACCTTCACAGTCTCAATCAAGCCCTATTAGCGTTAATCGTTTTGCAACACTTGGGCAAAAAACCGAAAAAAGGTTGTATTTTCAAAAAATTTCTAATGCATTTTTGTCAAGCGCAAAACGAAATCTGTCATCAGTAATTGTTTAGCATCTGGACAAAAAGCTCAAGTAAAGCTTCAGTTGTAAATACCCAAGCAAGATACATTAACTTTGGATAAATCAATTTTGAACTAACGTCAAGTGATGAAAACACCAGGGCTATTATTCCATTCTCTAAACTTCTACACAATGTCAACATAAGGATTTAAAACTTAGTGGATTTAACATGCATCAGTCCCTTTACAAGGTAAGAGACTTTAGTGTCACCAGGACTAAACAAAAACTATGCCAGCCCAGGGTTTGTGGCCAAGAAAACTCGTCAACTACAACCATTTCAAGATGAGTAATCAGTGATGTCCTACAGGTGGTTATATGTCTGCTTAGCCATTGAAACAATTGTTTAATTGCTATATTAGATAATTTTTTCACATCGCAGGCTAGAAGGATTAAGTACAGTAGAGGGTTCTTAGTCATTCCTGGTAAGAAACACAACACACAGATTTCTAAACTTCTGATCTTGAAGGAAGGTATCACAAAAATCTTCTCAAAATTCCGAGCTTTACTCAACACAGTACAAGCAAACACCACTGAAAATTATGATACATCTTAACACAGCTTCTATATTAAATGTTTTCTACAAGTCAGGTTTAACTACATTTAATGAAAATTGACAAAAATTTAGCACCTCAGTGACTGCATGGTTCATTTGAAGCATGTTATTTCACTGGCTGTATTTTTTCTGAATGCTTCAATAATGCTTTCAGTTGCAACTTATGACAAAATCATCCTGTTTAAGTTTAAAAAGGAGAATTCATGAGAATTCTCAAATTTACTTAACAAGAGTAGTTAAAAATAGTAGTTTAAAATTACAGTTAAAATGGTTTTAACAGTAGTTAAAATCTGTCTACCTTTCACATCTATACCAACTCAAAAAAAGCAATAGAGCAAAGAGCAAATAGGAAAAGCAAAAAAGCAATTCAAGAAAATAACCCATCACTAAATATTTCAAAGCATTTCTGAGAAGTCAGCAAGAAATAAGCATGGATAAAAGTAATATATGAAACTTTTACTTACCTCAGCGCAAAAACACTCAGGTAAATGGAGCACGTTTTTTTGAAAGCAGACAGTTTCATAAAAATCATGATTTTCGTTCCCATCAACACTCTCGCAAGAATCATCTAAACTAGAAGTACTATCATCACTGTACATTTTGTACAGTATCAACCTATAAACTGAATAGAAAGTGTAACCAATACATCACACACTTTCTTTATGAAAGAATATTTAAAAACTATAAATATATAAATCTTCCATGCCTAACAATTTAAACATCTTCATTATATATTTAAATACACACAAGAAAAAAATTAGGTTCAGAGCAAATTTAAAACAAGAAAATGTTCAAGATTAAATTGAATTTGATATACATTAATTGTCAAAATTATCTTTAGTTTTGCCTAATATGTGAATTTCATAATTGAAAGAAAAAAGTAATTTATACATAATATGACTGTGTGCTCATGCATTTAAAAATCTAATATGGCAGTTTGTGATTGATATAAATGTCATTTTGAAAATGATACAACATGCTTATCAAAAAGTTCCCAATTTACCCTAACTTTAATATTTAAATGAAAAGTTACCTTGAAAACTGTTAATATTTCATGTTTTTTTTTTTTCAAGGAGGTAAATCATACTTCCAAAATATTTATTTTCTGCCCCTTTTTATAGCATACATTTTTTTTAATTCAAAAGTATTCAAAACACTTTTTACAGGACTCAATACTTCATCATCCAAATTCCTCTACATAATTTTGTAATCAAAGGATAAGTCAATTTCGTAATAATCACAAAACTAATGGGTTAAATAAATCCTTCATAATACTTAACAATATTTTTTTAATGCCCAGTACATTTATTTTGATAATGCAGAGGTGAGAGGTACAAGTTGGCAAGTGGGACATGATCACAAACGACTTAGTTTAAGTTCAAAACATAAATACCTTACATATAATAATAACACTCCTAACTGATAGACACTAGAAACTTATGCAGCAAATGCACCACATGGTTATTGGTTAGATGATTAATTATACAATTTATATACTATCCCGCCCAAGTCCTACTGATCGCCTCATCATGGTGGGTGGATGTTTCCGGGTGGAATGGGCGAAGTACGTTGAAAGTTCACTCCTGGTAGGGTCATCCTAAGTGTGAAGGTCATTCCATTATACACAACTTAAATCAGTAGCTGAAGGAGCCAAGACAGTCTTCCACCTTTGGATACTCATGTCTCTGACCAAGTGAAGCCGCTCATTACCCTCCCCCCTCCCGACTTTGTTGATTTAAGATATGCATACTGCATTGTACGTCATGCAGAATAATCAGGGCCTTGTTCGATAAGTAAAACATGGTGTCTATTTAATTTTAAATCCTTGAAAATATTGCAGTGCAATATAAATGGACAATCAATAGCAGCAACAAGAATTGAAGGGATCAATTACCCGAAATCGCATTAAACAGAGATGTGCAAGTAATAGCATAGTCTAAGAAACTAAGCTAAAGAAAGATTCAATCTTAAAAATAAAAGGTTTAGATGTTTTTTGAGAAGATAAGAGCTTCTAAGGTGGCAGAGGGCTAGCCTTCATCAGGGATTTAAAATGTCAAAGTATTGACTCTTCGATAGCACAAATATCAGATATCGAACGAAATCCAAGGCGTTACTATTTTTTGGAGGGGTATGCTCTTTCATATTTACAAAGTATACCACACCCTCCTTCCCAATTCCAAACAATTACCTAACAATTTCAACAACAATATGAACAAAAACACTGCCATACTAGGTGTCAAACGTGCTGCTTGGGGATATTCTAGTAGACATTCAAAAGGGGAAAAAAACCCTTCAAATGTTGTTTAACCAAGATTTCATGATTCTTAATGATGGTACCCGTACTTATATATAGATCTTTTAGTTATGATTCTTCTGACGCTTTGGATATAACGATAACTAGTAATGATGTTTTCCCACAATGCTCTTCATCAGTCTTAGACAATATTGATAGTGACTATCATAGAGTATGGACAAAAACAGCGTATTATCAAAGAGAAATTTTGGAATTTCAAAAAGCTAAATGAGACTCTTTCAGAAATTGCATCGACATCAGTTTGAAGCAGGGGCCCCTGAATGATGATCTTAATAACATCTGGATGAAATTTTAAAACTTTGTTCTCGGCAAAGCTAAGTTAAGTTATATATCCCTCGAGGCAAAGTAAAACATTCTATACAGATTCAGAGCAGAATACACCCATCTTAAAACCAATTATAGAAAGAAGAAAATATTTTCTTGAAACTAAGAGTAGAAGGAAGAATATAAGAAAAGAAATCAATCAAATCAATGCATAAATCAAACTGGACTATGCTAAATTGAAAAGATTGAGATGGAAAGAGCTGTGCAGCAAATCGGATGCAAGGACATTCAAGTTCTAAGCATTGAAGAATGGTCAAAATAACTGTATGAACATTGTAACTCAATAAGAGATGATACTGGACATGCTTTTCCAAATGATAAAGCAGCAGCCAACAGCTGGGAAGCGTACTGTCAAAATACAGGTAGGCTAAATTTTTCAAGCTCGATTTCTCAAGCTTAAAGCCAGAAAATTATTCATGTGTGTGGTTGCTGTAGTACTGATCTTGACGATTCAGACCTGTTAAAACTCTTCAAAAATCAAGAGCTAATTTTTTCAATGATGTTCCATGACCTGCGTAAATCCACTGGCCATGTCAATTGCATGAAAATCTTGGATATAAAGGAAAACAAAGAATTAGTGGCATTTTTTCAATCAATCTTGGAAAGTGGGTCAGTAGCCTACAGAAAGGAAAAGAGCCACAATTATTCCTATTAAAAAACTACATAAAACGGCTTACACTTCAGAAAATTTTAGACCTATCGCTCTGGCTAGTACAGTATGTAAAATTTTGGAGATGATCTTGGTAAGAATACAATATTACTTGGGCAAACACAATCTGATCCCTAGCGAACAATATGGCTATAGAAGAGGACACAGCACTACAGATCAATCTCAGTTCTGCTTTTCTAATGATAGTCGCACAATTAGTTGGGAAGTTTTGGGGAAATAGGAGTCAAACTGACACTATGTTAAATGCTATACTACTTGTTAATGTGGTGTAATAGTTTGGGGTATCATTCAAAACCATAGTAGAGCTACTCCGGTACATATCGAGGGCACACGGACAGCAAGACAATACATTCATAAAGTGCTAGGGACTGGGTTACCATACATTCAGTGGTTATGAAGGTATTTTCTAATAAAACAACACACAACTGCATATTTCATTCAAAAGTAGACAAGTTTTGGAGCATATTCATATTTGCTATCTAGGCTTGCAATGTGTTCTGTATTGTATGTATCGAAAGTTCATTACCATCATTCATATGTATGGATTGCACTGTTACAGCCATTTTTTCAATGGTGAGCTTTGAAAAGCAAGCTGTACCTAAACTTTTGGAGCCCAGTATACATATGCCCATTAAATTTTTTTATTTAAGAAGGCTCATTATAAGTGATTTATCCACTATTTCTTTGTCATGTATTAAAAAATTCAATATAAGTTAATGAGTAAAAGTTAATGTAATGTATGAAAAAACCTATGCTTTTTATTTATATTTTTCAATAATTTTAAATAATATTTCCTAACTAGATACAAAAAAATTTAAAAATTCAGGAAATACATATATCTACATCTGATAACAAGAAGTTTTAAATATATAAACATATTGTTACGAATTTTGTGTAAATAGTGTAAATAATTTGTATTTGAGTGTCTAATGTGCATTTATATTACTCTATGTTATATTTATTTCATGTTAAAATTGTACTATTCACAAGCAGTGCCACCCCTTACGTTATAATGGCGATTCAATGAGAACTTGGCGAAATCTTGGCGGTAGAGCCAAGTTGGCATCATTTTTGGCGACTAAGTTGGCGGCCAATTTGGCGTCATTGGTGACTATGTTGGCGAATTCGGAACCCTCTGGAATCTTTTAGAAAGTAGTAGATTTCTTCACTAGTGTCACGTTCAATGACACGAGCGGTTATATTTCTAGAAGTTTCTGTCGCGCATATAAAAAGGACGCTCGCCGTTACGGCGAGGAGTCTTGATTAAGCCAGCGAGTAGTGAGGATTGTTTTGACTAGCGGTTATCTCAGCTGTGCTTGTGAATAATCTTTATTTATGTATATTTTTAAACACTGTTTATTGTGTTTGATTGCTGTTGAAGGTGTGAAGACCTTCGGATATTTATCCTGTGAATATTGCCGGTGAATCCTGTATTGAAAGGATTGGAATTTTGTTAATAAATTCGCATCGCTCTTAAAGAACTTATTTTCTTTGTGATTGTTTTTGCATAAAATCCTCGAACCCTCGGATCTACGTAACAATATTAAAAATAGTACTAATATATATTCGTGCAACAAAGTTTATCAAAAAACACATAGAAGCATGTATGGTATATTGATATTTCTGAAGTTTATTATACAGAAATATGTTGTTACTTATACCACCTGATTGACAGTAACATCAAATCAAGGTCCACGAAATTCATTGCGACAAGGGGCTAGTTGTACGCCTGTCATTAGCCACAGCTGATACATTGGATAGTTCAGATAAAGACAACTTCTTTTTTGTCTTTTAGAAAACTTATATGATGGGACAACATGGACATTAAGAAATACAAATAAAACATATACGATTAAAACATACTGTTCGCATTACAGAGAAGCGCCTTCTATACGACACTTTTCAACAACTTCCACCAAGGAACTTTTAAGTTCACAGAAACAGAAATCAATACAACAAATTAAGCAATAAAATTCTAACACTAACTAATATTACATTACAATTAAAAATCAAGATATATATTTAGATACATAAACAATTTATACATGCATTCACTCAATGTAAAATGCGAATCATTCTACTAAAATTTAAAAAGCACAAATTATACAAACATTCATTAAAAATTCACATTTACAAAAGTGAAGAAAATCAATATATGATAAAATGATAAATATATATATTACAGAAAATAATTCAGTTTTTTACAAAAATTCATGTTTGATTAGTAATTATTCTTCAAGATTATACAGCAATTGGACTGGTTTTCTGATAGCATTATTTTTAGTTTTAACAAAGAGTGAATCTTACCATCTCTTCCAGTATAAGTTTCAGTAATCTTACCCATTGACCACATATTGCTAGGGAAACGGTCATCATGTATCAGTACAATATCATCAACTTTAAATTGACAAGTTACTTTAGTAGGAGGACATACATTCATAGACCTTAGAGAGAGCAAATAATGTTTCCTCCCATCATTCCAAAATTGATTTAATAAATTTTGCTGATGTCTATATCTATAAAGTAAAGATCTAGACCAGGGATGGCGAACCAATGGAACACATGCCACTGATGGCATGTGACACAATATTTTGGGCATGCCACTGATCAAAGCGGTTTGCATTTTAGTTCAAAATAATGAAGTTCACAATGAAGTATTATGTTAAAAACCCAAGGGATTAGTTCTCGGCACTGAGGAGAGTACACTTGTTTGTTATTGGCTTGATTTAGTTATGTCGTGGACTGCAAATGCTAATGATGCGAAGTTTGGCTACGCATAGCATAGTAAATTTCGTTGACTGTATTTTACTGACTACTGTATTTTAAAGTTCATTTGTGTTATATTTACGATTTCTAAGCGTTATTCAACATGGCTAGTTCAGTAAAAAAGTGCAAGATAGTTAATGTAACACAGAATTTCAAACTTTGTGGACCAAGAAATCTGGCATGATTAGTCAAGGCAACAAAGTCGTGTGTGTTTTATGTTCTGAAAAAGTTGCATGTAGTGCATCATCTGTAAAATGGATTCCAGACACATATAACTGTTTGAAGAAGCTAGTTCATGCTATTTTAACCATATTTTCATTTACCTATGCCTGAGAGTCATTATTTTCAGAGATGAATAACATTAAAAACTCGTTTAGAAACCATTTGGCAGATGATTCTAATTCAGCATGCATTCTGCTAAAAGTAACGTCTTATAATCCTAATATGTTATTTAACATCTAATCTGCAACAGAAGTTACACTAATATTACTTTAATTTGAATTACACATATAACTAAAACATTTACTACTATACAGTGTAAAATGTATTTTTATTGTAGTATAAATAAAGAGTTTTGAGTTTTGTTAGTATTTAGTTTTATTATTTTCCTAATAATCACAAGTCAAAATTATTTGACAGCACATCTATACCTCATTAAACATTTCTTTAGAAAAAATGGCACGTTGATCTATAAAGGTTCGTCACCCCTGGTCTAGACCCAGTAAGGTCTTCTCTGGGTACTCTTGTTACTGTAAGAGAAAGTAAACATTGACCTATTAAGAAATGTACAGGAGTTAATGGTGAGGACTTCGAAGGGTCATCATAGATATAAATTATTGACCTAGAATTTATCATGGCTTCGATTTCTATAAAAACAGTTTCTAGTTCATTCAAAGAAAGACTAGAACAACCAATTATTTTATGTAAACAACTTTAATTGTTCTAAAGTGCCTCTCCCAGAACTCCCCCCTCCCCATGCTCCTTTTTCTACAATATATTTCCCCATTATACCATGAGTATAAAACAAATCTTGTACAGATGGATGTAGCATATATTTCCAAAAATTTTTCAATTCTAAGCACGCTTAAAAGTTTTAACATTGTATGAGTAAATTGTTGAACAGAGTCCACGTCGGGAAATGAATCTGCGGAATGCAAGTAAAAATTGATCTGTGCTCATTGAAGGAAGAAGTTCGAGATGTAAAGCTCGAGTGGTTGCACAGGTGAATAAAAGCAGGTAGTGTTTCTTATCACTGTCTTTTATGGAAAAGAGACCTGCAAAGACTAATCCTGAAATTTAAAATGGAGGTGATTCCAAAACCCGATCAGGTGGCAAAGGAGTGATTTCTTGGTTACCAGGACCTACTGTGTACTTTTGTGCAAGAAACACCTACTCAAAATGGATTTGACACACTGGCGTCCTTTTAAAATCCAAAACTTTTCTCTGACTTGGGCTAAAGTAGCCTCAACACCAGCATAAAGTAAATAGTTATGTGCATGCAGAATTACTAATTCACTATACCTATCCTTGTTAAGTAACAGCCATGGACGTTTTTCTCCGAAATCAAGATCAGAGAAATGAAGACCTTTGAGGGCTCTGGGCTAAGTTAATAAATTTTAGATGTCTTGTCTAGAGACTTTCCTTGAGAAAGATCAAGAGTCCCTTTTGGAAAGTGTTTTAGTTGAATAGCTTTCAGCCAGTAGCGCTCAACACTTATGATCTCAGTTTAACTTAATGAGCCTTTTAAGTTGGTGAAATTTTTTTGAATATTGTTAATAAATCTCATGATATACGCCGTAATTCGATGTACTCTCAGCAAAATACTGAATCGGGTCAAGTCCAACAAAGTCCAAAGTTTCAATATCTCGAATAGAAGCCATAAGGGAATGAATGTCCTTGGATCTTTTTTCATTCACAACACTCTCCTTGTTCATATCTTTTTGCTGATTCTCTGGTCAAAAGGTATTAGGCTTACAGAGCCAACGAGATCCTTGTAACTAAAGGGTTCTTCATTAGGTTGATTGCACTTTCTACCCGAAATAACAAGTCTGCTGGATTTTCCTTTCTGCTGTCGAGAAACCACTGTTTGGGATCAGTGAGAGATTGAACCTCCGAAACCCTATTGCATACAAAGGGCTTCCAGTTTCTAGCACATCCCCTTACCAAATGGAGAACTATTTGACTATCAGTCCAAAGAAATAGTCGTTGGCTCAGATCGGGAAATAAACTAGTCAAATGGTTAGCCAATTAGGCAGCTACTAAGCCTTCCATCAGTTAGTTCTAAATGGGGCAAAGTCATTAGTTTCAATGGAGCGACCCAACCCTTTGCAATAATAAAACTAGTGCGAATATGTCATTTATCATCTAGGTATCAAAAGTATTCAACCACACCATACGCTTTAGGACAAGCGACAGCAAATACGTGAAGGTTGGCATCATATTTTTCGTTACTAACAAAATATGTTCTTGAAATAGAAAAGTTCTGCAGCAATTTTAATTCGGATCTCTCCAACGCTCCCATCTCCTCTGGTAGGGTTTCATCCCAATCAAGTCCTGCAGTGCATATTTTTTGCAGCAGGATTTTCATCATCATCGTAAAAGGCTGAAACAATCCCATTGGATCGTAAACTCTCGCTACAGTTTGAAGAATGGTTCTCTTAGTAGTGTTTTCAGAAATGTGATCAAATGAATTTTCTAAAAATTCACAATTTAATTTTATCTTGGCCATTTCTGGGGTCCAAACCATGCCCAAAAATTTTCACTCTTTCGCCAATCCCACATTAAAACCTTTTTCAATCCATAAAGAATTAAGTTCCGAGGAATTGGATCTTAACTTTCTAAGATCCATACCAGCATTTAAGAAAATTTTAATCGCGTCTGTTGACAATCTATATGCATCTTCTATTGTGTCTACGCCATAATACAAATCGTATACATATAAAGATGAATCTAGCATTTTATAACTTTCCAGATTTATACTTACATATTTTTTAATATGATATTTTATCGTCGTTGCTAGAATTGCTGGACTACAGCAGAGTCCGAATGGAAGACGTTTAAATCTTAAAATTTTACGTTCATCTTCCTTTTTACCATACCAAAGAAATTTTAAATAATCTATCCTTTTCTGCGATACTTGTAATTAAAAATGCACTTTGGCAACATCTCCGTTAAAAGCAATTTCCTATTTGTAAAATTTTAAAATTATGTCTAATACAGAGAGGACAAACTAGGTCCAATATCTAGAAAATCATTAAGGGATTTTATTCTTTTAGATCATGAAGAGCTTGTGTCGTAAACAACTCTACAACTAGTAGTTTCATTTTGTTTAAGTATTAGGTTGGGGAAAAAGAAATCCATTATTTTTGCATGAAAATCAAGACTTTATTGACATGCTTCCGATTGTCCGATTTGGATCAAATATTAATCGTTTTGTTGTATAATTTATTTTCATTTTAAAGGTAGCTTCATAATGCCTCTTTTATAGAAGTATTGGCCCTTATTGGCGAAAACATCTAGTAATCGATTTTCACAATCTTCTCTTGATACCGATTTCTTTTCACTCAGGAAGTTTTGCAATGCGAGAAAAAGGTGGTAATTGCTGGTGTCAGGTCCGGACTATATGGTGGATGCATTAAAACTTCCCAACCAAGCTTCCAGAGGTTCTGGCGAGTCACTACAGAAGTGTGTGACCTGGCGTTGTCCTGAGGGAACACAACGCCTCTTCTGTTGGCCCATTCTGGCCATTTCTGGTCAATCGCTAGCTTCAAACGGTCCAGTTGTTGACAGTAGAGATCTAAATTTAGTGTTTGGCCATGCGGAAGCAACTCCTAATAAATGATTCCTTTCCAGTTCCACCAACTACACAGTAGAACCTTCAAGCCCGTTAGTCCTCGTTTTGCCACCGTTTGAGCTGCTGCATCGCACTTTGATCATGATCGTTTTTGCACAATATTGTAGTATGTGACCCTTTTCTCATCCCCAATTACCATCCGTTTAAGAAATGGCTTGATTTCATTCCATTTGGTCAAGGTTTCACAGATGGAAATTCGATTCATCATGTTTTTTGGTGTTAATTGGTGTGACACCCAAACATGGAGCTTCTTTTTGAATCTAACTTTGCGCAAATGGCTTAAAACTGTTTTATGATCAATCTTTAGCTCCTGGGCGACTCTACGACTACTAACATGCCGGTCAACTTAGATTATTTCTGTGATTTTATCGACATTTTCGACGACGGGCCTGCCTGTGCGAGGTGCATCTTTAACATCAAAAATACCTGAACGGAATCGACGAAAAAGAAACTGTAATTAGCTGTTACAGTATCAGGACATAAACACCATTCGCAATTTCAACCACCTGGCTTGTATTTTCGCCTTTATCAAAGAAAAACTGTAAAAAGAACCGAATTTTCTCTTTGTTGACTTCCAATTTTAACACCCTGTAACTCACAACTGAATGGACCAAACAAACAAAAAGCAAAATAATTTTTTTATTGTGGAATGTCATCTTGACAACGAGCATAAATTTGAAATTGTTTGATCGATACTTCACGAGATATCGACATACAGCCATCTACCGAAAAAATAATGGATTTCTTTTACCCCAACCTAAATTTCTCTATGCAGTATAAAATACGACGAATCATATCCTTCAGCAGAATATTCCTCAACTATACCCTCTATTTGTTCTTCTATTACTTTTATATTGCTCAAAAATATCGAGATTTCTATTTAATCTTTTTTTTTTAGATTTTCAAAACACTTTAACGCTACAGCGAAATTATTTTTTCTAACTGACCCATTTCCACTTTCCAAACTAACTAAAATTAGATGATCGCGGGCGCCTATTCCCAGAAGGATGGGAGAAAAAGATAGACCATGATATGAAGATTAAACAAATCACGAAAACTCCCACAAGAAAACGGGGAGGGAGGACGTACCCCAAAGCACGAACGCTCTAACGAAGCAGAGCGCCGGCGGGGGGAGGGGAAGAACGCAGGAAGGAAGACGGGACGGCCGAAGGCTGCGAATCAAGTCGGTGAAAGATCACCTCAGAACCCAGAGTGTTTGATGCAGTGCAGCTAAATCATATTGTTAAGAGTGTGAAAAGAGTGTTTTTGTTGTGTTATGGGGGGCGGAGCGGGTTTCTCCACTTCGTTGAAGAGTATGCATATTTAATTTTAGGATGAGGATACGTAAACAGTGTTTGTGCTTTGATAATTGGATATTGTCATGAGATTCTATTGATTTAAAAACATTTCTAGAGAGTTTAGTGATGTAATTTGAAATCGACTCCATATGTAGATCGTTGTCTATCACGTTATTTTGGACGTACCAAGGTGCGTTCGTCATAACGCGGAGTATTTTGTTTTCCACTTTCCATAACAAGCCAACAGAATATTATTTTCAAATAGTATTCCCTTTCTGAAACCCTCAATTATATCCTTTTCCTCCTGAGTAACTTGGTCGTCAGCAGTGGCGCACACAGGAATTTTTCAGGGGGTCCGGGGTCGAAAGTTCACCATTCTTGTATCATGCTCCTTTTGATTTTGTCGATTTTCGGGAACAAAACACAGTAAAAAACTAATTTTTGAATAAATAATTAGCATTAATTAATAAAATTAATCATTAATAACAAGTAATTAATTAAATTTTACGTACTATATACTTAAAATTATAATCAATCGGAAAAAAATCAAGGGCTTTGGGGGGGTCCGGACCCCCAGGACCCCCCTTGTGTGCGGTCGTCAGTAATTCCCATCAAATTTAAACTTCACAAACATCTTAAAGAATCCTTCACACACACAAAAAAAAATTCGCACTATTTTGCGTTTTGGACTTTCTTCTCCAACAAAATTTTTAAGTTTAATTTTTCCACTAAACTAACATAGGTATAAAACTTTGCATAGTACCACAATCTAGAATTAAATTAGTTAGCTTAGTCTTACCCTCATCAAAAATAAATACTGAACATGTTTGTAATAAAGCATCTTTCCTACATGAAGAATTATTTTGAAAAATAGAAAGAGAATGCTCATCTAGAGAGTTAATTGCTTCTTTTCTGGGATTACTTTGCGGGTTTTCAATATTTTGATTCACAATTTGATTTGAAGCTGTTCGCTTGTTGTTTTGCTTTAATTTATTAGTACATATTAATTCATGATGTGATTTAAGACCGCATTTTAGGCACTTTTATTTCTATAATTTTTACTAATATGATACTTCCGGAAACAAATATAACAACGATTTTCGCTATGTAATTTATATAAGTTTTCTTTTACACTTTTATAACAAGAACATGAGCAATGAAATTGATTACAAAAGATGCACATGCGACTGTCTACAGAATTGAAACTCGCAGCCGTAGGTACATTGCTAGACAATTTTCTTTTTTAAAATTTTGTCAGTTCGAAATGTGGAGACCATGCATTTGTTTTCTCCAGGGTCATAAAATTAGACACTTCAAGACATTCTATTTCATTTTTAATAAAATTCAATAAATCTGTCCCGCTTATGTCTTCTTTTGAACTTTTCCTACGATTAAATTCCAGAACAAATTCTTCTGGAATAGATTTTAATAAAATTGGTATTGATACTTGACCAAATGATCCTTTTGTAACTCCTTGAGCATCCAGGTTTCGAACAGCTATTTCTATATTTCATCATATAAATTTCTTAAACCTTTAACAAAATTTGGATTCTTCACTGATTCTACTTTTAACAATTTATACATGAATTCCCTAATTATAATGTCTTTTTTCCCAAATATCTTTCTTTTAAAGCTTTTATGCTCTCAACAAAATTCTTTTCATTTAATTCTAGTGAAGATTACGACATTATGTACTTGATCTATATGCAATGTTTTTAAATATTCAACCTTTCCTATTTTACTTAGACTTTTGCATTTATATATTGTAGGGTTGGATATGTGCAATGGACAACCCCTCCCCTTGTACTTAGGGTGGAGCAGTCCAAACTGACGTCACACCCCGTCAGGAATGTCCGACTAAAAGGACACACGGGAAAATATGTAGACGGACGTTAGGGACGCTAAGCTTTAGACGTAGGAGAAAGACGTTCTCCTTTGCTGTTCAGTATATATAATCTAGATATTTCATCTTGTTAAATAAAGCATTCATCCTCCTTAGGTTGTAGTCATTTTCCCATATTTTGGGGGCTCGACCTTTCTCTTGCATATTAAGGAAAATCTCCTCTAGACGAGAAAATTTTTAAGACGCGTTAATATTTTTCTTCGGTGGACGCTACATTGCAAAAAGCGTAAAAACGTGTTGCTGTTGGAATTTCTTTTTCTTGGATTCATTTAGTGCCTCAACTCTGGTTTTAGATTTATTGTACGGACTGCTCCCCCACCCCAGGTAGGCAAAATTTAATTAAACGTATTTTTTTTTGTTTATTTTGGCTTTAAAATTACTGTATTTAGTAGTTTTAACTCAGAGTGTGATAGGGAAATTTTGATTACAACCTTGCACCGTCTATAACTTTTCAAAGTGATTAATTTTGTATATTAAGATGTCCTGTAAAATTATTAAATTAGGCGGTATTCCTATAATTGCTAATTCGTTGAAATGTGGTACAACTCGTGCTGTAAAAACATTAAATTCTATATTAGGATTCACCGAATTTGACCGTTCTTCGCGAAATAAAATAAGAAATTTTTCTACATTCCCTAAAGAGTTTAGAGTTGAACACAAAGAAAAAATTTTAACCGAATTCTCATTGCCTGATTTTACCTCAGTCGCTAATTTATTGCATTTAGACGTAGAAACAAATGAGCAAAATTTATGCAATAGTATATTTAAAGCTTTGACGAATTTAGATGAATTCCAACTAACATTAAATAATTCGGAGGCATCCTTTTCTGAAGGCGAAAACGTAGTTTCAAAAACCACGTTTCAAAAACGAATCACGTTAGACAGGAATTTTTCATCGAAAGGGACAGACCAGCAATCCCCTTTTCAACATCCGGTCAGTAATTCTCCCCTACCCAGCGTTCAAGGTTATTCTTTCATTCCGGCACATCAAAACGTTTCATCTCTTTGTACACAAAATACTTTTCCTCCCTATTCAAACGATGCTTCCCTTACAGAGATGAATACCCAGTTTTGGACTTTATTGCGGGATATTTCGGCGACTAGTAGAAAATTTACCGGGGAAGATTTTTATTCTGCAAAGTTTCTTTCGCGATATTGAAGAAAATTTTGATTAATTCCCAGCTATCAGTTCTTCTCAAAAATTAATTTTCGCGAAACGTCTAGTATGTGGAACTGCTAAATCATTTCTTTTTTCACAAAGAAATTTAAATACATACGAGTCATTCAAAAAAGCTTTAATTGAAGAATTTTTGGATTCAGTCACTTCCATAGAAATTCACCGCGAATTAGAAAAAAGAAAAATGTATAAAACCGAGACTTTAATGCAATATTTTAATTCCATGCGTGAATTAGCAAATAGATGTGATTCAAAAATTGACGAAGCGTCAATTATCCAGTACGTCATTAATGGAATTGATGGGCCTCATTCATATAAAATAATCATCTATGGTGCAACCTCATTTTCCGAATTTAAGCAGAAATTACGTACCTATGAAACTGTCATTAAAAACATGGGAATACATAACTCTAATTCGCCGAATTTTCGTCATTCATATGAAAACCGAGGACGCGAATTTAATCAACAAAGCTTCCAACGAAAACCCACAAGATTTAACGTTTCCGACGCAACGTTGTTTTAATTGTAATGATATAGGTCATCTATCAAAATCTTGTCCTAATCATTCACGTGGCCCCAGATGCCTCTCATGTAATCTTTATGGTCACAAATCATTTAAATGCCGACGAGCTAATTTAAATAACACTTCTACACCACCTTCTGGTGTAAATGCTGCGCATGAATTGCCTTCTCCTATTAATATGTGTAAAGACGTAACAAATTTTTGGGCGTAAACTTAGCGGGTTAGTAGACACAGGCAGCAATTTAACACTATTAAGAAATTCTACTTACATAAATATAGATGCACCGCCACTGAAACAAACCAACACATTATTAACAGGTTTTGGTTTTTCGCGAATTAATGTGAGAGGAACTTTTGATTCTGAAATTACTATCGATGATCAAATTTTTCCTGTTACTATTTCTGTTGTACCAAATTCTTGTACAAATTATAACCTTATAATCGGTTGTGACGTAATTAAACAAGCACATCTAAATATATCGCCTACAGGCGTAAAATTTGCACAAATTTTAAGGCCATATGAAAATGAAAATTTTATTATGACGAGTTTTGACGGTTCACCCACATTTGATATCGGTCCAAATGTTTCTCAACATAATCGAGCTGAAGTCGAACAACTGCTATCGACATATACACCTAAAAACAAAAAAACTATAAACATTGAGCTTGATATCGCTCTCACCGACGACGAACCGATATTTCATAAGCCCCCGACGTTTGCCATTTGCTGAACGAGATATATAGTGGACGCCTCAAGTTGATGAATAGGTTAAAAATGGAATTGTTGAGCCGTGTTCATCACCTTACGCTAGTCAAGTTGTGGTAGTAAAAAAAAGACGGGAAATCAAGAGTTTGCATTGATTATAGACGCTTAAATCGCAAACTTATTAAAGATAACTATCCTCTTCCTTTAATTGACGATATTTTAGATTGTTTCCAAAATGCTAAAATATTTACTACTCTAGATCTAAAAAATGGATTTTTCCATGTCGCGGTAAATGAAAGGAGCCGTAAATTTACTAGTTTTGTTACTCACAGTGGTCAGTATCAATTTAGACGAATGCCTTTTGGACTGAGTACTTGTCCTTCCAACTTTATGCGGTACATAAATGCCATTTTCCGACATCTGATTTCAAAAACTATTGTTCTCCCATATATGGATATCGTTATTCCCGCTGCTAATGAGTCCCAAGCCCTTGAATATCTAAAAATTGTTCTACAGGTAGCTTGTGATTACGGACTTGAAATAAATTTTTAAAAATGTCAATTTTTACATAATACAATTGAGTTTCTTGGCCATATTATAGAAAACGGTAGATTGTTTCCTTCCCCTTCAAAAACTAAAGCTGTTATTAATTATCCGGATCTTAAAAATATTAAAGACGTTCGTCGATTTCTAGGTCTTACTGGCTATTTTAGAAAGTTTTTACATTCATATTCGACAATAGCAAAGCCTTTGAGTGACCTCCTTCGTAAAGACTCCCTTTTCCAATTTTATGCTGAACAACAGACAGCATTTCAAAAATTAAAATACTTACTTTCCCAACAACCCGTTTTAAGTATTTTTAACCAAAATTCTCCCACTGAGATTCACACTGACGCGTCAATCGATGGTTTGGGTGCAGTCCTACTCCAAAAATCCATACACGACAACCAGTTTCACCCTGTATTCTACATGTCAAAAAAGACATCAGACCATGAAAGAAAGTACACTAGTTTTGAACTAGAAGTCCTTGCAGTGGTCGAAGATCTTAAAAAGTTTCGCATCTATGTACTATTAACATCATTCAAAATTATTACTGACTGTGACGCCCTCGTCAAAACACTAAGTAAAAAAGAGCTTAACCCCAGGATAGCCAGATGGGCACTTTATCTTCAAGAATTTAATTATACAATAGAACACCATACAGGCTCAAAGATGGCTCATGTGGATGCTCTCAGTCGACCTCCACATTGTATGCTAATCCAAAATAGTGTTCATCTTCAATTTCTCAAAGCACAACAGGCTGATGACCAAATAACAACAATAAAGACGCTTCTAGAAACAACGCCGCATGACAACTATATCGTAAAAAACAAACTTCTTTATAAAACAGTCAATGGCACCAATTTACTAGTGGTACCTGACGAAATGCAGGCTAACACCATTAAAACTGCACATGAACGTGGACATTTTGCTGTTCTACGCACGTAAGATTTAGCTAGCAAAGACTTTTACATCCCACGACTTAAAGACAAAGTTGAAAAATGCATTCAAAACTGTGTTACATGCATTCTCACAAACCGGAAACGTAGAAAACAAGATGGCACGCTTAACCCGATAGAAAAAAACGATTTACCACTCCATACATTTCATGTAGACCATTTGGGTCCCCTAGCGACAACTTCTAAGAAATATAAGCATGTTTTTGCAGTGATTGACGCATTCAGTAAATTTACATGGCCGTATCCCACTAGATCTACGGACGCTGCAGAAGTCATAAATCGATTAGAAAACCAAAGACATGTTTTGCAGTGATTGACGCATTCAGTAAATTTACATGGCTGTATCCCACTAGATCTACGGGCGCTGCAGAAGTCATAAATCGATTAGAAAACCAAAGACATGTCTTCGGAAACCCCGCTAGGATTATAACTGATAAAGGATCCGCATTTACTTCCTCCGCATTTGAAGATTACTGTAAAAAGCAAAACATCCTTCATATCTCCATTACAACTGGTCTCCCAAGATCTAATGGCCAAATTGAAAAACAAAATTCCACCATCATTGCTGTGCTGTCAAAACTTTCTGTCGACGATCCTGAGAAATGGTACTCTCACGTACCCCACCTGCAAGAAATCCTGAACTCAACTTTTCAAAGAAGCATTAAGATGACTCCATTTGAGCTCCTTTTCGGCACCAAGATGAAGTCTTGCCAGGACATTGAGATTGTCGAACTTCTTAACGATGAGATTACAGCTCAATTCCAAGAGAACAACGTGATGCTCTCCGTCAAGATGCCAAAAAGCAAATCTACAAAGTTCAAGATGAGAAAATCGCCGCACGTACAATCTCCGGCGCAGACAAGCTCATAAATATCAACTACATGACCTAGTAGCAATTAAACGCACTCAATTTGGTCCAGGCTTGAAACTTAAGCAAAAATACCTCGGACCATACAAAGTTACAAAAGTCAAGCACAATGACACTTATGACGTAGAAAAGTGTGATTTTGTCGACGGACCATCAAAAACGTCTACTTGTGCAGAATTCATGAAACTCTGGCCAAACCAAACTAACTCTACTTGATTTCTCCATTAAAAACTGTTCACAATTTTTCTTCCTGTGAAAGACTTTCGTTATGGACATTAACAACAGACTTTTTTCTATTTATTTATTTTTGATACCATTTTTATTGAATGACTAACATTTTCTTATTTCATTTTAGTACAAATTTAAGTGTTTAGAAGTAGGAGCATCTTGCTTCAATATGTTCCTGTTCCTTATTCCAGATTCTTATTTTAGCCTTGATCTTATTTGTATCGTTTACATAATTTGTTTTACCCCAGTGGTAATGTATGAAATTTTTTCTATTTATGAAATATTACTTTAAATTTGTTTATTTTTTCAGTATTTTTTGTACTTTTCTTTGATGATATTTTGTGTTGTGTATAATTCTTTCATCTACTGTGTAACTGTGTACATTTTTAATATTTCATTACTATGTATCTGTACCATTTTCTCATTGTATGTAATCAGGCGAGGTCGCCTTCCCGGTCATGATGGCCGATGTAGGGTTGGATATGTGCAATGGACAACCCCTCCCCTATACTTAGGGTGGAGCAGTCCACACTGACGTCACACCCCCGTCAGGAATGTCCGACTAAAAGGACACACGGGAAAATATGTAGACGGACGTTAGGGACGCTAAGCTTTAGACGTAGGAGAAAGACGTTCTCCTTTGCTGTTCAGTATATATAATATAGATATTTCATCTTGTTAAATAAAGCATTCATCCTCCTTAGGTTGTAGTCATTTTCCCATAATATTATATATCGTACTTTCATAACTATTCCAAAATTCCGTAAATTTTGTTGGGTCACTGAACTGTGAGGACTTTGCAGGTTAATCCTGCTTTCATCAGGAATTTTATTCAAAGATTCACTTCTTTCTCCTTTTCCTACAATTGTTCTATTCTTTTGAGCTCGCGGGCTCTATCTCTACCGTGAGGTTGCTGATACGAAACTCCTCGGGTCGAAGTCTGCCTTCGTTCTCGTTAATTCGCGGACTCCCAGGTATCGCTGACTCTGAAGTATATCGCTAGCGAGAGGCCTCTCTAGTAAAAGTCTCTTTTTAAACCCTCTCGCTCTCCCTTTTTAAACCTCTCGTTTCCCATGGTCACTCACCGCTTATCCCTTTTATCTTTTCTGTTGGCCCCTTAGAGCGGGAGGGGGGACTGTAAGGGCGCATAGTGAGAGCCCTGTCCTGCAGACGTGCAGTCGACCCAGATCCGTGAGAAACCGAAAGCACATTGTACCGGCGTCTTTCAATCTCTCGGACTGCCATGGAAAAAAATGGTCAGAATTTTTGACCACCCATTTGCGAAACTTCTTTCCCAGCAATTAGGGAAGCGAACGGATTTGTCCCACGTTCGTCGGCGTCACTTTTTAGCAATTAGGGGAAAGAGACTGGGTACATCACAATGATTAAAACTTAGGTTATATTATTAGGGCAAATGACTCTTCAATTGCAGCTTACAACTGTACAAAACGGTAGCTCACCTTCCACATAAACAAAAGAGCTTCAGGTTACAGAGCAGCACCCTTTATACGACGTTTTTCAATAGCAGCTTTGAGCACCAAACAGGTGACAGTATGATTTAGCTCGTTCCTACCCCAATTTTGAGGGATAACACCCTGGGGGTGGTCAGAGGCCTCCCGCCTCTATTCTTCCCCTCTCCACCAACATCACGAGAGGACTTGCGGCTCAACGGCTATTTAGAATACCCCTATAACGCAAAGGCACTATAAATTTACAAACAGCCATGCCTTCTCCGGGATTCGAACCCAGGCTCTACGGCACAGCAGTCAGCGTCACTATACCAGATGGATGGCAGTATGGTGGATGGGTAACAGTTACAAAGAATTATTGTAACTGTTACCAATAAAGTATGTCCCCAATATTTACAGAAAAAAAGTGTACACAAATTATGTCTAGATGACAAGGTGGAAATTAATGCCTACATTAATACAAAGTTTAAGTATGTATAGAATAAAGATTAGTAAGATTTTCAATTCATGAAAAAGTTCCAAAAGATGTACCCTTTTTGGACAAGACCTACTTAAAATATATTTTTTTAATAATTTTTTATTTGTTCAATACTATAAATTGTTTCAATGGCACACACAAGAGGGGAGGGCGGGTCTGGACCCCCCCTAACCCTTAAATTTATTATTGATAATTATTCTATGTATATAGTGTGTAAAATTTAATTAAATATTGGTTTTTAATAATTAGTTTTATTAATTAATGCTAACTGTTTATTCAATAAATTGTTTTTTACTGTCTTTTATTCCCAACAATCGACAAAATCAAAAGAATATGTTGGGCAACGTATTAGGGTACGATACGAGAATGGTGGACCCCCCTCTTGAAAAATTTGTGTGCGCCACTGAATTGTTTAAATCAAAAGTTGGTGAAGACATCCATTGGACGTTTATTTTGTAATTAAATTTATTTATGAATTAAAAAGAAAGTATCTTTTGCAGACAGAATTTCGTTTTACACATTTATATAAATCCACAAAACCTCCTTGATGTATTTGGATAAAAGCATTCGAAAAACGTTGCAGTATTTTATGCTTTAAATTTTTTCACTAACTCTAATATTTTACTACGCTTAAAACCTCATTACATTACAATAGAAATAAAATAAAATACGGTTTAAAACTTTTTCTAACAAAAAAATATGTTTACTTGAAAAGATATGTACCAGGTGGACAATTTATCAACTGAACTGTACGTAAGTGTGCTCCAGCCCAAATTTCCTGTGAAAGAAACATTTATTTAGTAAATACGTTTAGGGATTAAAATAATACATCATATATTTCAATTTTACAACAAAAAAAAAGAAGAAATTCAATATGAATACAATACAATTTAAATTCATACAACAATTATATACCAGTACAGAAATAACACTAATTATGTGTCAATTATACTGAAGGAAAAAAATAGCGAATAATCTTGACCGTAGCTCAAAATTACGAGGTCCGTCGCCAATGGCCCTGTTGCTTCACATTTCAACGTAAATTGAAAACAAGTAATATAAAAAAAAAAAAATGTAAGTCAATTCCCACATATAGGTCAACAAAGGAAAAATCTTATTTTAGTTACTTTTTATAAAATAGCTACAATTAATATAAATATGTATATACATATTACAGAATCTCAAAATTAAGTGACAAAATAGAAAGCGATTTTCCTAGCAATTTTCATTTTCCTTTCTATATATGGTGCTGGACTATTTTTGCTTGTTTGTTTGTTACTATTCAATTCATAAATTAAATTTCCTTATTCTAATAAAATAGTATAGTAAAAAACAAATCACATTCTCAGAAATTAGGCCATCCAGGTAGAATTCGAAACTACGACCTTTGGATTAGAAGTCCAACGCACTATCAATTGCGCGACAAGAACACAACGAACAATTTTCCTTTCTATATATGCTGTTGGGCTATTACTTTTTTTTGTTACTATTTATTAATTTAATTAATGAATTAATATTTGAAAAAACTGTACTAACATCAAGTAACCACTATCAAGTTTAAAAAAATGTATTTGAACTTGAATGGATGAATAGAAAGTATTTTATTAACGACTGAAAATTTGAGCAAGATATATATATATATATATATATATATATATATATATATATATATATATATATAGGAGAGAGTGAACTAAAAGTAGAAATTGAAAATAAAAAAGGCAACAACCACGTTAACATTCTTATAACAAAAATTCATCTTTCTCTTTTTCTCAATTTCATCACACAGTCATAATTGAATTGTATACAGTTATAATATATATATATATATGTAATAATTTTATAATATTTCTGGAGTGGTAAAAATAATTGTAAGACGTGGCGAGTGGATGTTATTTTCTGTAGCGAGCAAAAGATAGGACGTGGCCGGTGGTGTGATTTTCTATGTTACGTGGAGCGTGGTCGAGTACGGTATTATCCAAGAGGCACTCATGTAAATCGTAATTCCTTTTTATTCACATCTGGAGACACATAAAGATCCAGTAGGGACGGCATTACACATACAAGAAGCAAACATCATAGCACAAACACAAAGATAAGCATAGAACGCGTTGCAGCAGGCTGATTACATGATGAAGGCAGGTAGACAAAAAGAGAGCGATTACACAAGATCTTGGCTTTTATACTGGCAACGTTGGGGTGAGTTTTGGAGCACATAGGACTCTAATCTCCTATCCTGGAATGAAGATGACTGTAACGAGTTATACCATTGTCCATTTTAAAAAGGAATTAAATTATAAAGGAATTTAATATATGAAAAACATTAATAAGGAAAAAATTGACGGGAGAAACATTTAACATTAAGTTTAAAATTAAAATAAAAAGCTCTTTTAAGAGCTCGAAAATCAGTATTGAAGAAGCCCAAAAGTGGGCGGAGTTATACTGGCCAATCGGGGTGCAGCAAGGAACCAAGATCAGAAAGTGCGGGAAAATTATCATAAAGTGGATGCTAGATCTGAAAAATGAAAGGGAGCTTTCCTATTGGCCGAGCCAAGAGTTCGGCTAATAGGGTATATAAGTTTTGAGAAAGTGGGGAGCCAGAGTGCGTTGAATCGCATGGAAAAGATGAAAAAAAGGGTTGAATTTGGAATAGAGTAAATATTAATTAAAATCGGGGTTGACCAAGACATCTCTTGGTCTTCCGACATAGGAAAGTGAGTGATAGGTTGGGATATCTTGGATAGATGGGTTGTCATGCCCGTCTTTTTTACTAAAGAAGTTGGAAGCAAGTTTACGAATCGTTTGTCTAATAGTTGGGATATTACATGCTGCTCTTATGTCAGCATTTCTCATATACCAAAATGGGCATCGAGAATCTGTCTTAGCATAATACTTTGAGAGCTTTCAAGAAGATTGATATTGGTTCTTGCTGCATGAGCCCATACTGGTGAAGCATGTCAGGAAGGGTTTTAAGATCAGTGTAGATAAGCAGTTTATTACGTCTATTTAATTTAGACTTTCGGCAGATAAGGGAATAAAGATCACGCGTAGCATTTTTAAAACTATTTCTAATGTGTGTAATGTGTTGTCGGAAAGTGAGATTTTTATCAATAATAACACCAAGGTATTTGGTGTGCCGAGACCAGGGAGTTTTTTGTTTTGAAGTGTGATTTCAGGGGGCGGAATTTTTTGGGAAAAGAATACTGCTTCAGTTTTTGAGGTATTCAGTGCAATTTTTATACTGGCAGTGGTTATTACGTAATAGTAGTTTTGATTGGATAGAATGAGCGGGACAGGGATTTCGGACTAGCTGATTATGATTAATATTACAAAGTTATTTTTAAACTAAAGAATTAAAATTTGTTTAAATATTAATACAAAGAGTTAAAAAAAAGGATACTAGAGGGAATTATTACATATGTGTGTGTTAAGTATTGGCCGAGTGGTATATTTTGTCGAGTGTTAGTAAGTTTTCATTAAACACATCTTCAGTGGACGTTCATCTTCTTTATTGTGATGCACACATATCAAAAGCTTAGGACAAAATTACGGTATATTTTCACGTTGACGAGACAAACTTACGACGATTATAAAGCAAATTGGACAGAGGAGACAAGCAACAGCAACATCTTGGAGGACACAACACAAAGAGCAGCTATTTACATTCTTACATGATGACGGCAAAGAGGAAGAGAGCAGGATTACACAAGAAGTTTGGTTTTATACCAACAGTGCAAGCGCGTGATGATAACGTAATCGTAGTTCTGATTGGCTAGAATGGGCGGGAAAGGGATTTATGATGCAATAATATTAGTCAATTACGATTAAGATCAGGGTGTTAGTTTCGAACCAAATAATTAAAAGATTACTTCAATATTATTAAAATTTACTTAAAAGGATGCTAGAGGGAATTATTACACACATATATATTGCATTTATTTTTAGGCAGACATTAACTGATCCCCAGTAAATGCTGAGAACTGAACTAAAACTTCAGAAAACTAGAACACAGATGAGTCGAACAATAAAAAATTGTAGTTTCGATAATTCAATCATTAATGAATATTTCCATAAAAACTTGTTTTTTGAAAGTCAATTTTGGATATACAAAGTGCTCATTTAAGGCTCACGTTGACACGCCACCACGAAATTCCGAGCATAATGTTAATCCTGTGGAGTTTCTTATTTTTCTATTTACGTCTAGGGCATTGCTTTTAATTGCATGGAATAAAATGCATCCAAAAGAGGGAGGGGGGAATATTTTTTTCTCATTACTTCGATTTTTTTTAAAAGATTTTTTTTAGTATTTTTAAATATTTATTAAAGATCTGAAAATTCAAATCTAGCACACTAAAACGATCATAAAAATATTTTCAATAATCGGATTAAAAAAAGTAAACACAGGAAAAACCTCCTTTTTTAGACTCTTTCAAATGCATATGCTGCAGGAAAATGATGAAATTAGGGCTTTCATCCAATCCCTAAGGGAGAGGATCAATTCAAGCAAGATGTTAAAATAACGTCTCTTTGAGGTCATTCCCTGATGTAAGTAAGTGATTGGATCAAATCCCCGAACTGTTTTAGTGAAATGAATAAGTCAGCATTTGTAGAGCTGTTTTCACTTGTTACCTCTCCCTTTTACCTCCCCCTCTCTCCTCGTCCGTGCCAGGCAGTGCCGGGATTCTGACGTGACGGACCAAAACAAAATGACCCAATTAACATTTTTTAGTTTTATTTAGTAAAATTCTTTGCATTGTTGTCTTTCGATTGATATATCACTTTTGTATGCCTTAAAATTAGAAACTGGATAAAACTTCAATTGAAAAATGTACACCAACAAATTAGGAAATTCGACCAAGCCCTCTTTATAAATAAAAGCTTTTTGATAATAAAAAAAAGCTATTTTAAAAAGGGAAATAATAATTAAAAAAAGGTGATACAAATAAAGCAGGATATTTCTGAAGTACTACATTCATGTATAATTTTTTTTTAAATGTTTGAAATTCTACTACAAATATCCTTTTAAAAAAAAAATAACAAAATAATTAGATAATAAAGCTGGTAACTAATTTCGAATAAATAATTTGTAATTCAATGATTATTGTTGTATTAATTACTCTACTTTTAATAATGCACCATATTTGCTAAATGAACACTTTTAAACTCGTGACAATATTATTTCATCATTTCTCTGAAACAGGTTAGGGATTTGATCAAATCACTTTCTTTCCTTGGGAAATCACCTTATAGAGTTCTTATTTTAACATCTTGCGCGAATTGATCATCTCCTTTAGAAATTTGATGAAATCAATAATTTAATCATTTCCCTGTGCAACACACATATACTTATAAATTAATTTATTAGCAAGTAATTAGAAATAACAGCATTGCACATTTGGAAAGAGGGGAAAGTAAACATAAAACTCCTCTTTCTTGTGGAAGGATACATGAAATTTTCCCTATGTCTCATTGATGAATGGATGACTCGTTTGGTGAGTTGAGATCGAGAAATGCAGGTTATAAATGTAATTTGGCAGAGTGTTAGAAGGTTATGTAAAAAAAAGATTTACTTAAAATCCCAGTGTTCCATTGAAAAACCTGACTTGTTTCTTACAATCAGATAAATATCAGTGGATATCCCTCCCCCAGTTTTTAAAAAAGCCCTACAATATGTGAGATGGGAAACTATCTTCCATCTCATTTATACTATATCTTAACCAAAAAATATTTATAAAATTACCTAAAAAAATTAAGCTTCATTAATTACTAAACTGAGCGGTGAGTATTATTCGGTTACGTCTTGAATATACTAGCAGGGATATAATGAATAGATTTTTAAATAATTAAATTGCAATTCTTTTAAATTAAATTACAAGGCAAAATGACAACTACAGGAGAGAAATATTGCTCAAAACATTTAAAAGTCAAAAGTCGCAGTTTACTTGATGTTATGAAACTGGTATCGTTAACTATTTTTTGTTTAATTATTTTATACAATTAAATATTATACAATATAACAGTGTACAGTATGATAATGCATGCAATTTGACTGTGCATACTTATAAATAGAATTTATAAACGTTATTCAAAATGTGTAAGTCTCATATCTTAACAAAGAGATTTACTTTTTAAAAATAACAATTATGGAAAAATTGTTGAATATTTTTTGATAAAAATTCATTTACCTATGCAGATTTATTGAAAAACATAAATCCTAAAGGGATTAACAATCTTTTATAGATAGTAATTTTCAAAAAAATAAAGAGTTAAAATTATTTTTTAACTTCACATTAAAAAAAATACATCACTTTTAAACATTAAATATATTTTTCTTAATATTCATCTTTTAAATTTGACATTTCTTTTGTTAAGCTTTTATGTCTTATTTGTTTCTTTTAGGAAAAAAGTTTGCTGACATAATTGTTTTGTACAGACATTGAAAAGAAAATTGTTACATCTTTAAATGCTTTTCAAAAAGTATTTATTGTATGCCATCCAGCGTATTACACACAGCTATACTTTCTAACTGTAGCTTTTAATTTTTAGGTATATTAGCCAAATAACATGCACGTTTGTTTGTTTTTTTATGAAGAAACCTCAAACGTATATGTGCAATGTTCGTTTGAAGTAAATATAGTGTAAGTGGTTAATAAAAACAAGAAAGGAAAATGAACCTGACATAATGAAAAAGTCATAAAAAATGGAGTATATCTAACAATCTAGGTGGAATTTTAGAAAATTTTAATATTTTTTGGCATTTTATAGAAGCTTGTTTTGAGATGTTTTCTCTTTTTCATATTTTCTTTTCTAGTTATTAATTCTCCTCATTCACTAACGAAACGTATTTAAATAATGTAGATCCTTTAGTCTAATTCATATCAAGCATAAGATTTGAACAATTTGCTACATAATTCATAAGTTTGGCATGAAGAAATTGCTTGAAATAAATTGAACAATCTTATTTGTTTTACATTGTATGAACAAATTACAAAGATAAATTTATAAAATATATTCATAAATCAAGGTTGATATATTTTTTTGAAATTAGATGTATATCAAGATTATATGAAATATCTCTTACAATATTGCTCTCAGATAAAAAATTTAACCAAATTTTTTATAATAAACAATTATTAGAAAATGTATGATGAATTCAAATTTAGATTTTGCAACAGTACCGGTTTATCAATTGGGTGCTAGACTTACCCGATTTTATAAATTTCGATCCTCAGCACTGTTTTGCAATCTTTTTTTGTTTGTGTTATTCTCTCTCTAGAGTAGGAGTTCCTAAACTTTTTCCTACATATATATAAACCGCTTTTTAAAAAATAATTTTCTTCATAGACATCCCCTCCCCTTACAATTTTCAGAAATATTTAGAATACAATATAATTATGATGCTAATAAAATTGCACACAGAATATATTCAAGGATTACAATTTAATTAAGAATATTAACAGAACATTAGGAGAAAAAGTGGTTTAAGATTAATGTGTTATTTTTTTACTACTGTTTTCCTTTTTAATTTTAAAATATAAACAAGATATCAGAAATACAGTGGTCAAGGTAACGGACTCGTGGCTGGCGTGTTATAAGTTCGAGCCTAGCATTGCTGAAGACACGCCATGCAGAAAGGACACGTTAACCCTTTATCTACCGCATTATGATTTGCTGCAAATGTTTACATGCAATATTTTTTTTTTAATCACTGCATTGAAAAATAAGAGATATACATAAATAAAATACTCAACTTTGTGAAATTTAATTCGTTAGAGCTAATTAATTAAATTGGTACTTTAAAGTACCGCCAGTCAACAAAGGTCTCAAATATCCTCAAAATACTAAAAGACCGAATGACTTTTTTATCGCAGTTTTAACTCTTAAAAATGCAAAATAACTAGAGAGAACACTAATATTTTCTGCACAAAATATTTATTTTTAAAGATTATTAAGAGTTTTTGAAATGTATTTACTTTTTTTTTACACATAAACTGTTTCCTACACTCCTCTCACTTAACTGTGACTGAGCGCGATACTTTCCCGCCTTCCTACCCCAACTGAAACTTTTGAACCTCGTACCGGGACATTCTGTAAACAGGAAGCGCAACGGAAAGAAGCAAGGTCTTGTCCGCATCAATCCGCAGCAACTTCAAAGAGGTGTAATTTTCATTTAACCGCATTACTATTTTTAAGTGTAAATTTTAAATGTAAATATTTATTTCCTGTAATATAAACATATGTACCATCTCCACCTCTGGCTGTTATTCAAACTCAACCAACGGTATCAAACTCAATTTAATGATATTCAAGAAACAGTTTTTTTTTCATTAATACACAGAAATTCATTACACGTTGCGCATTTTGAGTGAGGTTTCGATGGAATGTTTTTTAAAGCACTGCATCCTACGATAAGAAATGCTGTATTTTCTTAACATGAACTACTGCACCTTGAGTTCAGTCTCCTGATCGTCATTCTAAGAATCTAGCGAAAATTTCAGCAGATAATTTGATGGGACGTCTTCATCTGAAAAAATCATCAGAGTTAGTACATCGATAATTTCAGATAGTAGGTTCTGTAATAAACCCAAAGCATCTTGATTGATTGAATATTAACGTCGCACTGTTCAGCTACACGAGGGCTTTTGGCGACAGACCACGTAATTTTGAACCATGGTCACGTGACGTGGACGACACCTGAGCTGGCACCCCCCTCTCCTAGCTACCAGACCAGAAGAAGGTAAACCCAGGGTTTGCATACGTTCAAAGAAAAAGTGTTATGAAAACTATGTCACTTTAAGAGCACCATAGTCGTTAACTCGTGGTCAGCGTTATCGAGACATGGCTTCGAGTTCCAGTGCCACTGAAAACCCCCACCGTGTTCAGCTGATGCACGTTAATCAATCGAACATCAAAGTTTTCACGTTAGTAGGGTGTGGAAATTCGGAGAATGAGGTGCTATCAGATATGTCATCCTTATCACATGACAGCGGTTCAAAATTACTACGTCTGTCGCCAATAGAGACTTAGTCTAACTTTAAAGTGTGGCGTTAATAAACCATCAACAAACATCAGCGATGCATTGTTTAGTCTACGTGGATCGAAGGAGCCACGCATTCGCATGGTTTGATTTGATTTTTATTCACGTCGCACTTTGATGATACATTAGGGCGATTGGCAACGAACCTCGTAATTTTGAACCTCAGCACGACACCTGAGCTGCAACTACACTCTACAAACTTCCACAGCATGCCAACTACAGTTGTATGGAAGTTGCGCCTTTAGTATTAGAATGTTTTCTATTTTATACATTGTCCTTCGTTCCAATGCGCTGGAACTCCAGCCAACTAATAAATCCGTAAAAAATTAATCCTTTACGTATTCTATCACACAATTTTATCCCATTTGGATAACTCTTTCTAGGTGAGTCGCTTTTAAATTTTAAGTTAAGCTATTGGTCATAAATATAATGCAACAGATGCAGTAATTTTTGAGCAAGCGCATGAATAGAGCTTTAAAAAAAAGCAGAATTTGTCAACCTTCCTCCTTAGTCAATAGTGTCTTTTTACAACGGAAAAAAATTGGATACAATCAATATCAATGGAGGATGAGTGGGCGAAAATCAATCTTGACAAATTTTGGATTGCAGACTTATGTGATACGACTTTCGACTTCAATCGTTACAAAACTCGTCAAGAAACATTTCATACAACAACACTAGATCTTTAATTTGAGGTATCTAAAAGCAAAATAATTATTTGATACCGTTGGACACCGAATTTTCTATTTTTAAAGGACCAAAAGCATGAAACAGATCCACAGCTTATGGAATGATAACTGTACTGATCATCGAGGTAAAATTGTACAAAATTAATTTGATGAACATGAGATTGATGTTCCTTTTCTCATAAGTCAGCATATCTCAATGGCAACCATAAAATTCGGGGCGTGTAGGAACACAGTATGAAAAGGTCCTATGCTATCATTATGGTCAAGGTATGCTATCACTATAATCCTAAATCATAGCGATAGCATACCTTGAACATCGAAGTCAGAAAATATATCAGTATGAAAATACATCTAAAAAATAAAGCACATTCCACATTTGCTTTTTTCTTTTTTTTCTCTCTGGGGTTATATATATACAATACGAATCACCAAGGAGTGGCCAGAATCTTAAGGGGGCATAGTACCTTGCGAGAACAAAAATTGTTCGTTGTCATATACATGTTACGATTCATCATAAGTTAACAAATTTTGCTAATTTTGATCTGAATTTTATATATTATCTATAACAATGTATAAACTTTAAGAAAACTAGAGAAATTTTGTTCTTTAATAAATACAACATTTTAAAAAAGAAGATAAATATATATACCAAATTGTAAAAAAAAATATTACTTACCTCCTGTTCCCGCAAGATAATTTTTAAATTATACACTTTAGAATCTCAATTTTTGCATTAAATTGAATTTAAAAATGTAACCTTTATTCTCTCTGTGTGTATACCACTTAATTGAAAAGTATCTTATATTTTTTTTAATATTTTTTAAAATTAAAAAATTCATAAAAAATATTTTTTTTAAAAATTTCAATTTTTATACAGTTGCAAATCAAAATGTATTAAACCATAAAACATAATTATGGCATACAGAATTAAGATCTATGACTAGAATATGCATGCCAATTTTTGTAGCTCTAGAGTAAAAACTTTTTTTACAATCTTGCGGGAAAGTGTAAAAAATTGAAACTGAGAAAATCAAGTTTGAAGAATGACATTTCAATATTTCAAATAAAACTTAATACATAATATTTAAAATGATCCTGCTTCATATGTAGGACCTTCTAGTTCTGCAAAATGCTCATTTGTGGCTTTTTTTCTCATTCTGCTAGCCCTACGGGCCTCTAATGTATATGATTTTGATTTAATTTCGGCATTTTTTATGCGTGCATAATTGGCCTTAAAGGCAGAGGTAACAGTAAAATGTCCTATTTTAAAGCCAAGAGCTTTCATTATCTTTATACGTCCCGTCATTCCCTCATTAAACATCACTATAGCCTCATTTACTGCTATGTCTACAATATTTTTATAGATGGCCCAGAAGTTTTGGGGCAGTACTTCCAAACAGTCGAGTTGAACGACTCATTAGCGTTTTGTGTTTTACCCCCACACATTTTTCAGCAATTTTGGTGCAGATAGTTCTGCTATTATAGGCTTTATTTCATCCATTACGGCAATTGGCACAATATTTTTATGTTTGAATAAAGAAGCACTATTCGTAGCAACTGCCTTTTGATATTTGCACCACGAAGTATGACCAATTGGGCAGAAGTGATGCATAGATTCCTCATCAGTGGACCTATAATGACAATAAATTGCCCATATGGCCTGACACATATCACTAACGGGGAGCTATTATTCTGTCTAATAGCATTGCCATAATAGGTGGTAATTGTATCAATGAACTTATCAGTCAGACGATTTTTACCGCTGATACTCTTGCCGTCTGATAATTTTTTGCCACGATTCATTGTTTTTAATTTTCGCAGTCTAGCACCCATACGCTTTTGTATGTGGCCAACACATTCAACTTTTTCGATAGAATATGGTGCTGTCCTTTGAAGCTCTGGGAAGGTTTTTGTGTCCCCATCGCCGATATACTTAATATATTTCGCATTTCGTTGTGGCACCGATCTTTGAAATATTTCCTTCATCCCGTCTACTTCCATTTTACTGGAAGAACCAATATGGTTCTTTACACAGTGTGGTTGATGTTTCAATTTCCACTCTTCATATGAATGTCCAGATTTTGGACCTCGCCATTTTTCACATCCTTTACAATATGAAGAGAGAACAGCAACATCTATCACTCCCTGTAACATCTCCAATGACACTACAAACACCAATACGGGAAGTGTGTAACGTGTTTTCCACGTACCGTCACCACTGACACATATTTCATTACTTCCAGAAGCTGATACTTCTTCTTTCGCATTTTCATGGAGTCGTCTGCTACTTCACGACTGGCCAAATTTATTTTTCGCATTATCCTTTCATATGACTTTTTTGTGATACTGGGGATGGCAAATCCATTGCTGTGCAAAATTCTTTATTCCACAAAAACCCAATCCTACTGTACGCATAGCATAGGTTATTCGTGTATTAACTTCATAGTCCTTACTTGAAGCAATAACTGAGAACTTTTAAAAGTGGTCAATGTACTGCATGAGTAGCATTCAACATAAAACTCGGATACCAATCCATACAAAATCTTTTTCTTTTAGAACTACTTTAGTATTGCAGTTAGGACATTAAATATTTGGATAGTTCAGATAATAAAATATCAATGTTTATCATTCTATATCCATTAGATTGATTGGAATTTCTTACTTCCTTGTCAAGATAATTTTCTTTGCACAATTTCTTAGCGGAAGCAGATATGCAGTCAACAGCAAGCGTATCTGATACATTTCGAGTGTATTGATTCGCATGAAAACGCTTTCGTTTTCGGCGATAGTCACTGCCTCTACGTTGAGCTTTTACTAGACATTTTTACTAATTAAAAAGATGCAAAAAAAACTTCAATCAACAAAATTTAAAAGCTTACGAATTACGAGAATAACGAGATAACACTCAATAAAGCAGCAGTAAACAGTATGAAATACAAATGTAAACAAGCAATACTTCGAACTAGGGCAGTGTTGAGTTGCAAACTTCCTTCTCTCATTAAAAATAGATAAAATTAAAAATTAGCAACAACTGGGGAGAAAATAATTTCAATAACACCATCGATATCAAAACCGAAACTAACGAACATGGTTTGTTTACATTGGATTTAAATGGACAATCCAGTGCTGACGTTTGACATTTTTTGTTGCTATTGCCGTACTTTTGGTCCGATTTTGACGCGGTTTGTTTTAAAATGCTCCTAACAGTCTGTATTAATTTTTAAAAATATTTTTGAAAAATGGATTATTTTGCCGTTTAAAGGTACTATGTCCCCTTAAGCAAATTTCTGAGAAGATGCATCTCAACGAGTAAAACAAATGATGTGTGTGTGTGACACAAGTAGCTGTCATTTCATACATTGAGTAGAATATAAGGGATGGAACCTAAAAAAATGGGCAATATTCATGTCGTTATTTCTGCCAGGGGAATCATTGCAGAAGTTTTTTCTTTCACTCAGTGAGTGAGTGAATATTAAAGTCGCACTGTTCAGCTACACGAAGGCTTTTGGCGACGGACCACGTAATTTTGAACCATGGTCAAGTGACGTGGACGGCACCTGTGCTGACACCCCCTCTTCTAACTACCACACCACATCAACGGGAGGACGTTTCAACTCTCGACAGATTTAACGTGCCTCACTGCCCTACACGGCGGGTCTTTGGTGGTACTAGGCTCGAGCTCATGACATGCCTGCCATGATCCGATGCCTTGACCACTCGGCTACCGCAAGCCCTTTCTTTCACTCGGAGACAGGGCCGATCTTAGGCTGTTGGCCGCCCGCATGCAAAGACCTAATGTGCCGATCCTTATATATATATATATATATATATATATAATCCAATACAAAAAAATTTCAATATATAATTATATACATATACATACACATATATATAAATTTATACATATATATACATATACACAAATATATAAACAAAAATTTAAAAATAAACAGATAGTTATATACCTAAGATAACTAAAATTAGGAAAAAGTCACATAGTATAATGACAAACTCCTGGCCTTAGGAACCAGGATTGCAGGTTTAAACAAGTTTTGCGGCCAGCCAACCTTCACCTGTAATTTGTCATACTATGTACCAAGAGGAAAGGAAAGAATTATATATGTAGAATTTAAATATTAATAAATCATTAAACTAAATAACATAGGAACAAAAACATAACCTACTAATTCGGAGTGTAAACGATGGCCAAGAGTGCCGTAACGTGTTCCCGCCAAATACGAGGGGTGAGAGCAGAACCGCATAAAATTAATTGCGATACGATAATAAGAAATATATATATAGATAGATATAGATATAGATATAGATCTATATATACTTTTAAAAAAATCATAAAAATAATAATCATATAAAAATTAGCGTAAAATATAAAAGAAACCAAAAATATATATTAAAAAAAATTAATAAGCATGTGGCGTCATCTATTTAATAATTGTAGAATAAATTAGAAATTGTCTAAATTTAAAAAATCATTACAAAACATAATAACAGTAAATAATTACAGTAATACAAATTGTATCATAAAAAACCATTATAAATATAATTACTGTTGTTCTTTTGTGAAATCACTTCTACTACGGTATCTTGGGACATCACATTTATTTATATACATACGAAAATATTGATCGCGGATACTGCACACAGCAAGTCTGACCCAAAAGCACACAGCGAACGGTCAGCTCGTCAACCCCGTAGAAGGAATGCGTGGGAGTGAAGAGGAAAAAGAGCGCGTGGGCGGATCACTCAGTTATCCTTCCGCCAGAAAAAATAGTTCACTCGTTTCACCCCAACAATTACAAAGAAAGTTAGCAGGATATCCATGTTCAATACAGTGATTAAAAAAATTTTTTAAGATTTAAAAAAATATTAGCTTTATCGCTAATACATTATTGCGATAAATATAGTTAAAAATAATATTTCTATATATAGATATTGATAAATTAGAATTCCAGTAAGGCACTTTGATGATATTAAGATTAAAGGCATCTCTTTTATCATAAATATTACTATGTAGTTTCAAATCCTTAATATACAGTGATACATCTAGGTAATTTGTTTTGATTGGATTATTATTAATTTTAACTAAGTTTAAATAAGACGGATAAAAATTAATAATGGGATTTAAATTATCATTTTTACCAAAAATAATTATAAATCATCAATATATCTAAAAATGTAGTAGTCATTATTAATAACATACTTATATTCATAAAAATGTAAATAAAGATTAGCCAAACTATTACTAGCTGGGCCCCCTTGTGGGAATATATATACACTACTGGACAATTGCTAAGGACGGATCACAAATTGCTACGTAGCATAACATTAAGCGAGACATGAGGCCTAGTAGGATAAAATATAGTTGCCACACTGTTCAGACATTAGAATAAAGAATATTTATTGTCCTGGAAAGTACAAAAGCTGTGAAACATCTGAAAGAAGAAAAAAAATGTTCATTTGATCTGCGTACGGAGAAAAGGAACAATGCATCTAAAAGTCAGCAGGCACCTTAAAGAAAGGTATCAGTACGGGATATGTCCACCGTGGAGTGTGATGCAACATTCCACACGTCGTACCATAACTTTGCACAACATTATCCAGCAGCTGTTGAGGCAATTTATCCCATTCCTCTGTGAGTGCACGGATGAGGGTGTTCTTGTTTTTTCGGAGGATAGTTTCGACCAGCAACTTGCCTCCCCAAAGCATCCCACACATTTTCAATGGGGTTTAGATCTGGAGAACGCGCTGGCCATACGAGACGTTGAATACCCTCGCTGTCTAGACAATCCTGAGCAGCGAGTGTTCGATGACATGTTGCGTTGTCGTCCATAAAAACAAATTTATCACCGACAGCACCACGGAAAAGACGAACATGAGGAAGTAGAACTTCATCAATGTATCGTTGGCCCGTCATAGTCCCATTCGCGACCACATGTAGGCGCGTGCGGCCATTGATCATGATGCCGGCCCACACCATGATACTGCATGTCGGATATCGGTCCTTATCCTGGATATTTTCTGGACGGTAAGCAGTACCACTCTCGCGCCAGATCAGTTGGCGTCTACAATCCGATGACAGACTGAACCTACTCTCATCTGAGAATAGTACGCATGCTCAGTCCTGTTCAGTCAAATTGTGATGCTCACGACACCATTGCAAACGGGCAGTACGGTGCTGTCTGGTCAATGGGACACACATAACAGGTCTGCGTGCGTATAGTCCTCCTCCCCTCAAACGTCTGGCAACAGTTTTTCGAGAGATCTGCTTTCCTGAGGCAGCAAGAAACTGATTTGCCACCTGCTGAGCTGTGGTGCGCCTGTTCCTTTTGCTGATAGGACGATATATCTGTCTTCTGCAGACGTCGTACTTCTAACACGACCTCCCCCGTGCCGTCTACTACACATTCCAGTAGTTTTAAATGACTTCCACAGCCGTGAAACAACGCTGTGAGCGATGTCGAACTCCCTGGCAACATCTGTTATTTTTCGCCCTTCTTCGATCTTTCCAATAATTCGGCCACACATAAAATCATCTATGTGATGTCGGGAAGACATGCCAAAAATTTTTAGTTCGTCTATTAAATCTTTCCTGTAAAACTTTGACTTGAAACAACAACTGTCCACACGCGTCAAAACCTTTAAAGCTCTTATGAACGCTATCACGTGATGAACAGACGTGGGAAAAAAAATTTGCATACTCATACTTCTTCTTACTAATATCCCGCACTTATTCTAATTTTCCACATTTTGCTTCCTTTCATTTTGTGGTTGCTATGGATGGTAGTGTTATCCATCCTTAGCAATTGTCCAGCAGTGTATATATATATACATATATATATATCACTGTATTAAAACTGAAATTAATATTATTTGCTAAGAGTTTATTTGATGTCCTTAATTATAAAACCACTAAACATACATCAACAGAAATTTGAATCTCTAAGAAGTTCGTCAAATTTTTTTACTGTGAGAATTTAATTAATCTTTTACAGCTGAAGTTATTGCCATATGGAGTGTTTTAATGTATTGGGTTACGAATGCAGACAAATATAAATATTTTTTTACTGACAGCTATTCCATTTTGAAAAGTCATCCAGCAAGAAATTCTCAAAATCGTTCAATCAATTACTTTCTTTTGGATCCCTGCACATAAAGAAATCGAGAGTATTGAAAAAAAATTAGCTAAAGCTCCTACAGATCCTTGGAATACTATCATTTCGATTTTAGTGGAAGATCTCCAATCTCAAGTTTCTCAAATTACTAGGTACAAAAATAAAAAATCACGAGAGACTACCTTTTAATACAGGTATAACACGTATACTAAAAAGGAAAACGAGCATTGTTTATAAGCGTTGTTAAGCCATTGATATAAAAATCACTTTTTTTTTCTCTGTTTTGTTTTTCTAAATTGTAAGGCTATTATTAAACTGAAAACTTTTAATTTCCCAAAATGCATATTGAATTTAAATACTCCTATGTCTAAGGAAATATTAACCATATTACATATCTTCCAAAAGCAACTTTCGCAAAAATCATTTTTGAGAAGCCTTTGTTAAGCATTTATCCACACTGCGCCACCAGTGTCGCTGATAAGCAAAAAAAACTTTTTATATTGCGGTATCGCCGGCTCTGCAGCGAATTTTGCTATCAAATGAAATATGTGTTTAAAGAGTAGGCATTAATGGATAATGAAGCAACACATTGTGCACTAACATTCTATTTTTTTTTTTAAATTATGCTATGCTATCTCGGGACTTATTTTGATTTTTCAATAATTAAAATTCACATATTTATTCGACTTACTGCAAGTTTTATTTTGAGAAATTCGTAAGAAATTTTGCTTCACTGATAGAACTATATGCCTGCACACCTGCTAGGATCGGCCTTGCTCAGAGGACACATATTATAGCAGAGAATCCCAGACAGCCGTCAACTGAGTCATTTTCAGCAGACAGACGATGATGGTGCCGTCAGAGCAATGTTAATAAGCGTGAATCGACACATACACCGAAAAAAGTTGTGGCGACCCTGCAACAATTACACGTCGATTGGTTGCTAGTGGTCTGCACAAGCGGCGCCCGTTAAAGAACGACATTGACCCACAGCACAGGCGACTCTATTTGTAATAGTGCCGCTCTAGAGTGACCAGAACTATGGAATGACACAGTCTCATGTTCTCAGATGAATTAGGCTTTTTTATATCTAATAATAGTCGACATATATGAATAATGTGCAGAAGAGGTGACAGGTCCAATCCGATCGTATCTAAGGAACGCCCCACCGGCTGACGCCAGTAATGAGTGTTTATAAACATCACTATAAAACGCAAGGGGTACTGGCGATGGACCTCATAATTTTAAACCGAGGTCAAATGACGAGGGCAGCGCCTAAGTTGGCGACCCACTCTCCTAATTTCTACTCAACGTCAACGAGAGGACTTTCAGCAACAAAATTAATGTGCATCAGCCCCTTTACACATCGGGTCTAGTGTGACATTAGGACTCGAACTCGCGACTCGACAATGCCGTCATTAAGTTTGTGACCATGACCACTAGGCTCATGCGGCCAACCTAACGCACGACAACGTGACATAATGGTTTGGGCGCCATTGCCAACAAAACTGATCACATCTGGTTCGTATTCAGAGCAATAGGACGGCCCAACGATACGTGGATGTGTTGCATTTTTAATAATTTTCGGGGCACAGCCCGAACGCACACTGCACTCATCAGCGAACGTTCTTGGCAATATGTATAGATGTTTTTCTGCTTATGGCTATTATCATAAGTCGAATATTTCTGGGACGTGATTGGATACTAACACGTTTAGAAGACGAATTGTGAGTCAAATGGTAGAAAGCGATTAACATCCATCCCTCGGGAGAGAGAGACGCCCTACTCTTTCATTGACTCTGTTCCAAAACTTATTGCTGCGTGTATCGTCGTCCGCGATGGTCTTCAAACCTACTGAACCAGTGGCGCACACAAGGGGGCGCTGTCCCCGGGTCCGGTACCCCCCAACCCCTCTCCCTCATAGCCCTTGATTTTTTTATTTTGATTGATTATAAACTTATGTATAAAATACGTACGATTTTATTAAGCCTTTATTAGTAATTAATTTTGTTAATTAATGCTAATTATTTATTCAATAATTAATTTTTTTATTGTTTTTTGTTCCGAAAATCGACAAAATTAAAAGAATATGTAGGGCGGCTTATTGGAGCATGATACGAGAATGATGGATTTTCGACCCTGAAAAATTCCTGTGTGCGCCACTGTACTGAACTGATCATGTTTTCGGTGTATTGCAAGCATCAATTAAAAATGATCATCACTTATAATTCGTTGTTGTCTTTCTCTATTTTCAAAATGATTTCTGAAAATTTCACATCAATAAAAGTAATGTAGAGTACTCATGTAAAGTAAATGTAGAGTAGTCATGCAGCATGAAAATAATTTTTTTAAAAAAAAAATTTTAAATAAGAAAATATTACTAAAAAACCAGTACATCTCTCTATAATCAAGAACATAATAAAAATCTATAAATGAACTGAAATCTATATTTGAATGCATTTAAAAAAAATGTATCTCACTTTCTACTCTCATCAATAATTTATTTAAAATGCATTCACACGTACTTTTGTATCTATTAGGAAATTATTCTTCCTTTTCATATTTTTTTTAATTATCTCTAGACAAATAAAGAGTACCAAACTATTTTACAATTATATAAATTTCTTGTGAGACAAAATATTTCACTAACATTTTCTAATAATTATCAAACAAACGTTTTTATAAAAAAATGCATATTTTTAGTTTCTCTCCCTCCTCTTTTTCTGTTTTTATATAATGCGTCTATCGCGTCAGACTGACCACCTGACAGGAACATCTGCTCATGCACCTCAGGGCTCAAGAGGTCACGTATACTGAGTTGGGCACAGTAGGCCTTAGCCCTCCCTCATGGGCTGTTGTGCCACTGAGTTAAATTATATGTTTCTATACAATGGTTCACAATTGAAATTCAAAAATTACATAGTACTAATTAGACACTTCCTTAACAAATGAAGTATTCTTCTTTTTATGTTGATTTATTATTTAAGAAACTTTCATAGACATTTGTCTATATTTGAGAATGATACAGTGTGAAACTGTCAGTAAATTTCAAAACTATTTGTTGATAATATATAAAAATATTTGTACAAGTAAATTATTTAAAAATAAAACTGATGATTAAATAATTCTATGGCCTATAGAACATTAGAAAGTAATCAGTTAATTCAAATACCAAACATTGTTTTGTATCTGAAGTAGCAGCCTACATTTTTAAAATGCACACAGCATAAAAATTTAACAGGAAAAACCTCATGCTATTTAAAATTATAGACCTATTCATGAAAAAAGAAACAAGTCTTTTCGTATTCATAAATTATGAAACATTATTTCTACCACTTCCTAATAAACAGCACAACCATAAATAAATACTTGAGTAAATAAAATAAGACAACATCTTTAAGTTTAAAAAAAAAACATGGTGAGGATATTTTTATAAAACTCCAAAAACATACAAAAAAATTTGGGGAATTAATATGAGCTGATTACCTTTTATAATTTGTAATCATGTGTATGAGAAAAAAAATCTAAAGTAATTATTATCAAAATATCCAATTGCAATAAAAACTGATGCATTATCTTTCCCTCAATATATCAAAATCAACTAAGTCAAGCTTGCAGCCTGTACGCGCAAGAGATCCTCCACAAAAGTGTATGTTGTATTGTGTGATTATTTTTATGCCTCAACAATATGATATATAACAAAAGCTTTGATAAAAAAAAACAGCTTTTTTTCGTTTATACTTTCAGTTTCAACTACACATACTTATTTATTGCAATCAAATCAATCATAAAGGCAATCTTTCTTATAATATGTTTACATAGTACTTTGAAAGGAAAAAAACTATGCTTCTACAAATGTTAATGATTACTTTTTATTTTTTCCTTCATTGCTGAATTTTTTGTTTATGCAAATTTTGTCTGTAAAAATTAAATTAAATTAAATTAATTTGATATGCAAACATTTTTTTCAACATTAAAATAAAACCAATTGGTTTTAACCATTTATTTTCCCAACCAACATTCGAATCCCTTCCACAAGTATTCAGCTCAGACGTATGACGTCACATTGTCCGGAGGGATGATCAGTGTTAGCCTTTAAAATGCTTGTTTAAAATCATGGTAAGAAACTTTCCTAAATTTTAAATAAAATTTTGAAAAAATTATATGGCTGCACCTAAAAAAGTAACTTTAAATGGTGAAAAAAATTTATGAAAAACACAAGCTTTTTTTAAAGATAAAATTATCCAATTATTTTGAAATTAAACATGATATATTTCATTTTACAGAATGACATTATTTCAGTTATAAATTTTATTTTTAGAAAGCACTTACAGAAATTTATAAGACAAATTTATATCATTTTATTCTTATTAAATTACATTTTAAACATGGAATATCACTGGAATTCATTTGGGCATACACAGTGATGTAGCTACCAATGGGCCAGGTGGTGCCGTGCATCGGGGCCCTCAAGCTCAGGGGGCCCCTTGGATCCTGATCACACAGCAAGCAAGCCAAACTTGCGATAATTTCTCCCACATTTAAGATATAATGTAAAAGTTTGCAACTTAACAATAATCATAGCAACTTAATTTAAATTAATTTCAAACTTGTAGGGAATTACCCTAAATTCCTTTTGTCCTTAGTACAGTGTTGCCAACTTAACTTATCGAAAAGTTTATAGTATTTTAAATATTTTCATTTTTCTATAAACTGTTACTTGAAAATAAATTCCATGAAAAATCTTACCATACTCATTATCACATCTTAAAAAATCTACATAGGAAGCAATTCCTTCCTAATTACATTCTATTTTTAATAACAATATGATTCATAAGCTAGTTTCCTGTTCCAATATTTCACATCTGCAATAGGCTGCTATAAATTTCTCTTCCCAATTCTCCTCTGCCCTTTTGCGCAGAGGTGTTTTTTTTAAATAATTATAATATTGTATTGTATCTTCTTGTTCATACATATTTTTTTATCATTTCCTGTCTATGTCAGTGAACCATTCGATAATTCTAAACCCCATGGAGGGGGAATTTGATCCTCCCGAAAAAATAAATAAATAGCTAAGGATTCTCCAATGACATTTTGTAGCATTACGTTTCTTCTCCTTTTCAACGTCAGTAAGTACTTTAGCACTTATGAATTGTATTGCATAAATTAGAAAACTAAAATTATGGATAAAAAAAAGTAACCCAGTGGTGCGCTTAAGCAAGAAAGAGAATATAGAAAACAAAAATTGCCCAAAATTGTCAAATTTCTTAGTTAGCCTTCTATTAGTGTCGTAGTGTCAAATCGAACCTGGGCAGAACACAAAAGCTCACACAAAAAAACTCATACACATATATGCAGGTGGTATGTAACTTTGCTTTACTATATTCTGCAGAAGACGATAAAGAGCTGATGTTAAATAGTAGAAAAAGCTTTGTATATTTAAAAAATTCATATATTTATATTTTTTTCACAGGATAAAACCCAATCAAAATGAAGCCCTCAATTTTTTTTTTTTTTTTTTTTACACCAGGGCCTTTGGATACCTAGCTACGCCACTGGGCATACATAAATAAAATTTCTATTTACATAAATATTTTTACTCCTCAAATTTTAGAAGTCATTTTGTTTTAAAAAAAGCATGATTTTTTATCACAGAGGAAACTAGTTAAGATGAGTGATTTTTCAGCAGGCTCACAATTAGATTTCACTTTAGAAATCCAAATTTATCACTAACCTGAAATAATATTTTGCAAATTATTTCATTTATGGTTATGTCATTATGGACAAAATACACACACAAAGAGGCAATTACCATTTATAAAGGGCATAATGTCTTTAAGTATCTATGATTAGATTTTAATATTATGCTTATCTTGCCTAAAGTTTTTACTTTGAACTTCTTGATATTTACTTAACATTATCAGATATGATAATGATGTAAATGCTAGTTCATAATTTCGAAGACATATATCTGGTTGAACGAAAAAATCAAATTATCCAATTTTCATAGTCAAACACAAATTGATAGTTTACAACAGTGATACTCAACCTGTGGTCTGCCGGCCTTTTCTGAGTGGCCCAGTCAGGGCCCATTGCACTAAGAAATTCAATTACTGGAGAATAATGAGCTAAAAATTTAGTGTGAAATTCTATCAATCAAGCAATCAAATACATCAATTTTGTAATCAATTTGCTTTTTTAATAGTAGAATGTAAGCAAGAGGATTGGTTATGGGTGAAAGGAAATAGAAATTCTCTCATAACTCAGTAAAACATGCATAAAAATAAATATTTTTAAGTGTATGTATGTTTGATGAAAAAGTTAATATGAATTAAAATAAAAGCCAAAAATGAGTTTTAATATTTTGATAAATTTTGCTTTGTCCAATGTTTTGTTTGTCATATAGTGTGTTTTCTCCATTATCCTCATTTTGCGGCTCAAGTGAAATGCTTGTCATGTATGCGGTCCGTGTGAAATGCCTGTCACATGTATGTGGCCCAGCGGGAAAGAAGGTTGAGTACCCCTGGATTAGAAAGTACACTTCCACCAGTTTTCTTCAATTTAGTTTTGTACATATCATAAACAAGTAATTTATGAATTATTTAAGGATATTCATTTGACGAGAAAAAATGCATGATAATTAGACTATTTAATTTGATGGCTTTAATACTCGTATCAGAATCATAATTGTAAAATTTTTTAGTTTTTTAAGTTTTCAGACTATTTTCAAATTTGAATACCTTTTGTATCAAAGATGAGAATAACATAGTCTTTAATAGACTTGATGTTAGACTCTACTTTCCCATTCAAGCCATACCATGCAATTTTTATGCCAAATTGGTATGTTTGTCTGATTTCTTTCAAAATGTTTTAGAATCTCAATATGAGTCTCATTAATTTGTCCAAACCTTTTTTCTAGTAAGCTCTTTAAGTTTGTGCAAGACATTTCCTAAATTATTACTAATAGATAAACCCAAATAGCATTGTTACTTGTCACTATGGAAATATGTAAGGCAAAACAAAAAAAAAAGGGTTAAATCAGGGATGTCAAACCCATGGCCCACAATGGACATTTTTGGGGCTTGGCCAATATATCGGCACACAATAACAAAGAATAAACCCAAAAAAACATTTTCCCAAAACAGGAAAGATAGTAGCAGAGAAGAGATGTCAAGTGTCAGAGCATATAAATATCAAATTTTTCTTGTTCATTTATATATGTTTATTATAATGTATTATTTGAAATAAACCTAAGTTTCTATGAATATTGATTTTTTTTTGTGGCCCACTTAAAGTTAAACCTTGTTTGTTTGGCCCAAGTTAGCCTTTGAGTTTGACACCTTTGAGTTAAATAATAGTTTTATTAGAAAAATACCATAATTTACTTTGAATATCATTACTATCTGACAGGTACAAAATAATATTTTATGCTTATACTGTAGTCATGTTTATAAAAGGGGTGTAGCTACCACTGTATCAATGATACAGGGCCCCAATATGTGCAACTATAATACCACTAACAAGACTTTCATTTCTAAAAAAAAGGACCCCAAAGGAGTTTTGATACAGGGCCCATTCAGAACTAGCTACAGCAGTGGTTTATATAAATTTATTTTTCACAAATAGTCATTATCAGAGACACAACACTATTACTACATCAAACATCTATAATTATAGTAAGGAAAATTATTTTAAATAAAATCAAACGAAAATCCTCTAAAATTTAATTATATTAAGTTTTCTTATAAGCATATAATTTTTAACACAATTTATTTTTTACATTTACTGGGACTATTTTCTCCAAGTACAACACCAGTCAAATATAAATTCAAGGGCACCAAAGAATGCTGCCAACCACACCAAAAACCATGATTCCTGATTTTACATATATCATGACTTATAATTTTTTATCTTTCAATTAATAATATTTTGTATATCAATCTTTATGAATAAATCGACTAGTGTAATGGATCACACAATTTCGCAAGTACAAAATAATGAAAATATATATTTATTTCGAGATAAAAAAAAATGCTCATTGAAATAAACTTTGCCCTCAGAATCATCCAAAGAAGTTAAATTTTGGTTTAAAATAAAACTCTTATACGGTATTGTCCTATATGTACATGTTGAAAAAAGAATCAAGAACAAACACGTGATTTAATAGTTAATGTACTTCTTATTTCAATGCTGATAGATTAATTTACATGTGAGGTAAGGAATTTATCAGCAATATCGTAGATTGAAATAACTATATGAGGGAGATATGTACTATATTTTTCATGTCTTGCAAAAGAATTAAAATCAGTAGAAACAAAATTACTACCTTCTTTGGTGCTGTGAATGAGAATGGATTGCAGAGATGACATAATTCTGAATTATACAAGCTATTTAAGGAAGTAGATGTCAAGATTGGTCATTTGAGGTTTGCGGGCCGCATCTGCCATATGGATCCCTCATCCTTGACATTCAGAATTTTCAATCACAAACCTACTGGGACTAGGACTAGGGATAGGCCCAAATTGAAATGGGCTGATTGTGTGGATGAAGATTTTAAAGTTTTAAAAGCAACTAGTTGGAGAACTGTTGCTAAGCGGTTGAAATGAAAGAGGGTTCTTGGGAAGGTCTTGGCCCAACCAGGACAGCTGTGTCAATAGAAGAAGTTAAAAAGTCATGGTAACACACAATAAAGTCTTATCACATGAAAAAAAACATGCTCTTCAAAGAAGAGTTATTTTTCTTCTGCGAGTATTTAAATTAGGTATTATAAACAAAAATGTTTTCTGGTCACTATTCGCAATTCCTGTGCTTAAAACTTAATGATTGCAATTCAAGAAAACGCTTCAGATGCTTGGTGACAACTGGTACAATATTAACAGAAAATTACACATTTAGTTGCATCACAAAAACAAAGACAAACACAAAAATATACTATGCTGGCTGACTTATTTTTTCACAAATAATTTAACTACACATTACTCATCCACTAGGATGAAAAAAAAACTTATTGAACTGTTACTATACCATTGACAACATTTTTTTACAGTAACTAAGAACAATTCATTCTATATATCGATTCCCAGCAGACAAAAATAACTAAATGTGAGTTCATAAAAAGTTTCACTGAAAGCTGAATCAAAATGTTTTAAATGAAAAAATAGTTTCATTCTTCTAAGTACTATGTTAAAAGTATTTTTAAAAAATCCTTCATTCATTTCATAAAATTCAGAATTAAAAATTCATTTAAATGAATTTCATTTAAGAAAAAGTCTCACATTATTATTACAGAATCTAATCAAGCTACAAGTAATTAGTAAAATCAATATAACTTATAATGAATACTTCAAAATATAAAAAGAACAAACTTACCTGAATTTTCCCATAAGTTGCCTTTCATTACTTTTTTGAAAATTAGTTGTTAGTCCGTTCTTCGCTTCGAAGCTTGTAATTACATTCAAAAATAATAGAACGATTCATTATAAAACTATTTATATCTAAAACTATAATAACGCTATTTTTTTAAACACAATTAATACCCGTAGAATATATCTTTGTCATAAAATCAACTGACAAGGATGACACTTCCAAATATGTCTCATCTGCCAAAAATTCATGTAAAATTTTGTACTTTTTTTTCCTTAAAGAACGTCAGTTTTTTTTTTGAGACATATAATCAGGACATAATCAGAAATTTAATTTTCTCGCAATTTTGAACAAAGAAAAGCCAATGACAAACTTGTAAAATTTAACAACCTTACATGGTTGAAAAATAAAAATAACTGTTTGTTTAATTAAAGCTTAACAATGAAAACAATATTTCATTACTGTCGACTGCACGCACTGTAAACAATTCATTGCGCCACCGATAACCCATTTTCTTCACTTCACTTCAATTGGTTAACAATTTCAGAAAATAAGACTCATTCTCCCCGACAATTATATAAGGAGGAAAACTTCACGGCATTAAATTCTTAAAGCAGGGGTGTCAAAATCAAAGTCTGACTTGGGTCAAATAAACAAGGTTTAACTTAAGGTGAGCCACAAAGAAACTAAATTTTCATAGAAACGTAGGTTTATTTCGAATAACATATTACAATAAATACATATAAAAGAACGAGAAAATTTAATATTTACCTCCTGTCACTTGACATCTCTTCTCTGCTACTATTTTGCATATTTTGGAAGAAATTTTGATATTTTACTGAGGGAAAACTTTAGTAACGTGGGCGGGGATTTTCCACCGCCAAATCTTCTTTTCGAGCCGAAGGTCGATTGCCAATGCAAATCCTTGAAAGGAACTGGTTTGTACAGAGTGTGTTTTTTTTTCAGGTATAGAAGTTTAAGTTGGCATTACTTTCAAGATGGCGACCGATTTAACAGCTGTCAAGTGATTTATTCTCAGTTTGGTTTGGCAATTTATCATGAATAGACTCACGCCTGAACAACGCTTTCAAATTGTGCAATTTTTTTCGAAAATAATGGTCGATTTTCATAAAAATTTTGTTTAGCGATGAAGCGCACTTCTGGTTAAATGGCTACGTCAACAAACAAAACTGCCGCATTTGGAGTGAAGCTAATCCACAAGTGTATGTCGAAACACCGTTACATCCAGAAAAACTGACTGTTTGGTGCGCTTTATGGGCTGGTGGGATCCTTCTTCAAAAACGATGAAGGCCACAACGTTACAGTCAATGGTGATCGGTATAGAGCCATGATTACTAACTTTTTCATTCCTGAATTGAACAATCATGATGTCCAGGAGCTGTGGTTCCAACAAGACGGCGCAACATGTCACACAGCTCGTGCCACAATCGATTTATTGAAAGACACGTTTGGTGACCGCCTAATTTCACGTTTTGGACCTGTGAATTGGCCTCCAAGATCTTGTGATTTAACACCGCAAGACTATTTTTTGTGGGGCTATGTAAAGTCATTGGTCTATGCGGATAAGCCACAAACGCTTGACCATTTGGAAGACAACATTCGCCATGTTATTGCCGATATACGGTCACAAATGTTGGAAAAAGTCATCGAAAATTGGACGTCCAGATTGGACTACATCCGAGCCAGCCGTGGCAGTCCTATGCCAGAAATCATATTTAAAATGTAATGCCACAAGATTATCTTTCGAATAAAAAAACATTCATGTCAGTCGAATAATACATCGTTGTTTTATTGCAATTTAAAGTTCTATACCTCTCAAAAAAACACCCTTTAGTAACCATGTGCGTGTGTGTGAGCGATACAATTCTCCTCAGAAAATGACTCCGCGCAGTAATACATCGTATTTCTGACATTCGGCTTTTTTTTAATGCTGATGTTTTCTGAAAATATTACCAGTGTAATTTAAGTGTAATTTTGATTTCTAGAATTCACATTTTTAACTTTTTTATCGCAAAATCAGATTAAAAAAAACTTTGTGTATATGTCAAAAAAGTAAAATTTCAAGGGTTCTTTTTCAAAGCAAAGAATTATTATTTAAATTCGAAGCTAAATTAAATTATTTTTACAAATACGAGACACAGATATCAAATTAAATATAGTTTTAATTTTTTGCCAGTACAAAGGAAAATAATTATGAAAAAATACACATTTTAGTATAATCAATGTAGAATATCTAGTCAACATTGAGACAGAATCTAATCGAGAAATCTCATATCTTACTATCCTAAATCTCTATTATTTCTTTTATCTCTATCATTACCTTAATTTCTAAAGGAGATAACCACTGAGATTTTTCGAAATAATCAAATGATTTTCTGAATCTTCTTCCTTTATATTTATTCAGAGATGATTTATTTTTTACAACATAGATTATTTCATATTATTGTTTTTTCAAAATAATAGTTACAAGGAGATTGTTACAATTTGGAAGGGAATATATTTTTACAGTGCAGTATTTTACACATTTTCTCTTTTTTTTTTATTTACAGATTTTCGAAAAAATAGCGATTTACAAGAAACTGTTGATATTGTATGAGTTTGTGAATAGTATAAGAAAAGTCATTTCTGCTCCAGATAATAAAAATGGCCGCGGTAACCTAGTAGGCAAGGTAATGAACTCGTGGCCAGCTTGTCATGAGTTCGAGCCCAGTACCGCAGAAGACCCGCAATGTAGGGGGCCGATGCACGAAAAACCTATTGATGCTCAAACGTTCTTCTGTTGGTGTCGTGTGGAAGTTAGGAAAGGGGGTGCCAGCTCAGGTGTCGTTCTCGTCACTTGACCATGCTCAAAATTACTAGAACCGTCTCCAAAAGCCCTCGAGTAGCTGATTAGTGTGACGTTAATATTTACTCACTCCTGATAATAAATGTGTTGGAAAAAAAATCTCGAATTATCCACGTATAATAAATCTCGAATTTTCAACATCAGGACTCCTAGGATTCCTGGAAAGGGATGACTGTAAGTTGATATCTTATCTACATCACTTTCTGAACAGGAAATTGATCAATCAAGAGTTCATTAAGGATATAAACATATTTATCTTAAATTAACATTTCATTCAGTACTTTTTATAACACTAATTAACACAATTCAAAACAAAAAAAACTCTAGAATTTGCTAATGTCTTTTTCAAATCCTACATAATTTTATTCTTTCTTTTTTTCTTACAATTTTATATAGATCTGTGTAAAATAATTATATCGATTTTTTTTCCCCTGACCTGGATATAAGAAGTAAAAATTCTCTCTTTTCAATGGAAATGAGTGTGTGTGATTTCCATTTTGTACAATTTATATTTCAATATTCGAACCATATTCAACTACAATTATAGCAAAAATTATAATTGACATAGTTTAAATATCCATGTAAAAAGTGAAATTGAACTTGCATTCAGACAATGATTAAATAACAAAATTTATGTGCTCCTTAATCCATTGTCTTCTAATAAAAGTTCATAAACATTTAGAAACATGTAAATGTAAAAACTCGGAAAATGATTTTAAAAATATTTTATTATTTCTAAAGGTTGAATATTATAACAACTGCAAAATTTTAAAATGAAAATGTTAAAAAAAATGTGTTCAGGAAAGCACTTTTCCCCTTGAAAAAAAAGAATGAATGTTTTCATCAACAAGACTTAAGAGTTTTTTAGAGATCATAGCCAATTTTTTAAGAAAAATGGTAGCATTAATTTTAGATTTGTTTATGGACCATAGCAAATAAAAATATGATTAATAGAATTTTCTTGATTTTAGAACGTAAGACAAAAATTAGTAAAAGAAAATTATTAAAGCAAAATGAATTAATTGGTAAACTTATTATTTTTTAGAATATCATACATAGTATAATTTTTATAGCATATCGAATCGCGCGCGCGCGATTCTGTCATATAATACATCTAAGTATTAACGTATCAGAATAATAAAGTAAAGAATTTTGTGGATAATGAGAAAAATTTATAAAATTATATCATATATTTCTCTAAATTTTGAAAAAAATAAAAATTGACTGGATTTTCTGTTTCTCATAAAAAAATTCTGTTTTTTTTTCTTTTGTCGTAATACGGCAGTTTTTTCCTCAATCAGTAAAATTCTATTGAATTCGAATTTCTTTTTGTTTGATTATCACTGCTTAGAAATATCAGGAAAATTTTCAATTTTATTATTAAAAAAAAATAAAATACATCTATACTCTTGAATTCTTAATATGCATATATTCATAAGAAAATAATATATTTAAAATTTAAAGGGATTTATAAAATTTACAAACACCTTTTGAATAATTTTTTTTTTTATTTATGTTAAAAATTATATTTTAGCATTTCATATAATGCTTCTATTCAAGAAAATGTTACCAGATGAAATTTTGTACGTATTTTTTTTATTCACACAATTTTAAAAACTTAAATTTTCTTTAAAAAATGTGGAAAATTTCACTTTTTCTGTATCCACTAAGTTTTTTTTGTATTATTCCTAAGAATGTTTTAAACAACCTTAGAGATCGATTTAACAATAACTTAATTAGTTTTGGAGGGGAAAAAAGGAAATGTTTATATGTGTGCTAAATTTCAACTAAAAAGCTAATATCCCCTACATTTTAATTTTTTTTAAAAAAAGTATTCAGCTTACAGCAAAATGTATCCCTAATTTTTTACATGTATTATATATAACACACAGTGAAAAATGGAAGGGATTGGTAAATAATTGTGATAGGAGTAGCATTTTGAATGCACTAATGTATCGAAAAAACACAAACTCAGAAAAACCATTTTAAAGTATATGTTTTAAAAAAATAATTATTATAAGCTTAAATAAACTTAAAATACCCCTTTAGAGCATTAGCTATATATTTTTATTAAAAATGGTTGCATTTTCGTATTATTTCTACTCATGTATATATTTTTTTAAATCATAACTTTTTCGAGAATATTAATTACTCAAGAAAAGTGTTACTTCTTTTTTCTGTCATGACAGAAATTTTAAAGTCTTTTGCTTCACATAATATTGAAATATTAGACCTGTATGAAAACATATGATGCATAAGAACTGAAATTATTTGTAAAAAATGCCTTAATTAAAAAATGTTACATGCACATATTTCACAAAGAAAAAAATTGCATTATTGTAATGCCTCAGAAATCTCCTGCTTTATACGTAGCATCTTCTTTTTTGTGGTAATTATTTTTCTTTTTCAAATAGCTTATTTTTTTAGTCAAAAAGCTTTCTTTAGCTTTTTTTTAAACTAAAAAGGGGGATGGGGCATGGTCGAATTGCCTAATTTGTTTACATTTTTCAATTGAAATTTTTTCCAACTTCTAATTTTTAGGCGTACAAAACTGACATATCAATCGAAAGATAATAATGCAAAGAATATGACTAAATAAAAATATAAAAAGCGATATTTGATCATTTCAAAAATACCGAGTCTTCGTAAGGAAAGTCAAATTTTGAAAATGTTAATCTAAAATAAAATTCGAGTAATGACCAACACAATTAATCAAATTTATTTTGCAAAATTTAACCAATTAATCAACACACGAAAATTACTTTACTGCTCTTTTACATGCAATTAAAAAAATACTGTTTCAAAATCAATGAAAATATAGAGCATTTTTGAGTATAATATGCTTGGATTATTTTAATCTAGTTTGAGAAAAAAAGGCTGTTATATAAATTAATTTGTTCAAATAAAGTAAGTCTAGTAATTATATTTAATAAGTGTTACGCATAAGAGATGAAAAAGATGAATGTTTACTTGATTAAATAATTGTTTGAAAAAAATTGCCCTATTTTCAATGCTTCATGAAAAATTATATTCACCATTTTTTTAAAATCTAATAGTGATACAATCTAATTAATAAAACTAAAACTGTTTATTGAATAACAATACAGAAATTAAACATTACAGGAGGTTTTTCAAATTATTTCACATTGAAATTGAATAATATGAATTTTTCTTGCAATACTTTATAATTTATATGAAGTGAAATGAAGGCAGCACTCAGCTGTGGAAGGTCTTTCAACTTCCACATAACATCATTTCACAATTCCAAGACACCGTTTTGTTTCATAAGTAGCACTTACAGAATTCTACATAATGAAGGATGTCAGGATTCGAACTAGGCTGCGGCCCTGTAAAAAAGATAGAAGTTGTAGAAATATCTTATAACACAAAATAAAAATTAATGTGAAAGCTAAACAACATATAAAATTATTCACCAGAATGCAGATTTGTATGATGGGAGTGTGTATTACAGAAACCTGTCGTGAAATGCAATATTCTAACGTATAAAGGGAAAAAAAGAAAGGGACTTATTTTAAAGCATTAGACTTAAACTTGATGCAACAGCCTATGAGGATCAGGCCCTGCTGTGTCCATCCAAGTATACTTAACCTTTGGGTACTGAGGTGTATGAGTAGATGTTCCGATCAGGTGGTCAGTCTGAAACGAGATCCCAGTGTTTAAGTCCCCAAGCAAGCTGTGTGTGTGGTTACTCATTTATCGACCCACTGCAGTAGGAATGAAAGGCTGAGTCGACCTTGCCGAGCCCAGAAATAGAACCCGGATCTGTGGTTAAATGAACAGATATTTGTGTTGCTCTCCCAAGTATTAAAAAGGAATCACGTGGTTGTTTTCTGATGTGTTTCGCGTTCAGAGTGACAGGCCGTTAATTATTTTTAAATTCCTTCTCCTGAGCGTGGCGCAACAATTCTTTCTCTGGTAAATGCTATTTATTCCAATTGAAATACTTCATCTTAAAACTTTTTCAGCCGTGATTTTCCTCAAATTTAAAGCTGGTTTATTAACAGTGTACCTTCTCCTAATACGTCATCAGTATGTAAATAAATGCTTACAGGTTTTTCCCCCTCCTTATTAGAAGTCTTTCTTCTTTAAAACTCTTCCCAATTTGGATCTCCGTCCTCATCATCGACAAAAGGAACTTCATCATCATCATCACTTAAGGCTGAAAGAAATGAATAATGTTTTTGTTTAAAAGAGTACCATTATCTCATGGCAGCAAGTCTTTTTAAAAAATATATAAAATGTAATACCATTTAGTAATTTTTTATTAAAAGTCTAAAGCATCATATCAGAAATGCCCTCGGATTCTGCTGTGGGAACTTCAATTTTTCTCAACTGTAGGCCTTCTTTTCCATATCCTGGAAAAACCCAAGATATATCTTCTAAAAACATTTGCACTTTTGCGTCCAGAGACTTCAGTGTATTTAATCGCGTCCTTCGGTAAAAATACAATGACATATATTGTCTTATAGACTTTTCGGATTTTCTATTGATTATGGATTTTTTAAATGCCTGTTTTCATTTTCCAATGGATTTATTGTGTTTAATGTATCAGTTTTATTAACAAACTCCCCTTTTTTGTGGTTGGTTGTCTTATGTAATGCATCGTTGAATAGTTTATTTACATTGTGATATTGAGTTGCGCTGTCCGTACATATTACCGAAGTCTCTGGATTGCAGTGCCCAGCAATACGAGGCCAAAGATCTTTCTTTTTTTCCCATCAACCAAAAAAAAGCCCTTCTTTATCGTCCCTGCAATATAAGAAATAATATTTGTAACATTAATTTTTCAAATCTAAAAATAAATCAAAAATCGTATTTATGGTTTACCGTCAATATAATCGCAGCCGATAGTAATGGAGCCTTAGTGGCGCAAACCCCACAGGAATATTAGAACCTGAAATTTCGAGTTTTTTTGGATTCCCATTAGGAAATGAATCAGATAAGAGTTTATGCTTGCAACTCCCTGTAATGTAAAACAAGAGAAATTTCTAAAAGTATACTGTTGACATCCATTTTATTAAGAGAATTTTGATTTTATTTTTGTATAAGTCAGTGTACGTTTTTTTTTTTTTTTTTTTTTTTTTTTTTTTTTTTTGCTCTGCATATCCATGCAGTTGTAAAATTTTGAACGCCAGTTCAATTTTGAATTATTATACATCAGTATATATTTTATCATTCTTGTTCCATATCAATGTAAGTTTTAGAACATCAGTTGTAAAAATTCAGGAAAGCTTCAAAATCATTAATTCCTCACTATATTATTTTATTGCAGATCCATGCAGTTGTAAAATTTTGAACGCCAGTTCAAATTTTAATTGTTATATAACAGTATATTTTTTATTAATTTTTGTGCCATATCAATGGAAAGAGTTTTAGAACGTCAGTTCTGTAAAAGCCAGAAAACTTAAAAATCGTTTACTCATCTGAGTATTTAATTGGATATCCATGCAATTGTAAGATTTTTTGTGGACCCCAGTTCAAATTAAAATTATTATACATCAGTGTATAATTTATTATTTTTGCTAGTAAGGGTTAGAACATCAGTTCTAAAGTCAGTTATTCCTGCATTCAGGATATTTGTGTTACACTCGGACAGACATTGTTTCGAACATCAGTTCACGATTTATATGTGTATTTAACATTTTTTATACAATTTTATATAAGATTGTTGTTGATAAGTAACTACCCGAATTACTTATTGTATTTTATGAGTGTTTTAGAAAATTTATTAAGCTATGTAGTCCAAGTTGCCGTAATTTAATACGTTAATCTGTTAATTGTATTTATATTTTGATGAATTAAGCAATACAAATCGGTAAAATATGCGAGTTATTTGAAAAAGTTTGTATATAATTGAAAATTAATATGGAAATATTGTATGTTTTTTGAACGATATTTTTTATTTACATTTTTTTAACCCTCTAACCGGATAGCACGGAAAATTCCGTCAGTGTAAAAATGCTTCGAAAATGGACTGCACGGATATTTCTGCCTTCAAGTAACGTTTTCGAAAGTGGATTAGCCGCACTTTTCTGAAATCCTTTCCCCCTTTTAAGGTTTAACATCTTGAAAGATAATGAGGGACGGAGGAAGCAACACAGCAGGAGTTTTATGGCTCGCAGGGAACCCCGTGTTTTGACCCTGGGGCAATCGAAAAAATCGAGGGGAAATTTTTTTAGACCCCAGGAAGTGTTAATTTGTTACCTCGTTTTTTTAAAGTTTTGTAAAAGTCCCAACGCATAAGTAAAATATGTTACAATTCCCTTTTGGTTTCATATTAATTTGAAACTGTAACAAGTTGGGGCGTGTCAGTGCAATCTGCTATTTTATATAGTTAGACAAATTATATCTTTTTTTAAGTATATTCTTTCGCTTCATTTTCTTATTTTAATCAAAGCTTTCAGTTTTTTGAAACATGATTATTTTATTATAAGATACCGAAAAAAAATTAATAAAACACCAAACTCTTTAAAATTTGGAACCTTTTCAATTTTCCAACCACTAAAAATGAATAAATTTAAACTTCATCAAATCATTTGAAACATTTTCTTACACTTTGATAAAAATAATAACGAAAAAAAAAAACTAATTAAGATTTATTAGTTTTTTTTTTTTTAGATTTCAAAGCCTAAGTGTTCAAGGAAGTTTAAGTACAGTGCCTGGTTATATATTGTTAAAATACACCGAATTATATTTGAATTTTAAGTGCTTGAACTTCAGTTTACATCAAAGACAACATGAATGAAGATTTTCACACATATTTTTTTATAACTTGAATGTTTGAATAAATGGTAATCAAAAATATACGGAAACATTTACAGTAGACATTTATGCATATAAATAAACATAAAAATCAATTTTAAATTCGAGCTATTGAAAAACTTTCGAATTATATATTGTTCAAAAATATCTATTTATACAAAATACCTCAACATTTATCTTTTTTAAAGGCTAACTGAATAAGTAATTAAAATCTGGATATTTTTTTTTAAATCTCGACCTTATAAAGCTAGAAATTTTATGTTAGAAATTTCATTTGAAATTTCGAAAAAAAAAAAAAAAAATGTACATCGCGCAGTTAAAAATTATTTACCATAAGTTTTAGGAATTGTTTGAGTATAATAAAAATTTCAAATTTTATTATATAGCTTCTTTGGTATCTTTTAATATATTTTGGCCGCGGTAGCCGAGTGGTATAGGTATCGGAACGTGGCTTGCTTTGTCACGAGTTCGAGCCCAGTACCACTAAAGACCCGCCGTGTAGGGGCAGCGATGCACGTTAAATCTGTCGAGCTGAAACGTCCTCCCGTTGGTGTGGTGTGGTAGTTAGGAGAGGGGTGCCAGCTCAGGTGTCGTCCACGTCTCTTGACCATGGTTCAAAATTACGTGGTCCGTCGCCAAAAGCCCTCGTGTAGCTGAACAGTGCGACGTTAATATTCAATCATTCATTTAATATATTTCGAAGATTTCATACAATTCAGTTGAAAACCGCATGCTAAGAGCAAAAAATATACTAAAAAAATTGATGAATATACAATTACAATAAATTCTTACATAGAAGCAAAACTGAGAAGCTAAAGCGTAGGAATAAAAAATTTTGAGTATATCTGAAGTAGTTTTCGAAATATTTATTTTAAAGTTTAGAAAATTTGTCTGCGTTATATTATACTTAATATTAATTAAATGGTTAAAAATAATGTGTTAATATTAGTCATGTAATCGTTTGATGACACATTCATATACTAATAAAAATTATCATGGTCATTGATGCGAATGTCAAGAATTTTATGTAATTTTAAATTCAGACATTAAGATATTGATGTAGAAAATATAAAACGACCATCTAAAATACATGAAAAATGCAGTCTGCTATAAAATGATCTTGACAAACAAAATCCGGCATTTTTCACTTACTATGGCAGAGCCGGCTTAGTCAGGGGCGATCAGGAAAAACAGAGAGAGAACCGCGGTTTTGATGGATGCCGCTCTAGCTTTTAAAGCTCCCAGGAAAAATTATATATATATAAATTACAAATGCAAAAATAAATCTTGTAATTTTCCATACATTTTTATAACAACGAATTGTGGAATTGGCTTCCAATACATTGTTGTGTTTGACAATATCTAAGGTAACCAACCCTAATTTAGATAGATTTGTACTACTTTTTCGTAACCGTATTCCTTTTAAAATTAATTCGTGCAGCCGAAATACACCTTTTGTACCCTTAAAAATTTATGTTAACTATAACGGTTAATTTTAATTTATGCAACTTGTGAAATGTTCATAATTAACCATTTCCGTCTAAACAGTTTACATGAAAAAAAAAGTTTGGACTCCCTCATTCATTAGGGAATTATATAAGATTCTAACATTAAGTTTTATTTTTCACCAAATAGGGTCGAGTGGTAGTGCATCGTGCTTCCACACCACAGGTCTGGGGGTAACGGGCTGCGCAAGGTCGACTCTGCCTTTCATCCCCGCTACATTGGGTCGATAAATGAGTACCAAGCTTGCTTCGGGTCTTAAACACTGAAGGTCTCTCTTCAGACAGACCACCAAATCGGGACATCTGTTCATGCACCTCAGCGTCCAATGGTCACGTGTATTATGATGGGCACAGTAGTTCCTGGCCCTCATGGATTGTTGTGCTTCTGAGTTTGAGTCTTAAGTTTGAGGATTACCTCACTTTGGGGATACCCCTTAGATAAACATGTATTTCCACTCAATTGCAATTAAACATTTTTCTTTCAATTACGTTTATTTCAGAAGGAAGTTTGATTTTTCAAATGTATTTGCTTAATAACATGTATATTTGTGTATTATATTAAATATTTTATCAATCCAAAATTACATGTTTTTAGCTCCTCTAAAAGCTTTTCGGATTTTACGACTGATCTTACAATCCATATACGTTTTATAGTAGTGTATTTAAAAATGATAAAGACATTTTTATGACTGTGTGAGCTTTTATGCCTCGTTTATAAATATAAAAAATTGCATTCAGCTACAGTTTTTAAAATGTACTGAAATAAGTGGAGGAATAGGATATTTACATATTATGAATATTTTTGACAGCAGTAAGATATATTTATATTTCAGTTTCTTTACAATTTGAATAGAAGTTGTAAGCCATTTTGCGAATAGTTTGATGTTGAGTATAAACCCATAGGCTGTTTAATATTGTAAAGTGTTTTACTTTGATACCAGCACACACTAAAATAAGGCTCATTTGCAGTTATATGATCACTTCAGTGATATTTAAATTTCCAAAAATAGTCTACACGTACGAAAACATTCTTTCAAAACCACACACCATATCTCATACTATGTCTTCCATACAGCCGGAAAGATTTGTGTATACTCAAAAAATTTAATACAGGATACATTTCAAAATGTTAAAAAAAAAATTTTAAATTTGGTATGGATACATTGTGGAACTGTCGGTTAACTTCACTGAACAAAATTGTTTTAAGTGTACTGTTTTGAAAGACAAAATTAATTAGGGAGAACTTTTCTCACAATAGAATTTGTAATGACTGAATTGTGTGAAAATGTAGTTATCGATGTGTGACATTTTTCCTTGTAATAAAAGAAACATAAAGATAAGAAATTTAACTTGAGTAGAAAATGGTTAGAAGTACTGTCATGCGCATTTGAAGAAGTATATCCCCCATTAAAATTAAAAATTATTGACTGAATGTGTGTGATGTCCATCACAAATGCCGATGTAGAAAAGATATTTTTATTTAATACAAGGAGTTTTCGAAAAGGAGAGCACTAGGAATGAAAATTTAGATTTTTTCCGAAAAATATTCAGTTAACATAAAAATGATTTAAATTTAAATAAATTAAAAGTATATTTAAATCATTTTTTATGTTATTCTAAATTAAAAATATAATGGAATAGAGAAAGATCTGTTTTATTTCATAAATATGCACCATTTATGTCTTATTGTTTAAAAAAAAAAGATAGGGCCTTCGCTCTTCTTACCTCATTACTTTTTTAAAAAACAGGAAAGTGAGCGCGTTTTCCTACTCTCATATTCAAAAATGAATACAGGATGCTTTTTTCTGGTTCAAATCGCAATACCAAAAAAAAATTATTTTTTTTTAATTTTTAAAAAATGACAGAAAAATAAATTTTGTTTGGAGAAAATATAATTATTTTTCAACTTCTAACATACTATTTATTTCATTTTTTCCTCTTTTTTTTACTTTTCATTTCGTTTTAATTTTTCTGTGACTGAACATGTAGGAGAAAGAAACATCGAATTCCACTACGCTTTCAAAGAAGATTGCCCAAGGCAACTTAACAGCTATCTGTAAACGATTGATCTCTTGGTTCTTACTTTACAAAGGTACCGAACTGGGTCGTAAAATTGTCCCCGTTCGACCTCCCAAGTTCTAAAAGAAGGAAAGGAAAGAAGTCTGTTGCATTTTTGAAGGGAATCGCAAAATAAGAGTTAAACGCTTTCGGAATAACTTTTCAGGAGGTAGGTATCCAGTTAGAGGGTTAATGTAGAGTAATAAATTCACGTCAGTGAATAACGATTGTGTTTTATTGAAAGATTAATGTTAAAGAGTTATTTTGATGCAACAAGCAAATTATATCGGTAAAATATAATAGTTATGTGAACCCGTTTGTGAAATTGAAAATTAACGTGGCAAGATTGTATGTTTTTTTATGATACTTTATTTTTTTAATGCACAATAATAAATTCCCGTCAGTGAATAACATTTGGGTTTATTGAGAAATTAATGCTAAAGAATAATACTTATTTCATGTCAATGAAATTATTTTGTGGTTATATACGCGTAGTATTTTTTCGATTTATGTGAAAAAAAATACTATCAGTTTAAATTGGAGAAAAACTACCGAATATATTTTGTAGTGTTTCATTATTCCAGCCAGGAATAGATTAAGTTGTGCATATCGGTAATATTTTAAGTGATTATTGTGTATCAGTAATATATGAAGTGAGATTTTTAAGTGGTTAAATCAGTAATATATTAAGTAATTATTTTATTAGTTATTTAAGTACACTTGGTATATTGCGAAATATATAATACATTATTTTTGAATTCCTCCTAATTCATTGAGAGTTGTGTTAGTATAGCGGATGCTTATTGTTGTGTGTTTTAATCAAAGATATATTTGTGGTATTTAATTTTTGCAATCCCTGTTAGTGTTATTTTCATTTGATTATCTGTTTAGTTTCGGTATATTGGAAAAATAAATTTCAAATGGTATTTTTGGAGAAAGCTGAAAAGCAGGATTTAATTTTGTTGGCTGAGGATTTGGGTCTGAGGATATCAGATAAAATGACGGTTATAGATTTGAAAAATATCATAATCGGTAGCAAAGATTACGAAAAAGAGTTCGTTAAAGCTTATTTATACGTTATTTTAGAGGAACGCGTTGAGAGGGAAACAGAGGGAAAAATCGCCAGGCAGCACGCAATCAAACAGCTGCGCTTGGAATCAGAATTGCATAAACTGCGGTTAGAGATCGAAAGTATTCGGTCGAATGTTAGGCGGACGAGTTGTACAGAAGATCCTAAGATGGCATCTTCAAATTACCGAATTAGTCTCGGGAGGGCCGAGGAACATGTGAGGGAAACATCTACTGCTGTGTTGATGGCTGAAGATACCATACCAGTAACTACTCCTATCAAGGAAGAAAAGGGAATGGATGATTTAAGGATTGTTCACGTCAAGGGTGAGCAAGAAATAGTGAATGCTGTCATAAACACAGGTGCTCAGATGCCTGTGGTAAGAGCAGATGTTGTCGAAGGAAAAATCATTGATAATAAAGGGTCAATTCAAATAACATCTGCATTTGGGAAGCATGAAATGGGTGAATTGAAAGGTTCCAACATGGAATTGAATGACCTTAGGCACGGTGCTGTGCCTGTCTCTAAAAATTTGGTTAACGACATGTTAATATGTTCCTCTGATTATGAAGGATTAATAGAAAACTCGCAAATGGTTCGCAATCCTGCGATACTTCGAGAACCTTCAAAAGAAGAAGGAATTATTAATTCAGTAAATTCGAAATCAGTTTCCAGCCAAGAAGTGGTCACCGATCTGAGACTTACACACAGTCTTTATTGAATGTTCCAAACGGAAATTTGGTTGCAGTAAAAATTAGTGCATCGAATGTCCAAACAAATGGACAAGGTATGTGTGATACGTTGTGGCAAAAGGTGGAATGTTGTTGTAGCTTCACCAATAGACGTATTCTTAAAGACAGCACTTTTATTTGCTATAAACATGAAAATTTTAAAATCAAAGTACCCACGCGGGTAATATTTCAAAATGGCCACCAACCTAACGCGCCGGTGCCGAGAAGCTCTCTTTTTCACCCAAAAGAACATATTCTTACCGGAGGGGAGCACAGTGCGCCTCCTGGTGAAAGAAGGAAACACTACACCCCCCCCACACACACACACAAGATTTATGTGTCACACATGATACTCAATCTGATTATAAAGCATAAAATAATATACATTAATATCATACACTAATATACAAGTAATTAGCAGTACCTCACACTTAAAAAATATGAAAAATAAGTATACATAACAAATTACACAAAACTAAATTAAGAATACAGTTTTTATATGATTAATTATACCATAATAATCAAGAAAATTAAAATGTAAGGAATTCACAGAATAAACAACATTAATCTAAAAAAAATATTATTCGAAAAGAAACATTAGCATTTTTTTTAAATGCAAATAGACACACAAATAATATAATGAGATACACAAAATGAGGTAAAGAAAATAATTATTCACTAAATCTAAAATTTTCTTTTTAAAATTGAAAAGCATATTTGTTACACTAATCGTGAGAGTACATCAGCATAAGGCATTTTCACACCAGGACAATGTTTGATTGTCACATTGAACTTTTGTAGTGCAAAATCCCATCTTTGTAGCCTCGCAGATTGTGGTGCACTTATTGTTAAATAAGGTAAAGGGTTATGATCAGTATGAAATTCAATCTCAATCCCAAATACCCATACTTCAAACTTTTTTAAGCTCCACACAATCGCAAATGCCTCTCGTTCAATAGTTGACCATGACTGTTGAGTCTTGCTCACACAATTTTTGACTTGCATAAGCAATTGGGTAACACTTATCACCATATTTTTGTGACAGGCAAGCAGCTATTCCAATTTGCGATTCATCTGAATGAATGGTATACAGCAGTGTTTCTCAAAGTGTGGGGCGCGCCCCCCTGGGGGGCGCGATGACCCTACAAGGGGGGGCGCGAGCATATTGAAAATTTCAAGATTTAAAAAAATAACTGGAAAGAGAAGTAAAACAAAATACTTTCTTCCATAATGAAAAAAATACACAACACAACACTGGTATAATTTATGTTTACCATCTGGCGTTTTTCCATCATCAAATAGCTATCTTTGATCCCAAAACCAAATTAAAGAAGAAAAAAAAAATTGTTTAATTTGCTGTATTTCCTCAATGAGAGATTTTTTTATTACGTTTTAACATAAAATATTACTCGTTAAAAGAAAAACGAAACCCAGACCCTAAAAAAAATTCTAAGAAGATAAACAATTAATCACTGTAATTATTATTGAAATACTGTACATTAGTTGTAGAAAAAGAAAAGGAAGATATGATTCACTTTTCAGCCAGGCTACATAATACATTTGTTAATCATTTGATTGACCTTCAAACTTACTAGTATGGTTATTTAGATCATTCGTATTTTTTTCTGAATACACTTTTAAACCGGGAGCTGTGGCGCGGATCTCTATTGAGGGAAATTGAAACTGATCAAGCAAAAGAAACACTTTCTGAAAGAATACATATTATTCATGATTGAGAAACGCCATGAACATGAAACGAAAGGAAAATTTTCAAATGCTTCCTAAAGAACTCCATCAACCTAATATATGAAGCCATAAGTGTACCACAAGGTTCAGTTCACCTTGTCAAAAAGACACAAGAAAGAAAAAGTTCAACTTGCTATTTGTTGATTACCAAAGGAGTCACGAGTTCGAGCCCAGTACCACTAAAGACCCTCCGTGTAGGGGAGAGATGAACGTTAAATCTGTCAAGAGCTCAAACGTCCTCTTGTTGGAGTGGTGTGGTAGTTAAAAGAGGCCAGCTCAAGTATCGTCCTCGTCACTTAACCATGGTTCAAAATTATACGAGGTAGTCTCCAAAAGCCCTCGTGTAGTTGAACAGTGCGACGTTAATATTCACTCACTCGATCATGAAAGCTCATTAAAACTACAATAAATTGGAACAAAAAATATGACAGCTTTGCCAGCAAATAACATTTATGTAATATAAATGAAAAGTGTCTCTGATTTGCGCCCTTTATTAAGGTCTTGCACTTTTGAATCATTTTAGTTCAGTGTTTTATTGGATTTTTTCTCAAATCCTCAAAGAAAAATTGAATAGTCCTTGAAAGCCGGTAAGTATACTTTCTCTTAATTAAATTATTCACTTGAATTCCGATTTGTATCTCGTGTACAGTAAAAATAATTATAAACAAATGATTGGGGTGACTGAGTCCCCCCGCAGTACCATTAGCGTTAGTATCGAGTGCGCGTCTGCTCCTGGATTAAAACATTTTGAAGTCTTCTCGCTTTAAATATTAAAAAGTAACACAATTATTCTTCATCGGAATTTTATATTCTTTTTCATTATTTAACATTAATTCTAAATGCTAATTCTGCGAGGCTTAAAATTACAGTTCTTTTAAACAGTTATTTACAATTATAGCATTTATCTAAAAAAAAAATCATTTTACATTTTTGTATACAATGTATTGCACGCAGTTTTACTCTCTTTTCAGCTATTATATCAATAATAATGTTTTATTTTTTAAAAAAATGAACTCGTGTGAATAGCTGGTGTTTCCGCCAGTATACGTTTAATGTATTAGTACTGAAGAAGGTATTTTATAAATAATTTCTTAATACTAAATTAAGAACAAGTTTGATAATTATTAGGGACTTCCACGGGCTTGTCTTGTAGAGCAAAGTTTTTCAAAGGAAGGTTTAATATCAGAAATTGACACTCTGAGTTATTTTTCTATATTTAGCTGAGATTTATATTTGGTCTTCAAAGCAGCCACCGCAGAAAATTTCGGTTTCACAAAGGTAGAATGTTGAAAATGGTAATAGTATACGAAGTGCTTTTGTTTTTAGTACAGATAATTCATCATCCACCTCTACCCAAAATTCAAAGAGCGATTTATTACAAAATTGCCTTTTAAGTTTTCACTGTATGTGAAATGTATGAAGATTTCTTCTTCGGAAGTTGAGAGTCCTTCTGGAGTATCTTGAAATAGATCCCTAATTCTCTCGTAACTTGCTACCAAGTTGTCCTCATCCAGAAAATACTTTTTAAAATTCTTTGCCAACATAGCTAAATGATTTTACATGGTTTTAGAAACAACTTTTACATGTTCTTCAGATTTGTAAGTTTTGACACAAAACGACCTGGGGCTTTTTTCCCCCATCATTTAGTTTAGTGGTGGTAAATCCAAAATTTAAGTATTTTTGAGAATATTTATTGCTTTGATTTAATTTTCGGAACCATTCTCGTCTGTGTACTTGTTGATCCTTCATTATCGTCGAATGTTTGCTTACGACTTAAAAATGTATGTATGATTTTGTTTTAATCTACTGCCATAGATACTTAATTACCGTGAATTACAATTAACGTGTAAATTTAAAAATTTACATTCAGAAGCTAGATTTGGTAACTAAAAAGAAGTATCGAGTCGACCAAAACTGACTGGAATTGTACGAGGTCTTACATGTTTTGCGCAGATGCCCGATAGGTTGCCCAGACTAACGCAAACGTACCCTATAATGCCAAATGTGATGGATATGATAGAGAGCTACATAGACTAGACTATTTTTCTAATGAAATTTGTACTTTGAGAAACGAATGCTGAAGGAGAAATAAATCTTTAATTAAATGTATCATTTTGCGAACTGTTCCAATTTAAAAATTAGAGAAAGAAAAATTAACATAATAATAAGTAAGTAATGTATATTTTAAGTAATTTTTTCTTAAAATATGTATTACTTAAAAGTTATATGTACAAAATTTTATATACTTATCGTATTAATTAGTACGGTTTATAATTAAGATCGTATTGTACCTTTAGCGTCTCTCTCTCAAAGTGCATTTTTATTGCAGTAAATATATTATTGTTGTACAGGGGGCGCGACAAAAATTATGATTGAAAATTGGGTCGCCAGTATTGAAAGTTTGAGAAACACTGGTATACAGTTTATCTGGAACTGGAGAGTACAGCGAAGGTGCTTCCACTATAGCCTTTTTTAGAAGATGAAATGAGGAATCATGTTTCTCAGTCCATGGGATGGAATCAGGTACTCTCTTTTTGGTGAGTTCTGTCAATGGATACACAAGTTCTAAATATTTAGGAATATACTCGCGATAGTAATTACACAGTCCAAGTACACTACGAAGCTCCTTCTTCGTTTTAGGCACTGGTAAGTTGTTGATAAATGCAGTCTTTTCGGGATCTGGTTCATGCTTACCCGAACCATTAATATGACCCAAATATTTAATTTGAGTTTTTCCAAAGGCACACTTTTTGAGGTTCACCGTGAAATTTAACTCTGAAAGTTTCGTTAAAATAGTATCCAGATGAAGAAGATGTTCTTCCCAATTTTTGGAGAAGATTGCGATGTCGTCGATGTAGGCACGTGAAAATTCTCTGTAACACGATAATGCTTTGTTCATCTCACGCTGAAATGTGGCAGAGGCATTTTTCAAACCAAAACTCATCACCTTGAGGCGGTACTGTTGCCGATGAGTCTTGAAAGATGTAAGATTTTTGCTGTTTTCAGCCATGGGTATAGCCCAATTCCCCTTCAAAAGATCTAACGTTGTGATGATATTGGCTCTCCCAATAGAATGTATGAGCTCCACTGCATCTTCCATCGGAAAATCATCAGACACACTCTCCGAGTTAAGAGCTCTGAAGTCAACGCAAAGTCGTAGGGTATCATCTTTCTTGTTAACTCAAACAATTGGATAGGCTATTTCTGCGTCAGATTCTTCAATTAAATCAAGTTGCAAAAGCTCCTCTATCTGCTCATCAACTTTAATCTTCAAGGACTCTGGGATGCGATATATATACGAACGGCTTTTTACGTTCAATGTTCGGCTTTAAACGAATTCAATGAGTCCCTACTTTGGCTATTTTCACATCACTTGTGAATAGTGCTTGGTGTTTTAGAAGAATTGCTAGCACTTGTTCCCTCTCCCTCTCCTTCAGATGATTCAGATTGGTTTCATGTAGAACTCTTTCAGATGTGGACCTCGATAAATTAGGAGTGGGATGGATTTCTCCTAATTCGTGGTCATCTTGAAAAATAACCCCAGCTGCAAGTGCACGAGGATGATACTTCCTGATTTTATTCATGTGAACATGTCTTACAGTTCCATCGGGCAGTTTAACTTTATATGAATGGAGTGGATGGTGTTGAATTATCTCTCCAGGTCCAGTCCATCTCGCATAGATCTTATTACTAGAATCTGGTATCAGCAAAACAACTTGTTCTCCGATGCAAAAATTCTTCACGGATGACCTCTTACTGAAGTAATCTCCATAAGTCTTTTGTTTCTGAGCAGCAGTTAAAGAGGCACTCTCAGCAGCCCTTTCCATATTTATCTTCATTTCCTGAAGGTAATCAGCAGCTGACTGGGAAATTTCTGTGGGAAGATGTATTTCACCTGCCCAGGATGATTTAAGATTAGCCAACGGCCCTCCAGCTTCTCTGCCATAAAGTAACCTAAATGGTGATACACCAGTGGTAGTGTTCGGTACTTCACGGTATGCAAACAACAGAAAAGGTAATTGTCGATCCCAGCTTCGTGGATCTTCACGAATAACGTGATGAATCATGTCCTTCAATACCTTATTCTATCTTTCAACTAGTCCGTTGCTGGCCGGTTAGCCAGGACAGGAAAACCTAGGACTAGATCCAATCCTTTTCGTAAATTCTTGGGTTAAAGCCGACTTGAAGTTTGTGCCTTGATCCCTGGCAATTATACTCGGAATTACAGTCCTCGAGAATATTTGTAATAGAGAGTCACATGCAGTTTTGGCTGTTAGGGATCTAAGTGGTACTGCTTCAGGCCAACGTGTATGTTGATCCATCATACAAAGAACGTATTTATGCCCTCTACCTGATGGCGGTTAAATAGGTCCGATCACATCTATGTTTACAGTCTCAAAGGGCAGTTCCGGACGGACAATAGGTGTAATGGAAGCTCTATCTCCAATTTTCTCAGGCTTCCGAAGCTGACACCCTTTGCATGTCTGGACGAATTCAGCAATTTCACCAGACATATTTGGCCAAAAGAAATTATATTTTATCCTCTCTTTTGTTTTCTTAACCCCCACATGACCTCCAAAAACTGACTCATGGGCTTTCATTACCTTATCTATTCTGCAACGCGGTAAAACTAATTGCATAACTGATTCATTTAGAATTTTATCCCTGTGATAAATTAATCCATCAATTAATAAAAAATCTCCTTTGTTTAATTTTAACTCTGCACGAACCTTTTCAAGAGAAACACAATTATTCTGTTCATCTTTCATTTTAGTGTAATCCGAATTAAAATTTATATTATCTGAGTCACTCTCAACGTAAAATATATCTTTCCCACACTCTGCTTCATTTTCATCATTTGAAAACGTAATAGAACTATCAGCCGATTCGGAAAAAATCTAATTTTCCTTTTTATTATTTTTGCCATTTATTGAACACAGACTCATAGAAAGCAGGAGGTATTAAAGCCTCAGCATTTAATTTATCTGTGATCGCTACCAAGCAATCCATTGGATGATTCAAAGAATTATTATCAAGAGCTATAGCGGTTTTAATTAGTTTTGCTTCTACATTCTCTCCGAATGCAGAGCTTAAAGTAATTTTTCCGAATTCATCATTACAATTATCTGGAAAGGTATCGGAATTACAAATAAAAATCTGGGTTCTGCTATCCAAAACACAATTTGTTGCTTTCCCGTTAATATAAGCAATTACATATTTCAAAGGCTCAAGGTCAACTTTCGGTTGTACATATTCCACTTGAGAAGTCTCTTTTTTCTCATTTTTTAATTTAGAATACTTTTTATTACAGTCTCGAGCTAAATGGTTATCACCACAAATGTAACAATCTATTTTTTTTTACCTAAACTACTTTGTTTTGAGTTATTAAATTTGTTTTCTTTCGAATTGAGATTTATTACTTCCCGTCTCGAGTTAGGAGGGATATATTTAAAATACTTTCGTGAGTCATTCTGATTATGACATGCTCTATGTGAAAACTCCGAAAATGATTTTCCTTTACAAGCATAAAACATGTCACACTCTTTTCCCATTTGAATTGGTTTGAACCAATTTTGCTCCTGTTTTATATTTATATGAACGGCAGTTTCATTATCTAACGTTTCATATAATTTATCGCTAACAATTAACTCCTTTAAAGAATTAAAATCATTTACATGTCTCAAATTACAGTATTGATCCCAATTTGTTAACAAACGAGATGCAAACTGGATATGCGTTTCATTTGGCATTCGTTTCGCTTTTTGAAAATTTTGCAAGCAAATTAAAGGTGTTGGCTCAAATTCTCTTAGAACTAAACTTTTTAATTTATCATAGTCGCTTATTTCTTCATCTTTTACATAGACTAAAATATTTTCGGCCTTTTCTCCTAGCAGATTTAAAAGAATCTCTCCTTTAAATTCAACCGGCACATTTTTGGTTTTAAATGAACGTTCTAAAAGAAGAGAAAATAAATTCCACCCCTCTTGTTTTTAGGAATCGGAAGAGTTAACGTACGAACACTTAGAATCAAATTTTCTATAGAAGTTTGCTTTGTTTCGGGATTTGTACGCAGCAACTCATTGCTATCCCTTTGACTTTCCAATTTTGCCCTTTCTAAATTTATTTTTCCCAGTTCTATTTCCAATTTAACGTTTTCCAAATTTATTTTTTCAAACTCAAGCCGCGATTCTGCCGTTAAACACGCTTGCACTTCCTTCGATTTCTGTCCGCACGCGCTTGTTCTTCATACGATATTCTGTCCGAAATAATCGAATCTAAATAGTCATCAATAAACTCTTTATTCTTTTTATACTTATCGTTATTTAAAATTAAATTTTTTAAATCTAACACTTTCATTTCTAGGGTTATTTTCTCCCCCAATTCATCCGCAATTAATATTAATTTTTCCTTTTTAGCTCCGCGAAACATGATTAGAAAGAATTATACTAAATGAATTAATTAACCCAGAAAATTTAGAAAAAAACCTTGCTGAATTCGCTCAAAACGATGCAAAAGGGTTACCTACCTCGTGGTTCCTTTTGATGTCTTGACTCCCTCAAGCGTTCGATATCCTGACGTTAATGCGCCAATGTGATACGTTGTGGCAAAAGGTGGAATGTTATTGTAGCTTCACCAATAGACGTGCAGCGACCTTACAACTCAACATAACGACTCCAAAACTGAACTGAATTGATCTGTTATTATTGTAGCGTGCCTGGTTCCATGTGTTGTTGTTTTTAGAAGTTTACCTCTTAATTGCACATTTAATCTAAAGTTAATAAATGTTTATTGTTATTTAATTCAACCGTGTTGTGATGAAGAATGCTTAACCACGCAACGCGGCAGTGGTGACCCCTTTTTGGACTTAAAAACACGTAAGCTATTCTGTTCTAATGGCGAATGCAATACAAATTCTTCTACTACGGATGATCACCCCGTAGCGAAAGATTTTTTTTTCCCTTCTCCTCAAGGCCACTTGAAGCATCTGCTCGGAGATTCGTTTCGCTTCCTGCTTATTCTACAATATGACTAGTGAAACCGTTGAAGTCGCTCGTATTGCGTTGCGGCTGCCGCCGTTTTGGAAATCCAACGTTCGTCTATGGATTGCGCAATGCGACCATGCATTCACATTCAGTGGTATCTCCAGTGATGATACTAAGTATTCTGCTTTGGTTGCGAACCTGGATGCTGAAACTCTCTCCTACGTGTCGGACATTGTGTTAAGCCCTCCGAACAGTGACAAATATCACACTCTCTCGCAGCGGCTCATCACCCAATTTAGCGACTCGGAGACTCAAAAATTAAGAAACTGCTTACTGACCTTCAGCTAGGAGATGAGAAGCCCAGCCACCTGTTGCGAAAAATGAAAGAGCTGTCTAATGGCCAACTCCAGGATGACTTTCTGCAAAGTTTGTGGCTCAAAGAATGCCACCACATATCCAGACTGTTTTATCTGCATCCTCAGAGCCTTTGGATAATCTGGCTATCATCGCTGATAAGGTTTCTGAGGTTGTTGGTGCATCCTCGACTATCTGTGCTGCCACAACTGTTCCTCCACCATCCCAGTCATCTTCATGCAGTGTTCAGCCAACCATGGACTCTCTCGCCAGGCAGATCCAAGAGCTGTCTCTACAAGTTGCTGAACTGACTAGAGAGCGCAATTCCTCTCGCCACCAACGATATAGTTCTGACCGCCGGAGATCACATTCACGCTCTAGGAGTGTCAATAGAGGAAGTGGCATCTGCTACTATCATCGCCGTTATAAAGAGCAGGCCCGCAAGTGTGTTTCACCTTGTGCATTTGTGCAAAAAAAACGAGTAAGCTCTGTCATAGCTGGAATGGCAGAGCCCTCGAAACATACCAGCCGGTTATTTTTATTAGACCGCAAGTCTGGCCAGAAATTCCTCATAGACTCTGGAAGTGAAATCTGTGTCATCCCACCTTCTCCAACTATGAATAAATCACCTCAGTCTAACTTCTCCTTATTTGCTGCTAATAATACCAAAATTCCAGCCTATGGTATGGTCCGTAAAGAACTGAACCTGGGTCTGAGGCGACCTTTTATCTGGACTTTCATAATTGCTGATGTATCATCTCCTATAATTGGTGCTGATTTTCTAAAGCACTTCAACCTTTTAATCGACCTTAAGAAAAAAAAAAGGTTGGTGGATGTGGAAACTTCTCTTTTCACTTCTTGTGTTTTTTCAAATATTGTACAGCCCTCAATCCTCACTGTAGATGCAAACATCAGTTTTAAAAACATCTTATCGGAATATCCAGACCTCAGCAACCCTTCTTTAATTTCCAAATCAGCATCACATGGCACAGTCCACCATATTATTACTACTGGCCCACCAGTCACTGCCAGGCCTAGAAGGCTACACCCTAAACTGTATGATGCAGTGAAGGTAGAATTTGAATTTCTTCTTGCTCAAGGCATTATTAGACCTTCCAAAAGTCCCTGGAGTTCTCCTCTTCATGTTGTGCCCAAATCTGACTCTACAGTTAGACCTGTTGGGGATTACAGGCAGCTGAATTCTGTTACTGAGTTCGACAGATACCCCATGCCTTATTTGAATGACTTTGCTCATGCACTACATGGCAAGAAGATATTTTCCAAAATAGACATTTTTAAGGCATTCCACCAAATCCCTATAGCTGAGTGTGATATTCCTAAGACAGCTGTAACAACTCCATGGGGTCTTTACGAATATACCCATTTGTGTTTTGGCCTTGTGAATGCACCACAAACCTTTATGATTCATGCATGAAGTACTAAGAGGACTTCCTTTTGTTTTGTCTACTTGGATGATATTTTGTGCTACTCAGAAAATGCTGAGGAGCATCGTTCTCACTTAAGAACTATATTCCAAAGACTGAGCTCATATGGTTTAAAACTAAATATCTCTAAATGTGTATTTGGTGTGACTGAACTCATTTTCCTTGGCCACTTTATCACTCCTGATGGCATTAAGCCATTGCCTGACAAAGTTCAAGCAGTTCTTGATTACAAACAACCAGAGACTGTTGGCTCTCTGAGAAAATTTTTATGACTGTTAAATTTTTATAGACGTTTCTTGCCCAAAGCAGCTGAACAACAGTATCTTTTAAGTGAATTTTTAAAAGGTTCTAAAGGTAAGAAGGACTCAAAGCCTTTAAACTGGTCTTCTGAGGCAATTACAGCATTTCAGAGGTGTAAACAAGCTCTTGCTGATGCTGCACTTCTTGCTCATCCTTCACCTTCTGCCCCGCTTGCTCTTCATGTGGACGCCTCTGATTATGCCATAGGAGGTGCACTTCACCAAGTTGTGGACTCTGAGCTACAGCCATTGGCTTTCTTTTCCAGAAAACTTACTTCATCTGAAAAGTCTTACAGTGCCTACGACCGTGAACTCCTTGCTATCTACTCGGCTATCCGACACTTTCGGTATATGCTGGAAGCTAGAGATTTCACAGTGTTTACTGACCACAAGCCCTCACTTATGCTTTTAGGCAAAAAAAGTGACAAGTGTTCTCCACGGCAGATCCGTCAGCTGGATTTCATCTCTCAGTTCACCACAAATATTGTACACATTCCAGGATCTGACAATATTGCTGCTGATGTTCTCTCTCGTGTTTCTGCAATCACCTTCCCAAGTCAAATTGACTATGACTGTATTGCTGAGACACAACAGACTGATCAGGAGCTTCACACCCTAATAGCATCTGGAACTTCCTTGGAACTCAAAAAGGTAACTTTTCCCAATTCGTCTACTGAAATTATGTGTGATCTATCAACGGGCACAGCCAGACCTTACATCCCAAAACAGCATCGCCAAGATGTTTTCTCTGCTATGCATAATTTATCCCATCCTGGCATACGTCGATCAGTGCATTTGATGAAGCAGCGTTTTGTTTGGCCATCAATCTCATCAGATGTAGCTAAGTGGGCAAGACACTGCCTAGCTTGCCAAAAATCCAAAATTCATCGTCATACTAGATCACCTCTTTCATCATTTCAAGAACCTTCCCAACGTTTTGATCATGTTCATCTGGATCTCATTGGACCTCTACCTCCATCAAATGGCTACACCTATTGCCTGACAATGATTGACCGTTTTTCGAAATGGCCAGAGGCCCAACCTCTCAAAGACATAACTGCTGAGACTGTGGCTGAGGCCTTCTTTTCCTCTTGGGTGTCTCGCTTTGGAACTCCTGCAATTCTCACAACCGACAGAGGCAGGCAGTTTGAGTCCTCGCTCTTCAAAGCTCTTAGCAAACTACTTGGTGTTCAGAAGTGTCGTACAACTGGATACCACCCTCAAGCTAATGGGATGATCGAAGAATTGCACCGCCCATTGAAAAGTGCAATCAAATGCCATGCTACTGAGCGTTGGACAGAAGTACTCCCTATCATCTTACTTGGTCTACGAGCTTCTCTTAAAGAAGATATTCTGTGTACCCCAGCTGAATTAGTTTTTGGGACCACTATTCGACTGCCAGGGGAGATGTTTGACTCTTCCAAGCCAGACAATGATGTTGCGAATTTTGTTTCGAAACTTAAGTCTCACATGCAATCACTTCACCCTAAACCACCAAAACACCATGGCAAACGTCCAGTTTTTATCCATCCAGGACTGTTGGAAGCAACACATGTTTTTCTTCGTCGAGACATGTTACGTCGTCCACTTCAACAACCCTATGATGGCCCTTTCAAAGTCTTACAAAGGAAGGATAAAGTGTTTTTCCTTGACATCAATGGTAAACGGGTATCTGTATCTATTGATAGATGCAAACCTGCCTTCTTTCTTAACACTGAGGACTTGCAACTACCTCAAACCAAGAATGAAACACCTGCTACTGTGGAACCTAATGCAACAGCTTCAACACCTGCTACTGTGGAATCTGATCCAACAGCTTCAACGCCTACCCAGCCATCTACACGTTCTGGTCGCAAAGTTCATCTTCCAACTAGGTATCGTTGACACTGGAAGGGGAGTATGCAGCGACCTTACAACTCAACATAACGACTCCAAAACTGAACTGAATTGATCTGTTATTATTGTAGCGTGCCTGGTTCCATGTGTTGTTGTCTTTAGAAGTTTACCTCTTAATTGCACATTTAATCTAAAGTTAATAAATGTTTATTGTTATTTAATTCAACCGTGTTGTGATGAAGAATGCTTAACCACCCAACGCGGCAGACGTATTCTTCAAGACAGCACTTTTATTTGCTATAAACATGAAAATTTTAAAATCAAAGTACCCACGCGGGTAATATTTCAAAATGGCCACCGACCTAACGCGCCGGTGCCGAGAAGCTCTCTTTTTCACCCAAAAGAACATATTTTTACCGGAGGGGAGCACAGTGCGCCTCCTGGTGAAGGGAGGAAATACTACAGTATGAAAGAAAGCAAGAGAGAGGTTGCCTTTACTTGTGTATTTAAAAATAGAATCTTCTATAGTAATAGGCGTGGTCGGCCCCGTAAGTAATGTATTTCTAAATTTATTGACTCAACCCTGGTGCAATGTTGTCGTGATCCAACAACAGGTATTGTTTAATTTGGAGTTTAAAGCAAGATTGGAAATACTTAAGGTTTGCGTGGATATTTTATGGACAATAACATGCATTGGTTGATTTTTGTCACTTTTGGGATTGAGAATGATTTTTCTTACTTTCATTCTACTTAGAAATTGGAAGAAAAAGAGAAATTTTTTTAATGTTTAAACCTGTTACAATATAAAAATTAACGTTTGGTTGGAGGCTTAAGCATGTGAAAGTAATGCATTATGCAGGTTGCCTACTCCTGTTAATTTTAAAGCTAATGATTACTTAACGTTTTCTGTACCATAATTTCTGAAAACTGCTAAAGATTAAAACTTTGGCTTCTTAATATGCTTTGCTAATACATGATGTATAATTATTTTAGATTTTGTGCGATATTTTAAGTAACTTGTCTCTTTATATATATATATATATATATATATATATATATATATATATATATATATATATATTTAATATTTTTTTTAATATTTTTTTTATTTGAGTTTCTAACTTGTATGGATATTAATTTTTCTAGCATATTAATGTGATTTGCAAAACTATGTGGGAGTTGTATTAGCAAAAGCTCTTTTCACGTGACACCTGAAAAAAATTTTTCTCTCGTTATCTCGTTCTTTGCCATGTATGTATGCTTGTGTTTCTTTTTTTGATTTTTTATAGTTTTTTTCAGCTACATTGTCCTGGAACGACGAATGAGCTTTTAAGGGGGGGGAGGTGTAAGGGTTCGAAATGAAGCCACCTGCTACAGGGGATGGTTAGTTCCCCCCCCCTTGGAATGTGGAAAGTGAAGATTCACCATGTGGTCGAAAGACGCAGCTGGACAGGGGACGGAAATTCCCTTCCCCCTTTGGGGGTTAGAAAAGAATTCATTCTATCTTTGGGTACGAAGGAGGGAAGTCATGTCCGAGTGTTGCTAATTGTGCACTGAGTGTTTTTCTTTAAATGTTTTTCCTTTAAAATAAACTTTAATATTTAAAATTTAGACCTCATGGTTTTAATTTGTTTCAGTGCCCATTGATTAGAATCAAACATTAGTGTAGCAGCCGGTAGGATGCCAAACTTTAGTACTAGACTTCGAATTTATTTGTCTATTTTTAGAGATGCACTTTTCTTTTTTCAATAACGTGTCTTGCTTCCTTATGTTATATATGGTTTTAAATTTCTTAGTTTAAAATATTTTCAAGGAATACATACCGAAGCGGTTCGTTGTATACTTATATGATTTTACGTCATATGGCATCACTGTTCAACTTTGCTTCTGACAATCTGTACCTCATGTAGTTTTTTGGAGATCATATAAATATTGTATACGTATCATACTAGCCATATATGATATATACACTCATGGACAAAAAAATTAGCGCACCAAGAAGGAGTCGTCAAAATGAAACGAAATTTTACATACGTAATGACTACTTTGATATAAGTAAATGATTAGAAAACCAAAGAAAAAGGATTATTTATTTCAGAGAAAATGGCAGAAGAACGGAGGATTTAATACCCTGTTGAACCCCTTTTAGCGCGAACAGAGGCGGTGCAAGGCGTGAGCGGTGTGGGTCACTGCCCACAGCCTTGCCATACATAGAGCCTCGCACCTCAAAGTCGAAATAAATTGAACGAAAAGTAAGAAAAATCCAAAAGTGTACTCCATAGGGTTTTTTTATAATTTATAAATTAGAAAATCCTCATCTCTGTTTTTCACCATAAGATATTAAAAAATTGATATATATATATATATATATATATATATATATATATATATTAGATTAAAATTTAAATTCCCTATCTAGCACACACACTTGACTCATCTTTCTCAGTCCACATCTTCAAGTATCAAACTAATCACCCATTTATTTCTTCCGAACATATGGCCTAGCCAATAAACATGTCTAATTCCAGATCGTTAGATTTAATAGTCAACATATGTCGGCATTAACTTTCAAATACCCTCTTAAAATCCGCGATACTTACCACATGTTTTTCAAGGGTTATCCACTTGAAACCACCATCATGGCGTGCTTTTTTCCTCCCTGCTCTCAGTGTCAGAACAGATGTAGAAATGATTGAATAAAGATCGTCCCTTTTTCTAACTTTTAATCTGATTCTGTCTTCAAAATCATGACACACACATATGTATATATATATATATATATATATATATGGGGGTGTCTAGGTGTAACTAATGTTCGGGATCTTTATATTCAAAGAAATAAGCAGATTAGAATGAAATTACTGTTTAATGAAACATTAGATTATTTACAATTAAAACTTTACGAGTTATTTCACGGAGCATACTCTCAACTGTTGCTAAGCCTGTTGACCGAAAAACGTGGCTTCTCGCCTGTAAAACCGGAGTCTCTTCCTCTCGCGTCTGTCTCGTTCTGCGCCGCCATCGTTTCCCTCCTAAATCCCGTCATTCCGGGATGATACATATATTCGTTGGTAGCGTCATCTATTGGTGAGGTTGTAACCTCACTGATCGGAGAATATATTTATATTCCCTAATACTTTAAATCCTACAAACTCGGCCAATCCTGACTGTCGATGACCTCAGTGACGCTTGAAAATGCTCTCATGATTACATATCGTATTACATTACAAAATATAAGAAAAAGTACACAACATGCATAAGACATATAAAGTGAAGGGTATACTCTATAGTTATTAAAATTAAATGTATACATTTGTAATTACTATTCTATCCATGAGAAAAATACTTCATTGAATCAGCGGAAGTAGCAGTTACATTTGGCCCAGCGTGATCCCTTACTTTCTCAACTGTATATGTGTCTCTAGGTTGCACTTCCGTAATCTGATATGGTCCGAAAAATTTGGGTCTAAGTTTAAGGCCTCCATCAAATTGTATACGTTGAACCTCTGCCAAATCACCAACTTGGTACTCGGGAGCCTTTTTTCTTTTCTTATAAGTTTTCTTGTTCTTCACAAATACTATGGGACTAGCATACTCGGATGAACTTGGTCTGACTATTCCTTGTTCAAGCCATTCTTCAATGTGTTTATTCACACTTTTCTTTTCCGCGTACGACAACCGACGTGCTGGTTGATAGACTGGGATATCATCGTTCAGTATTATCCTCCTCGTCACATCTGTGGATTCAGTCTTCTCAGGTTTGTACGATGAACTTATTCTGGTTAGATCATTTTTCACTTGTGAGTCAAGGATGTGACTGAAATCTAACTCATCTTCAGAATTTACTCCGAATACTTGCATTAGACATGACTTTTACTCATGCTTATGGAACATAACACCCTCTTGGGTGAAATTCAAAGAAGCTTGTCCCAAAATGTCTGTACCCATAACGGCTTCAAAATTGAGCTGTTTGGTTGGCACCACATGCTATATTAAAGAATATTGATCTTTGTCCAAGACAAAACCATACTCAAAGGAGCCCTTGGTTATTACTTCAGTTTGTCCTAAACCGTGCAACACAGTGTTTATTTTGGATAGTCTTGAATGGCCAACAATCTTCGTGCTTACATCTTCGCGGATTAGACTAACTGTACTACCAGTATCTATGAGTGCCGATACAATTTCATTGCCTAACATAATGTTTTTTAAGGGTAGTCCTTTCTCTCTCTGCGGTGTGACAGAACAGCTTTGTACTTGGGGATTGGGTTGTTCTCTTTTGATCTCTTTCATTGCTTTAAGGCAATTAAAACTCAAATGATCTAAGGAATGACATATGTAACATCTCCTAAGTGCTCTTCTATCAAAATCTCTACTCGGAGGAGTGTCTAAATATCTTCTTTTAGGATTGAAATTTCTTGTTCTCCTTGTATTGTGATTATCAAATTTCCTGAAATTCTCCGCTTGATTCGATCCTCTAACTTCAGGTCTTCGAGCAGGCGTTAAAGTATGTGTTTTCTGTTTCAACGTCCTACGGACATCCTCAAATTCTTCAAGTCTCTCGGCTAATTCAACTGGGCAGTTGATACTTGGCCATTCGTCTAGGTGACGCTCTTTGAATTCAACAGGGGCTCTTTTCTTCATCTGGTCAGCTATCATCAGATCTCGTAGTTTGTCAAATGTTTTTACGTCCAATCCTTCAATCCATCCATTAAAGAATGTTTGAACTTCTTGGTAGAAATCCCACCGTTTTATCCGAACTTTTCTGATGTGTAACAAATAGCTGTCTAAACTTCTCTGGGGTCAATTTAAACCTTTTCAAAAGCAAAGACCTCACGTGGTCATAATCCCTCGCCTCTTGTTCAGGTTCTCTAGCAATCAACTGTGTGATTTCCTGTGGGAGTAGGCCTAACAGGTGTGAGACCCAAAACTCTTTCGGCACATTCATCATACATGCTTGGTGCTCAAATAATATTAAATATAAGCTGATATCCTCTTTCATATAAAATTTAGGTAGCAGTTTGTTCAATTCATTACTAGGTGTACGATTATTCCTACTCAATATTTCCTGATTTGATCCGATCTGAGCTTCGATTCTAAGTTTCTCTAACTTTAAATTATCCCGTCTCGTTTCCTTTCTTCTAATAATATTCTCTCTCTCTCTTTTCTCTCTTCAACGATACCTTCCTACATCAATTTGGTGTCTTCCTCATTGTACCCTGCACTTTTGGTTATTAAATTTTTTAACATTGGCTTAGTCATGTCGACTGTCGCCTCTGAACCTAACTCTGTAGCTAACTCTAACAAATCCCACTTTTTCCCTTTTAACAAGAAAGATATGTTTCCCCTCCTTTTTAATTAAGGAGTTAAGAATTTATACAAGAATTATTGTACTGGAGAATAACAGGTATAGTACTAAATGCTGTGAAAGGTATAGGATGCTAGCTCTGCTAATTTTACCCACACTTCTACGAAATATATAAAAGTTATGCAAATAAAATTTTTCAATTAAAAATTTTCGAAACCAATGTAAAATTCAAATAATAATATATCATGCATCAATAATTTAAAACATATCAAGTAATAATTTAAATTGGGATATATAATTCAAAATTAATAGTTATTAATTACAATTTCGAAAAGAAAGAAAATAATATGAAAGTATATAATGGGAAATTAGGTAAATAATATGTTCATACAAATTATAGAGAGGATAGAAATAACAAAAATCAATTTCGTTTCAAATATTTGCTCAGATTAAAAAAAATATAGATTCAAAAAGGAAAATCATCAAAATACGGATTGTCAAAAAAAAAAAAAAAAAAACTTAAGTAAACATAAATAAGTCTGACCTTGACAGAGCTGAGGGCTTGGCACGAGAGAGGGAAGGAGAAACTAACACTCACTTCTTTTCCTACGTCACAAAAGTCGGTTACTCCATCAACCTAATCTGTCCTTGTGAATATTTATTGCTCCCGTGCAAAATGGCGGATACGAGGCCTTTATACAATCTCGAAGGTTTTTCACTTTCGCGCACACACAAATCTTTACAATTTCAAACGTAGGGACTGCACTTTCCGATTGGCCAGGACGACATTCACTCAAGAAATTCTATTAGCAGGGGGCGGAATTCACTGTAGAAATTCTATTACCAGGGCGGCATTCACTGTAGAAATTCTACTATCAGGACGGCATGCACTGAAGAAACAATTTCACCAGGACGGCACTCACTGAAGAAACAATTTCACCAGGACGGCACTCACTGAAGAAACAATTTCACCAGGACGGCACTCACTGAAGAAACAATTTCACCAGGACGGCACTCACTGAAGAAACAATTTCACCAGGACGGCAGGCACTGAAGAAACTATTTCACAGGACGGCACTCACTGCAGAAATTCTAATACCAGGGCGGCATGCACTGAAGGAATTCTATTACCAGGGCGGCGATCAGAAGTAAAAACAAATGTTATTCGTGGCAGGATGGCACATTACTTCGCGATGAAGATGGTAATCCTTGGCAATCTGGAATCAATTCGTGTCAGGTTGACACACTAGTCTTCAAAACCGGAGTCTCTTCCTCTCGCGTCTGTCTCGTTCTGCGCCGCCATCGTTTCCCTCCTAAAACCCGTCATTCCGGGGGGATACATATATTCGTTGGTAGCTATCTATTGGTGAGGTTGTAACCTCACTGATCAGAGAATATATTTATATTCCCTATATATATAATATATATATACTTTATTAAATCCTACACACACACACACATATATATATATATATATATATATATCGACTTTTTTTAAAAAGATATTTTACTTATCGGTGCATGAAAAAATATGAATAAATAATTCGTGAAAATATTGTTTTCGATTTTCATTTATTAAAAAAACTCATCTATGTCATTTCCGCTCATTCGTTCATATTTAGTCTGACAACAGTAGTTCGAGTTAAGCTGCTATAGCGGGGAGTCCCCAGTCATAGACGGGGCATAGCTCGGGACTTCCCATCATTAGAAAGCCAATTATAGTATATCATGCAGACTCAGTCTCGCTTCATGTTTCTGTATCATATTATAAATTTTAAAAGTATTTGATGTGTGAGAATAAATAATAGTGGTACTGGGCCTTTTTCATAATTTATCAATCTTGTCAGGCTTAGGCACTAAGAGAGATAGAGATAAATGGAGAAAATTGAAATCTGATGCAGCAAAAAGAAAAAGAAAATCCAAAAGAGTTGTATCCAACCAGGTTTAAAGTTCAGGTATGATGAAATTTCTCGGACAGACAGAATCAAATTATTCGGTTTCTTCGACTTCTCAACAACATTTATCCGTATCCGAGTCTCTCTTGAATTTGGAAGTTACTCCAGATGCACCGACTATTGATACCGAACGACGAAAATCAGAAATAGAAATAAGATCAAAAGCTTGGCAATCATAATCTGACACTGAGATTTCTGTGTTCACCTTGAGTAACATGTCACAATCAAGAAGAAGGGATTGAGATTAGTTCTTCGACTGTGAACAGAAATGCCATTGACGTAGTGAAACAAGCATTTTCCAATTTTGACCCGGGATTGTGCACGTTTCCTATGACAGATGCTCACCGATTAGGATATAGTTCAAAACGGTCCCTCACAGCAGTTAAATAACAGCGATGAATATTATCCTAAAGATGGCGATCATGGACACTTTTCCATGTTTCATTTCTCAAGAAAACTACATAATGGTGAAACTCACACACAAACAGCATCGTGGCTGATTGGTTTATTGAAGTTCTAAAAATAAAGTTGTCCGTTCTCCATGCAGACTATTTGGCAATTCACAAACTCAAATGGTACAGGAAGGGTGCTGTGATTGGAAACACTTAAGTAGTATTTTACACAGACATGAGAATACTTAAAAACATTTGGCCTTTATGTTCCTATGGATAACATTAGAGAAGGGAATAAAGCACGGGGGGGAAAACATTAGACCGAGAAAACGAAAGGCGAATTCTTAGATCTCAAAAACATTGGCCCAATTTGTTTGAGAGATTAATTGATATTATACATTTTTTAGCTTATCATAATCTGGCGTTTAGAGATCCCACAGAATCCTTCAAAACAGACGAAGACACTAAAAATTCTGGAAACTTCATAGATTTATTTAACTTAATAGCTAAATATGATCCTATGTTACGGGAATACATAAATCACATTGATACTAAACAGCTTGCACACCACTATCTAAACCATAATATTCAAAATGAATTGATCCTAATCATGTCAAACACAGTTACTAGTGAAGTGATTGGTAGGATAAAAAAAAAGGTGAATTATTATTATTTTTTACTCGACTGCACTAGAGACTGTAGTAGAATTTAACAAATGTCGGTCATCTCTTAAGACATCATTGTATATCAACTGGAAGTATAGAAAAAAACTTCGGATCGGAGAGATCAACAAACAAGATCGGATTTCTTGCTGTCACTGAAATGAATGGAGAATAATTGATCAATGCAATACTTGGGAAGTAGAAAAAAATGGCTTAGATAATCAGAACTGTCGTGGACAAGGGCACGACAATATGGTGCAAATATGATAGACATAAAAAGTGCATTAAAACTCTAATATTAAATTTAAATCCCAGGGCATTTTTCACACCTTGTGGTTGTCATAGCTGGAATCTGTTATTGGTAGACGCAGTTAATTCATCAGTTGCAACAAAACTTTTTTTGGTTTTATTCAGAAGATTTTTTTTCTTTTTTGCTATTTTTAAGTTCCAGAAAACGCTGGAAAATTATCAAAGATAAATTAAGGATTGCTATTAAGCCTTTATCAGACACAAGGTGGGAAAGCAGAATCGAGGCGGTGAAGGTCGCATTATTACAATTTGATGATGTTGTTGTGTGCATAGAAAACTTAAAAAACCCAACGGAACAATCCCACACACTCAGTGATAGTGATTCCGTTTTAAATGAAATGTTCAGTTTAGAATTTATCTTATCATTACATATATGGTAAGGGTTATTAACGCGTTTCGATATCATAATCAAATTATGGCAATCTGTACAAGACTATTAAAACATTACTCTCGAACAATTGCGTACATTTTGTAGCTGGATCAACGATTACCGACAAACTGGATTCGGAAAATGCTTGTCTGACGCTTGTAAGTTTATTGAGAAAAGCAGTTATGATTTGTCAATATATTTAAAAATAAAAGGGTAGCCAAAAAGAAAAGAATGTTTAATTATGAAGGTGGAGTTCAATTTATAGAGTCTGACAAAAGTCGGTATGAAACAGATTTTTTTAATATTATGATTGATTCTGTGATAAGCAATATAGATTCAAGATTTATGTCTTTAAATCAACATTTTGAAAATTTTGGTTTTCTCTATGACTTAAACAAGTTACAAAATATTCCAAAAGAATAAATACTGAAAAACTGCCAATATTTACACAGTTTTACACTTCCAACCTTACGAATTAAATGAAGAAATTTCAAAATATGATCCCAAATTTACCTGACAACATTACAAAAGTGAAATATCTGCTCCAATATGTCATAGAGAAGATTTCAAAGAAATTTTCCCAAATATTTACATCGTCTTTCGAATTTTATTAACAATACCTGTAAGTACCGCTTCTGCTGAAAGGACCATTTCAAAATCAAAACTGATAAAAACTTATGTAAGAAATTCAATGGGTCAGGAAAGACCTTAAGCTTTGTTAGTTTTATCTATTGAAGCAGATATAGCACCTCAAAAAAATTACGAACCAATCATTAAGGAGATTTCAGCAAAACTAAAAGTAGAAAATTTCTGTTTCTTTTATCATTATTGTTTAAAGTGCCAAAGAAATATAAGTAAAAAGTTTAGTTTTTCTCCTAATGAATAAAAATTGCTTTTTTTTTAATTTTATAAACCCTCTTCTTGTACCACCAGAGGGCCTCGCGAAATGTATCCAGCCCACATTAAGTTCAGGTCTCGCGCCACCACTGAACGCGAATGCACGATGCGATACGATCGGGCATTGAGGTATACAAGTTCTGTATGATGTCTTGAGACATTTCGTTCCATACTTGCTGTAACCTTTTTTCTAGTTCATTCAAACTCGTGGGATGCCCAACTCGCTGTCCTTAATGATCCCCGATATGCTCGATTGGAGACAAATCTGGGGATCAGGCAGGCCAAGGAAAGGTAGTAACATTGCGGAGACAGTCTTGTGACACACTTGCCGTGTGAGGCCGAGCATTGTCTTGTTGAAAAATGGCTCATGGGAGCCGTTGCATCAGTGGCAACACATGTGGTTGCAGGATGTCATGGACATTCTGTTGGGCTGTCATGGTGCCACGGATCAATACTAGGGATGACCGTGTATTGTAGGCAATGACACCCCATACCATCACACCAGCTGTAGAAGCGGTGTGTCGCTATAAAGCAAAGGCAGGATTGAGGCGTTCATCACGGGGTCTTACCCGCGAACACGATTGTCATCACTGCTGAGATTGAATCTGGATTCATCGCTAAAGACTACCTGGTTCCATTCCGCAGCAGTACAGTTTCCTTGTGCCCGGCACCATTCCAAACGAGGAGTCGATGGGTGGGCGTCAAGGGCAGCACACGTAATGGGCGCCGCGATCCCAAATGTCCTTCAACCGGGCGCCTTCGTATGGATCGAGAAGACTCAGGGGTCCTTAGTGAAGGTGCTGCCAGTGTCTGGGTGGTGGCCGATGAAGCAGTTGGCTGTACGCGTGCTTTTCTTACGATGTGGCGGTTTTCTCGACGACTGGTCTGTCGAGGGCATCCTGAGCCTGGTCTTCATGTAAATGACATCTCTCGAATCCACTGGTCCCAACACCTTCTCACAACACAATCAGAGTGGCCTAATTGACGAGCTACTCGCCTAGCTGACCACCCAGCTTCCATCATGCCGATTATTCTCCCCCTCTCAAACTGCGATAGCTGCTCATATTGTATTCGAAAACGGTGTAATGGCATGTCTACCTCAGCTCTTCCTTTGTAAATGATTCAGCACACTCAAACAAGCTTTGGTTACCTGTTTTATACTCCACGGAGAACGACGTTAAATGCCTTCTACCGGCTATACGTAATGCGCAATTACGCTGCATTTCTAATCATTTGCATATCTCCCCGACATGTACCTTCATGCCAAGTTTGTAATAATCTCGCAATTATTTCTTGATGTGCTGATTTTTTTTTTTGTTCATGAGTGTATACATATATATATACTGTAATTATCACTATGGTTATTTATCATTGTAATTACTCATTTGTTTGCTCTTTGTAATATAATTACAACTATTTTTAATTGAAATATTGCAAAAAAAGTATTGTTTAAAAAATTCATTTTTGGCAACATGATTTGTGTCCTGTTTTTTCAGTACTGTTGTTGAACATAGTTTATTTCAACATAGACCTATTTTATCTGTTTTAGATATATTTTTGATTTTAGTTCATAGTAGTTTTATTGTTTTCCCTGTGTTGAAGGCTTCTCTAATAAATTTTTTCTATTATAGTATTTTATGAAATACTTTATCATTATTCAGTTAATTCTTTCTTTCGGTTTACCTATTACAGGTATTTGTCTAATATTTCCCATAGAAGAAACTTACTTCTTCTATTACTTTTCTTTTATAATTTTTATTTATATTTTCTTCACTCATTTCTATTTATCTTTTAAGCGTGTTAATTTTCTTTTTTAGGTTCAAATATATGTTTTTTGTTAAATTAATCTTTACTGTGAGGCCAAATTGCAAATTGCAGTTCGTTAAAAATTATAAAGTGAACACTCAGTAAAAAAAAAAATAATAATAAATAAAATTGTTTAGATAAACTACCTTGCACCAGTTTTACCCTCTTTAAAAAGAGTATCACACTTGCTATAATAACTAAATGTTATTTTTTTTAAATTTAATTCGTGCACCGAACGAGTATCAGTAAGAAAATCATATGATTTCAATGGACTTACACAGAGAGAGAGATACCCAATTCTGCCTCAAATTGCTTTGGTTTGTAATTATTCCTCTTACTAGATTTTATGGTAATGCAACAATTATTAACCCCCGGATATCTTAATGTTTATTTTATCTATCATTAAAATTTCAGCTTGTCCGCGCATTCTCTAGTCATATAATCACTCATAGAGCCACCATCTAACAAAATACTCATTTTATCCCAAAACAATTATTTCAAAATCAAATGATTACGCTGCATAAGACCATTTTTGATGAATTTTCGAGACAGCGTGTTGCTGTGATCACATGACCGGAAGATCGATACTCCGACGTCACTAGACAGAGGAGGAAGAGATTTAATTCTGTTTTCTGCTCCCATTATTCATATTTGAAGATCGTGTTGATGCTTCTAATTTTGTTCTAGAACCGTGTTTCCCATCCGATTTCCATAGCATTTGAAAGGATTCAGGAGAAGGAAAAACTGTATTTCCAGAGTCCATAATAAATGAAGTAAAAGGCTCGCGATAAAATATTTATGAAATAAATTAACAAACAACAGTAAAATAATGCAATTTGCGGTTGGAAGATACTCTAATTTTCTGAATCTTTATTTTCCCATCATTCTGTCTTTCGGAATGTACTTCGAAGAGCACAATTATTTACAAAATAAATAAATAAATAAAAATCGTAATTGTCGTGATGTAATAAAAGGAAAAGATCATCAATTACTCACAACATTTGGAACAAATATTAATATGCTAATGTAAAATATTAGCTGCATCTACAGAGCTTACCTATTTAATAGGATCCTATTTAATAGCCTTAGGAATTAACTTGAAAGTGGTGTGTGAAATAATACATTTGATTTTTTTTCGTCTTTGTGTGTAACAAAACCATATTTTAGTTTCATCAATTAAAATTTTTCATATTATATTGGAATTGTTTATAATCATTAAATTTTAATAATCTAGAAATAAATATTTTATCTAGAAATTGATTAGCTGTTTCATTCAAAGTTTTTGTTCCTACAAATAATTATTCAATTAAGAATATTACACATGCATATGTAATACTCCTACGCATAACATCAATGTTTAGTAGTTATGAGGAGTGAAAAAAATACTATATTTTTCGTAAGTTAAAATCGTGAACGCATTCGTAAGATTTGAAGAGGAAAGACAGATTACCATGCATTCATCTTGTCAGAAAATCACTTATGGGTTAACTGTGTATAGCACATTACTTAAGATATCTACATATTTTATTACCTTTAGGGATTCGTTTATTATTCCCCTAATAAACAGGAAACAGAAATCCTTCTTGGCACGGTTATACATTAAGGGCAAACAAAAAAAAAATCAAAGATACGTTGAATATGCAGTTTAAACATAAATGAACAATCATTCTATCAATAAATTAATGCATCCTGAAATCTCGCATTCTCAGCGAATGCGTTTCATATTTCCTTAATAGGATTAAATAATCAAATCAAAATAATTGTCTTTATAGTATCATGACAAAATAGACTGGTTAATGACTTATAATCTTAATTCGAAAATAACCTTCACATTTAAAATAGAAGATAGAATAGCGAATATTCGAAAATTACTTGGTTTTAAGTTCATTATTATTAAAAGCAGATTTTAAATTCTCTATTGTAAATTAAGTAAAAAGGACTTCACATATTTCCAATTTACTGTTCAATAATTAGAGAGGCAATTAAAGTTCGTTTTTATTGATTACGTTATTGAGGTTCTAGTGGCAATTTATTTTATGAGTCTGTAATGAAAAAAAAAAAAAAAAAAAAACCAGGCAACACAATTTACTGTCCAGAAACTCTAAAAGTTTGATAATATTTTTAAAAGCTTTAAATTTCTTCAGCAAAATGGTTATACTATGAGTTTTCTTTTACGTTACAGTTTTCTTCCCCTTCTTACATTAGAATTTTGGATCATACAATAAACATTTGCAATTGTAATAATGTGAAGGATGAGCATTAAAAATTTTATGCAATACGAACTTATTTTATTTGCCCTTTTTACATTTTTTTGTAATAGATTAATAAATTTTATAATTAATACTTAAGGTTGTGACGCACAATAAATTTGCATTGTAGTACTAGAAGCAAATATAATTAAGTTAAATACAATTGATTGTGTGTGTGCAATTCAAATAAATAAAGTAAATTATAAGTTAGTTGATAAATTGATAGTTAAATACGTCTAACTAGTTATATATAAGCATTTTTATATTATTCTGATTTTTAAGATTAAACACTCCACATTTCAGTTATAATGCGGTTCTCTGCTTCCTTTATGATCTAATGAACTCATTTATCAAGGTGATAGAGTCATTACCATTCTCATTTTGGCCAATCTAATACTCAAGTATTGAAAGAGTTTTCACATCAAAATTTCTTTCCCTGTAGTTAGAATTAAAAGTGATTACATATTTTATTGGAATTATTATTATATACATTAGCCTTTTATAAAAGTGCTTTGAAAAATATTTTTTCCTTGAAATATGCTTTTTTAAAATCTTATTAGGAATAAACATTTGTTAAAGACTGAATTTTCAATATAGGCATTGCATTAAATGATATTTAATCAACATTAGATATTTATTATATTATTTATAAAAATTTGCATTGTGCATCTCTCGAAATAATTTTATGACTGTGCTCTCAAGTTAAATCATTATTATTAAACATTAAGTCAAACAGTAATTTTTCACGACGGCGGTCATGGTCGTGAACTCATGAGCTACGAGTCCTTATGTAACCTGTGGCGTTTGCAAGACGCCACAGGTTACATAAGGACTCGTCTTCTCTTATTGATTTTTAAATAATTTAAAATTAATTCAAAAATGATGTTATTAAAAATGGAATTGAATACACACGCACACTTTTGTTATGACTGAAATATACTCTGTGAAGAAAACATCTATTATGCTCTTAAATGTTATGTCTAATGTAATATTGCCTTTTTAGTGCTTTAGATTCTCGAGAAATATTTTAATTCATTAAATCATTACACACACATATGTAAGTTCAACAAAATTGTGGATGCTCCAAAAACGCTTATTTTTGAATTCCTTTTTTATTGCATAATACAAAATTATGCAAAGATTAAACATGTTGAAAGAACTACTTTAGGAGTGAACAAGAAAAAAAAAAAAAGGGGTTGACGGGCCAATGAAATTTTTAATGAAGCGCAATAAAAAAAATTACATTTTGAAAATGATTTAACATTAACGAATAAAACTGCGATTCTGCATTTCTTGTTATTCAGTTTCCTAATTAAAATAATACATAACATTTTTAATTAAATATAAAAACCAATAAGTATATATTCAATAATTTTATGTATATTTATAGGAGCTGTGTGTGTGTGGTTCCGGTTATTACACTTTAAAAAATTTTAAATAGTTTTTCTATACTTTTACTTTCAAATGTTGTGGGATGTATAGAAAATCTAGACAAGTTGTAGTTTGCCCGGGCTATTGTTAAATTACGTAAATTTTAAATTATTTAAATAATTTTGCGCTTTAAGTTTGTTAATTATTTCCCTGTTTTGGTGTTCTATTTTTTTCTGTGTGGTTTTTAAAACTTTAATACTGATACTATTCAATTGGATACCAATTGTAGATCATTGCAGAACACAGTAAAAAAAAATGTTGAATTCAGAATGAACAAATATAATGAAGGATGGAAATTCTTTAATACAGACAAACATGTGCGACTCCCCCATAAAGAATTTTGTTCCCTCCCCTTTTTGCTCCTTCCTCTTTCCCAGTATCCGACAAGTCTACTTTCTCATTTTCGGTAGGGATGGAATAAATATCGATTTTGTTGGCTGTCACATTGCTGTTGGCTCTCTTAACCGCTCCTTTCCCTTCAATCCGGGCGCTGAATATTTTAAGCGTTTTCGATTCTTCAATTTTTTTACGCAAATAATGCTATATTTTGGTAGTGCCTTTATCTTTCGCGTTCTGCGAGTTAGGATGGCATAACTTTTTTTAATTAATTTACCTTAAAAATTTACTGATAGGAAGCCAGTTATAAATTGGTCTATTTTTCTTTGTTAAATTTTAAAATAAAACAGAAGAGAATATATTTGCTTTGAGATTAATGAAGTATAAAATTAATGAGTGTTGCATACGTGAGAAGTACACACTTTTGTTATTCCACTTTGTGGTGCATGCACAAAATTGTTACTACAATTAAGGATCCAATCCTCATATTAACTGAACTCTTTTTTTTTATACCGTTAAGAAAGAAAAAGTAATAAATAATGTATTAATTAAAGAATGTATTATGATTCTCGAACAATACATTTTTATAGAGTTTTCATACAATATTTTTTTCTGCCTATAATGTTTTATAATTATAACATGTAATATACAAACATATAATACTTTATGATAGAAAATGCATCTTATCTTGTATTATAAGTATGTATTATTAAAAAATTACTGCAAAATAATACCTCAATTTTTAAGAAATTAATCATTGTAAAATTAGATTGCTATTTAAAGCCTATTTGACGATGTTCGTATATTATCAGATGCCCTTTTGAAGCATTTTAACTTCGATAGGTCATTTAGGAATGTCAAGTACCCGTTCGGCCATTAACCTTAACTAGATCATATTTTGAAGATAGAATTTATATTGCGAACATCCTGAAAAATCATGCTAAGGCTAATTTTTCGATTCGGACTTATCTTTGGAGAAACACGCTTGTAATAAAATATTTTCTATATAATTTTGTTTAAAAAAATTAATTAAAAAAATTAAATAGTGGGAAAGAATGCAATAAAACCCTTGCCAAATGACTGGTACTCTTAATTACTCAGTCAGTGAGCTTTTGAAAGAGAAGGGGGCAAACATGTATATAAAGGAGTTTTATATAAAAGTTCGAATGGGGGATTTTCTCGATTTTTTTTAGTACTTTTTACCATATTTGAGAAACGATATCTGACATGAGAGTCTATAAGTGGGTGTTTTCAATGTTAAACATCTCGCAATAGCTCATACATTTAATGTTTCCTTCCCCTCCTCCCATCTAGGCTCGACAAAGCAGTGGTAGTTTCCTCTTTAAGCTTCATGAAGTATATTCACCCTAGCAATTACACTAGTTCCATAAAATGACCCTTGGTTCATCCTCTCTCCCTCTATTTTTTTTTTACTGAATATGATTGCTTAACGATAAAATGTTTCAAAAATAATTGTCTCTTGAAGAATTTCAGGTAAATGCCTTATTTAAATTTTTTTAAATATAAATTAATTTTTTTAATACTTTTATTATATTTAACTACATGAAAGAATTAATTTTCTAAAATTTTTGTTATATTTCCTGAACAGTATATCCACAAATATGGTTAAATTTTGTTCGGTTATAATCTTGAATATGTTCTTTTGAAAAAACCGTATATTTCTTTTTAAGCAAGCGTTCAGTTTTCAAGAAGATTTGAAAGGAAAAATACAAGAAAATAATGTAATAAAATGGTTAAACTATATCTTGTTAAACTTCATTTAAAATATGTTTAATAATAATGAAAGTTGTTTGTGTGAACGGGAATGAGTCAAATTTTTTCGAAGGGATCAAGATAAGAAAAACGCTTACGTTTGCAACAAGTAATCTAAAATCTTCTAAAGCTTTTATATGTATAATATAGTTTTGATACAAGTTTTAAAAAGCCTTTAAACAATGTTTCGACAACTTTCATCAAGCGTTTGAATTTCTATGTAATTTGAACTTACACATTAAATTTTATGTATTGAGATAACTTAAATCACACAAAATATTTGCATTTAAGAAAACGTTATGATAATTTTAATTTTTTTAAAAATTTTTTTACTAAGTTATCCTTTCAAAAAATTAAATTACTGAATACAATTTAAATTTTAGTTTGCGAAACATAGGCGAAAGTTTCAATTTAATGGAAGAAAAATTCACATACCAAATTAATTTATACCAATAAAACAAAATTCGTGCATTTAAAATTGTGTTATAAAATAGGGAAAGATCTTTAGGAAAACATATAATTGGCTTAGAACATATACATATATAGAACTTAAAAGTTAAGGCGACTCGACAACGCGGGTCACGAGTTCCTGACCATGACCTCTAGTTTATCTCGATCGTACGATTGTGGAAAAATTAAGGTGCTTTTAATTTTTTAAAAAAATCAGAAATCTTAAAATAATTAAAAAAGAAAAGTTCCTTTAAAAAAACTTATAATTTTTTAAAAAATATGACGAAACCATCCCAAAAATTTTTTAAAAAAGGTCAATTTTTTTTTTTTTAATTGAAAAAAAGAATAGCCTCCCAAAAAATATGTTGCGGAAAATTTTAAAAAACAGCCAAATAAGTATACGCATCGTATAGGGAATGTGCTCAAGACTATGTAGATCTCAACAACATCCTTGTTTCATCCACTAAAACATAGAAAATCATCGAAATTCGATATAACTGCCTGTTGCTAGCTCCTGTTATTTTCAATTTAGCTGCATCCCGGGATTTTCATTTCCAAGAATACGCACGTGCCGACCAAAAATCGATAGCCTGCACATGTGGGAACTTATCGGCAAAGCTGCGTGTTGCTATAGCAACACCCTCTCTCCTTTATGCGTCATACAATTCTATGCCCGGGGACAGGTCCTGCTCCGAAGAAAGGAAAGAGGATAAAGGTTACGGGGAAAATGGCTAAACATGGTTTCTCTCAAACGTCGAACGTTCGTTTCGGTCTAGAGCTTTGATTTCTGGTACTTCACAGACTTATATAAGCCGCAGAATGACAATTGTACCTTAAAATTGTGAATTAGTTCTATAGTTTATTATAACTTATTTTAAGATCTTGAAAAAATAGGCTATTTACCATGGTTAATTTATCATTTTATATAAAATAATTATTAATTTAATGCAAATATTAATAATATATTTCAGTCGTTTAATATATCTTATTACACAAATATTTAAAGCGCAATAATTTAAAATGAAAGAGTAGAAACAATTTGTGTTGAAATTTTGTTAGTATGAAATCAAGGTGTAGAATTTATTTAGGATACTAACGGTGCTATTTTTTTTTTTATTATTATTATTAAAAGAGATATTTCGAAAAAGATTGACTAATTTTGAACGTCGCTTTCTGAAGCAACATTAAAGCTATTGGCGACAGACATGGTAATTTTGATTCTTGTTACTTTGTATATCTGGAAGACCACTTTAAATAAAACATATATCTAATAAATTTGCATTAAAGAAAATTAACTTCACATATTTTATTGGAACACATAAGTTTATAAAAATTAGTTCTTACAAACTACTTTTTTAGAAAATGTAAGCGAATCTCTACGACTTTACATCTTCAATAAAGTTTTTCAGTGTAACTTTCTCATGTGCTTTTGCTTGTTATTTTGCATATTTAGTGAAGAATTGTAAATATTATTCTCCTCAACAATCACTTTGAATTCCAGAAATGAACGCACTTTTCGAAATTTCTGTAGGGAAAAACAATTAGCAGTGAAAGGAGATGTAGTTTTCTTGTCCACAAGTTTTCTTCATAACCTATATTCACTAATATTTCTCAAAATAGTTGAGAAAAGTTCAAGAACTTTTAACAAACGAAATATAATATTTGTATTATGGTAAACAACATACCATATTTAAAAACTTTAATAACATATACTTTATAACATGAATATTGTTTTTTTGAGAAAATTAACTATATATATATATATATCATATATTTGTAAGCTAACTTTTAAAAACGAAGTTTTTTCTCCAATTTAATGCACGTTTACTTGCTTCAAATGTTACAAATGTGTCATAATAAAAGTAGAAATTTCATGTAAAACCTAGAAGTATTAAAACCCAACTGGGGGCACAGTAGATGTCAGGATACGCTTTAAACATAAAGGGTGTTTTTTTAGAGGTATAGAACTTTAAATTGCAATAAAACAACGATGTATTATTCGATTGACATGAATGTTTTTTATTCGAAAGATAATCTTGTGGTATTACATTTTAAATATGATTTCTGGCATAGACTGCCACGGCTGGCTCAGATGTAGTCAATCTGGAGGTCCAATTTTCGATGACTTTTTCCAACATTTGTGGCCGTATATCGGCAATAACACGGCGAATGTTGTCTTCCAAATGGTCAAGCGTTTGTGGCTTATCCGCATAGACCAATGACTTTACATAGCCCCACAGAAAATAGTCTAGCGGTGTTAAATCACAAGGTCTTGGAGGCCAATTCACAGGTCCAAAACGTGAAATTAGGCGGTCACCAAACGTGTCTTTCAATAAATCGATTGTGGCACGAGCTGTGTGACATGTTGCGCCGTCTTGTTGGAACCACAGCTCCTGGACATCATGATTGTTCAATTCAGGAATGAAAAAAGTTAGTAATCATGGCTCTATACCGATCACCATTGACTGTAACGTTGTGGCCTTCATCGTTTTGAAGAAGGATTCCACCAGCCCATAAAGCGCACCAAACAGTCAGTTTTTCTGGATGTAACGGTGTTTCGACATACACTTGTGGATTAGCTTCACTCCAAATGCGGCAGTTTTGTTTGTTGACGTAGCCATTCAACCAGAAGTGCGCTTCATCGCTAAACAAAATTCGCTTATGAAAATCGGGAACAACGGCAATCTCGTTTTAGGCCCATTCGACGAATCTACGCCTTGCTTGATGATCGTTTTGATGAATTGCCAAACCAAACTGAGAATAAATCACTTGACAGCTGTTAAATCGGTCGCCATCTTGGAAAGTAATGCCAACTTAAACTTCTATACCTGGAAAAAAAACACTCTTATTTACATAAAAAAATAGTACATAGTAAATAAGCATGCAAATTTCAAAGCAGGCACTTTGATTTTGAGAAGTTTGATGGTTTAAGAAAAATAATACGTATTGTAGAGTTTTGCCTTACTCTTTATTGGGTATTTTAAAAATATGTATTTAGAAAAGAATAAAAACAGTACATGGGACAGAAAAGATACAATATTTTTAGCTGGAAAAAATAAATAAGAAATCGTTTTGTAGACTTTATTCTGGGATTCTCTTTATTTTTCCTTCATGACTTATGCAAAATATTTTATTTTCATAGTCATACTAATTTTCTTTGCTGTTTTGAATGGCTTTAAGTTTTGAAAAATCTTTCGAGGACGTGGTATCCATGAGGCAAATTCTTCGTTGGCGTTTATTTCTTTCCTGTCAATTTGTGGGTTTGATGTCGTTAACAATGAAAACCCACCGAGTAGATGCACAGATGAATATCTGTCGAGGCTCAAAGTCCTCCCATTAGTGCAGTGTGGAAGCTTGGAGACTGGGGTGTCAGCTCAGGTGCGCGGTTTTCTAGACAGAAAATCTTGTTTTCTGTACAGAGTAATACAAACTGTTGCATGTTGAATATATGGGACTATCTGCAAAGCTGTATGTAAAGCAAGTAAATGTAAATCACAAATTATAAGTAAAGTATATTTAGTTATTAATTTTAAACAATCATTAATTTGTATTGTTATTGTAACCACAACACTTTTTTAAAAATAAGTGTTTCCTGTTCTTGAAATTTGAAAAAAATTTTTGTGGCTTCTAAGAAAAATCTTTGGCAAGCGTAGATATCAATATAAAAATTCTGCAATATTTTGTATTAGTGATTATTTAATGAAGTGATGCAAACAGTTAAATTTATTTTCCATCACTTTACACGTTGCACTTTAGACTTTACACAAAGCAAAAATAATTTTTTTAAAATACTTTCTCTAGCCCATGCCACGATGAATTTCGTGGGCCTCGATCTGACTGCGTCAGACCGGTGGCATCAGACAACAACAACAACAATAAACTATCAAGGCTTAAAGTCACATTAATTTACTTGCCAGTAATATAAATTTTAATGCATTGTAAAATCTCTCAACATTTTTAAATAATTATTATGTGTTCTTAATAATCTTCCTTTCAAATTATGCATTGGTTTCAGAAAAAGGTTCTCAATGTATCTGAAGAAAAAATTTACATCGAAATAAAAACATCTAATTTTCTTGGAGAAAAAACAATTTTTTTTTAATTCTCTGTATTATTATTGTTTCTTTTTATTTCGGCAGATTTCGCTATAGTAGGGTAATTAATTAAAGCAATGATATGCAGACTTTGGTTGAAATTGTAAAATTGAATTTTTATATTTCTTTAAACTCTTAAATAAAAACGAGGAAACAGCTGCTATTAATCCTTGTTTATACTTTTAAAAACTTGCGTTATTGTAGAGAATTGTAATTGTGATTTATAGAATCTATAACTATATATGTATATAAATTATAAAAAAATCTATATTTGTATTAAAGAAAAAAAATATACACAAAAAATAAAAACATTCTCTAATTGTTTGAAAAATCCTTTAGAATTTTAACAATAATTCAGCCCTGCCTGTGATAAGAATTAATACAGAAGAAGTATCTGCATCCACAATATATACCGTAACTATTATTATAAAAAAAATTAGAAAACTATCATGAGCATTTTTTTTTATTTTAAGGGTGCATATTTATCATACACTTGTTAAAAATCGCAGGAATAGTTTAAAATGTTTTTAATGATATTTATTTAACCGCAAATCAGTTTTTGAAATTTCGCGCCATAATTTAAATTTTTTTAATGCCGGATCCTTCTACAACATTCTATGACGATGCTGATACAACTCAACTCCAGAAGGCCAACGCCCACTTATCCCAGTTTCTGTGGTGCGGGCGACTCTTCAAGCCATAGCACCCCCTGTCGCCGTCGCGTCAACATCTGTTTTCGCACTTGTCCTCTTTAGTTCTTTTGTTAAGAAACCTACTTTATTCATCAACTTTGATTTGCCTTCTAAAGTAATTTCTTGCTCCGATAGTTAAATCTGCATCATGTCTAAACACGAGAGAACTTTAATCGTGGTCAAACCGGATGGAGTTCAGCGAAATATGGTAGGGAGAGTAATCACGAAGTTTGAAGAGAAAGGATTCAAACTGGTTGCTATCAAATTCCTCAATGTAAGTTGATTAGTATGCCCTTGTAAGCAGCTATCAGGATCGTAGGAAATAAGACACAATATGTGAATATGTTTTTAATTTAAATTAATCTTGGAAAAAATGACGCGAAATATCAATTATTTTTTTAAAAAACGACAATTTTGTCGATGAGATTAAATTTCTGCTCTACCCCAGAGAGTAATATTTTGAATTTTTTTAAAAAATTTATTTCGTAAGAATTATTTTTTATAATGCGCTACTGAGAATTTTTTAAATAAATGTGTGTGTGTTGAGGGGGAAAAAATAGATATTTCCTAAAGAAAATATTAAAAGATTAAAAAAAAATATTTTAGGTCTGGTAAGATAATCTGTTAAGAGATATTTAAAATAAAAAACTAAAAGAGTTAAAATAAATATATCTTTTTGTTTAACGTAAGAAAAATTCAAAAAATTTATTTCTTAGGAAAAAAATTATTTGTGCATTAGTTAAAACAGTAATTCAAGTGTAAGGTGATTAGATACCATCACTTATAATTACGAATGATTTATGTTAACCTTTTGAAGTATGCATTTTTGTTTACAGGCTCCAAAGGAAACGCTCGAAGAACATTACTCAGAACATACTGATCGTCCCTTCTTTGAAAGCCTCGTCAGCTACATGCAGCTAGGACCTGTGGTACCAATGGTATATATATATATATATATTACATTTAAATTTGAAAATTAAAATTAACTTACATGTTTAAAATATTTGTATTTAAAATTTTATTGCATTGTTATGTTCTTAATTTTAAAAATAGTGTTTAAAAAATCATGTAAAATCAAATCGTCAAAAAATTGTAAAAATCAGATCTTGCAAAATTTGTTTAATATAGATGAAAATGGTTAGATAAAACCAAATGTATACTAGCTTTAACTTAATGATTTTTCATTAAGTATGTTAAATGTTGTATATGAGTTTTTCCAAGTTTTAAGAGTATGGTGCAGAAGTAAAAAAAGAGCTTATATATATATGTTGACCTTAAAAAATATGAATATCTGCAGCAAGACATTTTAAATTTTTTGGAAAAATAAAGTGAATTAACTTGCCACGAATGAATATATTATTATAATATCAAAATTTGCATGTATAAATACAAAATCCCAATGTGATGCTAACCATCGGGGAATTATAGCCTTTGATGGTTCATGTCCTACAAAACCCATAACTGTAGCTGGTATTAAAATCGGTTCAGCAGGCTATCTGAAAAATCAGATAATACAGTAATAAAGAAATTTTGTTTCAAAGTAAAATGATTTATTGGCATATTATCTATTGTTCATAAGGAAATAGTGTAAATGCATTTGAAGATATGATAGCTTGCATTAGTATTTTCTTGTATTATGTATTTCATAATTGAAAATGTGAGGAAGTAAGGTACATGCTGCCATTTTGTGCATGCAAGATCCTGTGCTAAAAGATTCATTTTGTTTTCATTATTATCAATTTTAAATACAAATTATATAATTTTATCGAATTTCTATAAAAAAAAAGATTTTAAAAGTACTGTTCAATATTAAAATTATTTAATTAAAATATGTTTGATAATTTTGGTACTGAAAATACGGAACAGCTATTGTACATGCCCAGCCGCCGCCATCTTGGATTTTTAATTAATGAAATGATATCGCACGCTATTATTAAATCATCTTAATCTTGAATGTCGTCATTTAAAAGACTTCGGAAGATAATCAAGGTTTGGGATAATAGCCTTTGTCGCTCCATATCCCACACAAAATAGGGGGTGGCCTATAATAGGAATTTACCATTTTTTTATATAATTTGCAACTTGTTCTTAACAGAATAATTTAATCAATTTTTAAAAAATACTATTAATTTGAAAAATTAATAAGAAGAATACTATTAATTTAAAAAATTAATAAGAAGAATACTAATGAAAAATTAGGAAAAAAAGCACAATGGCTAAAACTATGTTAAGATTTTTTGAAAAATGTACAAAGACCTTTTTGATGTAATTTTTCATTCATATTCTTATTAATTTTTCAAACTAATAGTTATAGTATTTTTAAAAATTGATTAAATTATTCTGTTAAACAAGATTACATATAAAAAAAATACAATTCTGTGATATGTTAATTTTGATTAGTCAATAACATTAAATTTTATAGTAATTTTGCAGTAAGTACCGTTGAGTGTTGCATGATGCATCTTAAAATTAATTCAAATGCTGAAACTCATTCCTATCTTGTTACAAATATGTTAATAGCCTGTGGAATATTTATTTTTTTGAGAATTTTCCTAATTTTTAATTAAATCATTTAATAAATTGAAGATGGGAGAAAATAAAGTTTTCTATTTTGATTGTTGAAGTTTTAGTAATACTTCTATATTTTTAAAGAAATTTTTGAAACATTTCTTAAAAAACTGTAGAACATTCTTTGCTTCAATTTTTTATTCTTGAGGGAGGAACTAGTCCGTTGCAATACATAGGTACATTTTGAAAGGATTAATATTCGTTATTCATCTCTTGGAAAAATTATCTTTTAAATTTAAAGTGTTTATTCGTTTCGAAAAAAAGGGTGAGGGTGGGACTCCTCTTTTTTTTTTTTCAATTCCTCTATTATAGTTCACTCTCTCCCTTTATATATATATATCTTGTTCAAATTTTCAAACGTTAATAATATACTTTCTATTCATCCATTCAAGTTCAAATACATTTTTTTAAACTTGCACTTGCTGTAAGTACAGTTTTTTCAAGTATTGATTCATTAATTAAATTAAGAAATGAATAAATAGGAACAAACAAAAATAATAGTCCAACAGCATATATAGAAAGGGAAGTTGTTCGTTGTGTCCCTGTAGTACAATTGATAGCACTCTAATCCAAAGGTCGTGGTTTTGAATCCCGCTTTGGATGACCTAATTTCTGAGAATGTGATTTCTTTTTTACTGTATTATTTTATCAGAATAATTAGATATATTTAATGACTAAATAGTTACAAATAAAAAAAAAGCCTTAACACCATATGTAGAAAGGAAAATTGCAAGGGGAAAATCGCTTTCTATTTTGTCACTTAATATTGTGATTCTGTCATATGTATATACATATTCATATTAATTGTAACTATTTAATAAAAAGTAACTAAAATAAAATTTTCTTTGTTGACTTAAGTAGGAATTGACTTAATTTTTTTTAAATATGATTTGGTTACTGGTTTGAGTTTCATAAGTACAAGTAATGAAGCAATATAGCATGTGAATGGCAGAACTTCTAATAATATTTTTTTAAGCAGCAGCTAAAAAACTTTCTATAAAAACAAATTTATAATAAACTTAAGGTTTTATTTTAGTATAGTGTAATTTTTCTTCTGTTCAAATGAAAGTAGCCCCATTGTTAAGCAACATTTGAAATATACTTCACTGTATTGTGTACTGTTAAAATTTCAGAAAATTTTTGATTAAATATTTTGATAACAAGATAGTAGTCTTGAATTTGTTTATTTTCAGAAAACAAGAAAATTTCTTTTTTATAGAAACCAACAATACATATTCTCAAGTTTTTAGTTAAAAAAAACTTGTGTATACTGTATATTTTTTTTCAAAATATATAATATAAAATTCACACACATGAATTATGATTTACATTTTTAATAATGGGTATTTTATCTTTGTATAATGTATGATATATCAATTTAATAATGTAGGTGCAATTTCTCTAACAGAATTACCAAGTATCTATTTTTTTCTAAAAGATATTTACATAAAAATATCTAATTTATCAATTATCAAATAATTGGATTGACATTCTATTTTTAAAAAAATTAACTGAGTATAGGATTTTACATTAGTTTCTTATGTGATTAAACTAATATAATTAAATATACATACATGGATACATGTGTTATAGACCAGAGATTACAATCCTTTCATTTACTCATATTCTCTTAAAATATTACATACTTTATGTGTTGCAGATTGATAAAAACTAAATAAATTTCTTAACAGTAGAAATGACATGCAGGTATTGCCAATTTGTATGAAAGGAAATATGAAACTGCATAACATAGATACAATATGAAGATACCAGTAAAGTTCCATATGTGTCATTGTTACTGTGGAATTGCTGTGCTATATATCCTAAAAAAATTATATTTATTCATTCTATTAATTTTGTATCATCCAAAATTTATCCTACACTGAGGATCATTGTTTTGGGATAGAATTTTAACTGAAGTTATCTGGAAATAAAAATTGATAATCTGATTTTGGTTGAAAACTGATAACCAGATAAGTAATGATTAATAATATAACTTTCTCTTTAATCAACATACTAGCATTTTGTGATCATTTATCATAAATTAAATCAAATATACATAATTGAAAAACTTTGAACTTTATTGAGAAATTAGAAGAAATACTTAAAAATAACATTTTAAATATTTTTATGTAGATTTAATCATTTTTCTGTGAAATAAGTTTATTGCGTAGATCGAGGCTCATTTGTTTCAGTATTCCTTGATTCTATTATGGTAGACATTCTATTTTGATTATCAATTTTGAATGATAGATTTGTTTATTGTTTATTATTGATTAGGTTTGGGAGGGTCTGAATGTTGTGAAGACTTCACGAGATATGATTGGTGCTACAAATCCTTTGGATTCCTTGCCTGGTACCTTGAGAGGAGATTATTGTACTCAGGTTGGAAGGTATGATTTCCCCCCTCATATTCTAAAAATGCTACTCTGTAATCACATCCCTGTTATTTAAGTAATTAATTGCTAAGAAATAATTTTGCTTGTGTATCTGACTCCTTTAATTTAACATGTGTAAAATACATTCTGACCTAAAATTCATACTATAGTTTCAATGCATTTGCATGTACTTTAAGTATAAAAAGATTTTTTAAAAATAAATACAAGTGGAAATTGACTTGAAAGTAATGTGCTTTTATCATTACATCAGTTTTTTTACCCCGTGAATTCAAGCTATGAGGCTTATTCTCATGCTTTAAAAATGCATGATTAATTTATTTACTGTAACTGCAGGTGAGTGCTGCTTTCTCTTGCTGAGTGTTATAACTAAATAATATAACTAACTAATATAACTAACTGTTAATATTAGATACACTAACATTATTGATATTTGTATTTTGTTAATGGGCATTTTTCGTTTTGCCACATGAGCTCTTCTTAGATAATTTCTCATAAGGTGAGTTCTGTTGATTCGAGTTTTTCTCATTTGTAAGTAGTGATGTTTTAATTTGTGTTTAATTCTAGCTATATCTTAGTAATAAATGTTTTTGTGGCAGGGAACATGATAAAATAAGTGTTTAACCTCTATATTTTGGAGCTGTATGTCCTGACTTATAACAAAACTATACATTATTGTTAGTAATGAAAATATATATTTGAATAAGAACTGTGTGAAACCAGTGACTTTTTATTTGATTTTGTAAAAAGAAGGTATGTTGAATGACTTACAAACCAACTTTGAAAAACAAACTTGTCTTGGATATTTTAACTCTCCAGAATGATCAGAAAACCAACTACATCATCAATCAATTTCTGCTTTTGTTTTAGAATATTTTTTGGCAACAAAAAGTATTTTAGATTATATTTGTGTTAGGAAATCATAATGTTTCTTGTTTGATTTTGTAACACCATTCACTGTTGGCTGTTAACCTCGATTTTTTCTTGCATTTGTTATCTTTCATAGTGGCATAACTGCCTTTTAAATCACAAATGACTTACTATATTAGTATTTTTTGTTTGAAATGGAAAGTAATAAATACAGGTATAAAGTGGAACATTTATCCAGTTTTACCATTTAAGGTTTTAACATTCTTTTTTGTACAATTGTTATGAAAAGCCTATATAATAAGTGAATTCACTTTTTAGAAGTGACTTTTTAAATGTGAATAAAATTGATAGGAAAGAAAAATTTGTTACAACATTCTATAGTTTCTTTGATGGCCATAAATATAAAAAATTATTGATGTATCTTCTGAAAATTTTTTATCTCTTAGATGTTCTGTCATGAGTTTAGTAGAGGGAAAATATGAAACACAGTAATTAATTTTTTTTGTTGAAAATATTAAGTAAAAATGGGGAACAAATAAAAGTTAAGAGTTAGCAAATAAAACTCATTCTAAAATTTAGAAAACAAATAGATGTAATACAAAATTAGAACATATTAAATTGGTGATTAAAATAAAGAACATATTGAGTAGGTGAAACTAAATTGTCATGATACATGTTATATAATGAATGTTAATTATATATTGGATGTTATATCACTGAAGCCCTGTCTATTATTTGGGAAGAATTTTTACTTTTGTGATGGTAGTAAAATTCAAATAATACCATTAAATTGTTCGTTTTTATTTAATTTTCACATTAATTAAAATATTGTCCAGGTAGTAAAAAATAGCATCTTATAGTGTACAAAAAATGGAACTTGTTAGTAAAACTATAGATACTTGCACACAAATATATGGATTTGGATATAATTTTATCAAGATGCCATACATATTGATGCATGATGAGGTAGGATATCTAGGAAAAGGTGTATTCTGGTGTAAAATAATTATACATCTGTAACTGTTGCATTACTTTTAAGCTTCTTGGGTTTAAAAATAAGTCAGCTGCCATTATTGTTTCATGTAACTTTTTTTTTAGGAATTTGGTGCATGGCAGTGATTCACTTTCCAGTGCTAAACGAGAAATTGGCATTTGGTTCGAGGAAGACCAATTGGTCGACTATAACCCAACTGTGGACCAGTGGGTTAATGATTCAAGTGATTCAAACTAAATCATTTCTTAAGTACTCTTTCATAAATACATGCCATATTTTGTTGTTCATCATATATTTTATTTGTGTATGTGTTTAGTTTATTTATATTCTTTGTGATTTTAACCAAAGCATTCCTTAATTTTCTATTTCAATTCCTTTCAAGAAGTAATAAGACACTGAGTTTTTATTTCATATTTCAAGTATGATGAAATAAAATTCATATGTATAAACTTGTATGAAAATTTCCATCTATTGCATGTTCATACTTCTTGTATGGTATAATAATATCAGTGTCTGAGTGTAACAGAGAATAGTAGGGCCCCCTTGCAAAGTTCGCTTTGGGGATCTTTGGAATATGACATTCTTTTTAGAATAATTTTAATGGATCTATGAATTAAAGGGTTTATATAACAAATATATCTAGTCATTGTAACTGTACTTTGACAGTAAAATATGGTATTTCAATTTATGGAGCTGTATTTGAGAAAATGTTTATTTCTTTTTTGCTTGCATGTCAATGTCTGAAATTTTGTGATTGATGTTGTCAGGGTAACTTGCATTTCATTGCAACATATATAAATGTCCTGTGTCTCTTTTCCCATTTAAATAATTATTCTAAATGCTTTAGTTTTATGCAACAAATATATCATTTACAATAAAATGTGGAATTTTTATTTCTTAAAACTGTATTTTAGAAAATGTTTATTTCTGTTTTGCTTGCATGTCATTGTCTGAAACTTGTGATTGATGTTGTCAGGGTAACTTGCATTTCATTGCAATATATATAAATGTCCTGTATCTCTGTTCCCACGTGTTGTGTAATTGCATGCATTGAAGCATTCCTTATTTGTTTGCTTATATATATATATTCATGTAAGTGTCTCAACTAAAACTATTGAACTATTAAGTGTCTCTATGAAATTCTCATATGTGTCTTTTTCTTGTAAAGGGATTAACCATACAGTGCTTCTTAATTTTTAATTTCAAGGAATTAAATTGAAGTGTTACCTATGATTGAAATGCATTGATGTGAAGTGAACCTAATCGTGTTTACGTTTTTGTAAATTGTATTTCAACACATATGTACAATGTGCATCTAATTAATCTCAGCATGTGAGATTTTAAATAATCAACATTTAATCATTACACATAGCTTATTTTGTTGTTCTTGCTTAAGTTTATTTTATTGTTTTTGCTTAAGTTTATTTTGCTTTATTTTATTTTGTTTTGTTTGTTAAAGCATAGGCTTGCTCTTTTTCTGGTTTTGTAATCATATTTGCTGTATTATGCTTCCCTTTTTTAATGGATTTTTTTGAGTATGCAACACTTTTTGCTGTAATATGCAAACTACCTATTTTACATTGTTTTAATATTCATATGAAATGAATTAATTACATTATATTATATTTATCTTAAGTGTTTTGCTTACGATATACACTTTTACACAAATTTTAATGTATTTATAACTGGATGTCATTAATAAAGTGGATGTGATGAAAATTCATGCTTGTTTCTTTATCAATAATGTAAAACCTTTTAGTACTGAATGTTTGAGATATTGAACAGAGGAACTATTCATTACAAAATATAAAGATCATATTTGTATGAAGAATGTGTTGGGGGTTGCACTAGTACATTTATGCTGGTAAAAAATCAATCTAGTTCCTTTGACTTATCTGCATATTATGTACATAATGAAAATCATTTTCATTTTATTGGTATTTAAAATAAGATTTATGAAAAGTGAAGTTGAAATGAAATTGAGGTGCTGCTGAAAAAGTTTGATCTAATATTTTTTTTCTCATTATTCATTTAGATTTATTATTTAAATTTAAATGAATATATTCTGAAAATGAGATAAAAAGTAGTAATTATTTTGCTTATTTTGGGAACTATATGTAAGGTTTTGAGAGTGGAAGGAAATATGCAGAAAAAAAATTGTAAAATTATTCTCCATATTTGATAAATCAAAAGATTAAATATCTGTTAAGACAGTTGTGAAGAAATGTGCATGTATCCCAAATGTATAGGAGGAAGCCTTATTATTTTAAAAGAATTGATAATAAATCACTTACCCTTTGTTGATATACCTTTTCAGTTTGTCATGAGCAAAAACATAATTTGAAAAGAGGGAGTTAATCATAGAGTTCTTTAGCCTTTTTAAAAAATATGAAATTTTGTAGGTTTTTAATTCTAAATGTGAGGCTTGGCTTATATTTAATTGTGATTATAAGTACGATTAGTAGTGTAAGAGTAGTACTTCAAAGGTTTTTGGTTATGAATGTTTTCGAAACTGTGATTATATGGATCCATTCAAAGGAAAATCCCCCAACATAAGCTATGCAGATGTTGAGGTATAGAAATTGATACAAAACATGAAGCTAGGGTAAGAAAAACGATTCTGCAACAAATAAAAAATAAGCCTAAAAATGGCTCTCCGTCTTAAATTTCAGAAATGGTGCTGTCATTTGATACTTATATAAGTCTTTGGAACTGTGAGATTTTAAAATGCCTACCTTTTTGATGCATGATGGGATATTTTTAGACCCCCCACAATATTACAACAGCTACACAGGCATAGGTTTATCTTTTGTAAAGAAGTTAATAATATCATCAACAAATGGTATAAATGTGTCGGCAAGCTTTAACATGTCATTACAGATTCATCAATTCTTGCAAGCTGGAGTTTTGTTGGAGCTATCTTTTTCTTCCTGGTTTTATGTGAAAAATAAAAAGTTAATTTTCATAAAAATTAAAGCTTAAATTGTTGTATATGATTAAAATATGGTAGGGTTTTATTTCTCCCTCCATGCAACTTATGGAGAAATACAAAAAAAAAAAAAAATTCTGTTTCCATATTCTTAAGACATATAATTATAATTTAACACTATAGGTAATTTTTTATCCTTCGGATTCAAGATGAGAAAATAACATTCATCACTTGTTATAAAATTTCTGATCTGACAAACGGCTTTCAGACTTGCAAGATGACATTCATTTTGAAGAATTGCATTCAGGTCAAAAATCTCACATTGAGTCTGAAACTGACGATTCTCTCTGAATGATTTCGTTCCATTAAAAAAAGAAAGTACGCTTACATTCTATTTTGGATAAGTCTGAAAATGATATTCCTTTAGAAGAAATTACACATACACCAACCAATTCAACGTAAGGAAAAGTAACCAAAAGAACTATGCAATAGACTCTAATGGATATGCAATTCCAGCAAGTATATCATGTTTTGGTCTGACAGGAAAGTTTTATTCAGGTTTTATCACTATTCTAGCAGATCCATCTCCAAATGACGTGTGGTGTAAATTATTAATTGATTCCTTATAGTTTTTTTAAAGACAAATTTATGTACAGTATAGCAAGGAAATAGATGCAACCCAGTTAAGGAACAAGAAATTCAAAAGCATTCATTGGAAAAAGTTTTATAGTGGGAATCAATAGATTCCCAAGTTATAGAGACACCTGAAGCATTATACTTTACCTAATGACGATAGATCAGTCAATTAATGACTGTAAATCGTAATTTTTTTTGGTGGTTTCTCAGTCATATTCATTTAAATTATAATCCTTAACTCCAGGAAGAACAACTTCCAATAACGATAAACTATATGATATTAGCCCATTCTTAAGATACTTGAAAGATTAAAGAGCTGGATACTCAATTTAGTATTTGATGATAAAATTTAAAGGGTGTACTTCAAATCAAGCAGTATCTTCTGGGGGAGATGATCGATTCATCAAAGGGCTTGCACATTGTTCATATAGTCTTTTTTCCATAATTTTCGAGTATATATATAATTTTAGTATTTTTTTCTATACTTATTGGTATTTACAGAACATAAATCCGGTTCAACAATTGTATTAATAGCACACCTGATGAGAAAGTGACCAGACGTAAGAACTTCCAAGTTTTCAACTTCAGCTGAAAGGGGAATAAGAGGTCTCGAATTCCGAATTCACTCTGTTTGAACAGTTATTGTAAGGAATTCTGCTAGAGAGATAAGAGTTAAAGTTAATTTACTACTAAATATTTTTTTTTGCATGAAATTTAAAAGACTTCACTCCAGCTTCCTAAATTCCTCCGAAGTTGGAAGATTTTGGAAGTATGAATCTCCATTGTATCCTTCAGTTGATAGTAATTTAGCCACTTTTAATCTGGTTGCATTACATGATTGTGTATTTTTCTTAAATTCTTAGATACTTTTACGAAATTAGTAACATTAGCTGGAATTATACTTGCACATTTACCGTGACTAGAGAAAAAGCGTATTAAGGTAGATATGAGAGCATCTGAATTTAACCCTGTCTCAATTTCTATATGAATCGTATGAGTTTCGAGACACGCAAACACAGCAAGATAAATTTTAGTTAAAATTCCGTTACGTTGATTTTTAAACTTAACGAAAAGGGTCCACAAAAATCAACACTAGTTTGGAAAAAAGGGAAATGTTTCTGTAGCTCGTTCTTTAGGCAAGTTATCCGTGATTTGACTGGTTAAAATTAGCTCTTTTGAAACAAGTAACACAATTACGCGCGAATTTTCTACAGGGATTTCTGCTGTTAACCAGCCAAAATTGCTTTTTTACAAGATGAAATAGAGTTTTGGGTCTTACGTGTAAGAATTTTTTTATGAAAATAATATATATAATATCAACAAGGTAAGTTTATGAGCTATTGATAAAATTATAGGGTTTTTAGCATTTTCGCTTAATTCAGAATTAGCTAATCCACCTACGACGCGCAAAAGTCAGTTTTCATTTAAAAACAGTTAAGACATTTTAACTTACTTTGATGTTATATATTTACTCTACCTTAAAGCTTTTATTTCTGCACCAAAGTCCTGTGTTTGAGCATGAACAAAAACATTAAGAGCATGATTAAGTTCTCTAATGGTTAAAAATACATCAGCTACGTGTTTTTTATTGTATAACCTACATGTACATAAACTTAAAATTCAAATCAGTTTTACATATAGCTGTTTGAAAGTTAATGAAAATAGTCAGTCCCTCTAGACTGGACATAATTGTTCTCAATGGGTTTTATTTCTTTTGTATAAACATGATCGTATTCGAATTATCCCAATTATTTGGAAAGTCATTATGAAGAAAATCTAAACCACAGACCACCAAATGTTATTTTCAATCAGCTCATCTAGAGACAAACCTTTTGACAGTGGATCGACTGGGTTGTCCGACTTTATGTCATACCATTCCAATCTGCTATTGAGATCCATTATCTGTTGCAACGAAACACTTTAAACAATGGGGTTGTTTCCTTATCCATGATAGCATAATTGCAGAGTCTGTATACAAGAGCAAAGCATCGATATTCATTTGCATTGCTTCTAGACTTGTTTACAAGCTTCGACATTAATACATCTCATAAAAGCTCCAAGCGTGGGAGTGTTACTCATTTTATAGGTGCTACTCTCGATTAGCTTCACAGCAAATGAACATTAAAATTGTCTAAATGATTTTTGCATCGAACGAAAACACAAACTCCATATGCTTGACCTAATGAGTCCGAAATCCATGAATTTCTCTCTCTCTCTCTCTCCTCCAGTGTATTATTTTTTGAAATGATGCAACGTGGAAAGTTCGAGTGCTCGACATTTTGCCAATTATGAATGAAGTTTTCAGATTCACACTTTTTTACTTGTCAGGAACTTCTGCACCCACAAAAATTCTTAACAACCATAATTTCTGTATGAACACTTTAGCCTTTACTATGAGAGAACCAGATAGACTTAAAAAATCGTACAGCTTAGCAGTATATGACAACATTGTTCTTTTCGTAAAGGTTGAGTGAACATCTTTGTTGTCTAATGTGAAATTAAAACTATATTTTTTTAGGATTCCAAGATAATCCTAATGCTTTCACTGATATATGATCATCATTTCCAACTACATATTCTTGATCATTAGTTGAAACTTTCGAAGGGAGACGACGACTATTAGAACATCATTTGTGTACATACATTCCACCTGCTATCCACCATTCCTATGAGTTGTTTCTGGATCTTAATGGCTGCAAATTTAGAACACCGCACACACACAAAAAAAGGTACACCATCAAAATAAAAAAATCCTTTTTGACTATTGGTGCTGCTAAAGGTAAATTTTCTTTTTCATCTTCTGACTATTGAAGAAGGGTTCGCGGGTGGTCAAGAATGGAGCACAGGTAGTTCCATAAGTCATTGTTGTCAAATGAGATAAGTTTTCATATGAGAATCAGCAGAATTTTTCCAAACATCTCTCGACAAATCTTGTTGTGAAGGATGTATCTTCACCTGTCAATACATCTGTTTTACATCAGCTGAAAATGCATATGCTTACGAAACCTAAGAGAAGTCTACACCAAAGCTCATTTTAAACAGCTTCACTTTTTAATAAAATATCATTCAACGATATACCATTTGAAGTTTTGGAGGAAGCATTAAATACTACCCGCAATTTCGTTGTAGTTTTATAAGGCCTAAGTACTGCCTGATGAGGAATCTAGTAATGAAGAGATTTGGTAGAACATCTATTTAACGTACTTCATCTCAGACACAGAATTTCACATTCCACTAGAAATTCACCATATAATATAATTTTTTAATACCTGGGCTTCTTTTAAATCGAAGATATGGTTTTGTCAAGAATGCTTACTTAAGTAGGCTGAGGAGGCAGTGGCGAATACAAGGAGTGAGGGGGGTCCGGACCCGCCCCCAACGCCCTTGATTTTTTTCCCGATTGATCATAATCCTAAGTATATAGTACGTAAAATTTAATTAATTACTTGTTATTAATGATTAATTTGATTAATTAATGTTAATTATTTATTCAAAAATTAGTTTTTTACTGTGTTTTGTTCCCGAAAATCGACAAAATCAAAAGGAGCATGATACAAGAATGGTGAACTTTCGACCCCGGACCCCCCCTTGAAAAATTCTTGTGTGCGCTACTGTGAGGAGGTATTTATTATATATAAAGTACCGTCCCCCCCTCTCAACCGACTACGTTCGAACTTCAAGACCTCAGATCAGAAGCTATAAAAGGACAATTCTATTCAGTAGAATTTCAGAAACTTTCAAAGGATTTAGATGATTACTGACTCAGAAAAAGTACTGAAAACGAAAGGTACAGGAATGGAAAAAGAGTATAATATAGATTGAAAGGGCTTTGAGATAACCGGTTCAGGTCATCAATAAAATCCTCATTGATAAAATAACTTTTATCATCATACACTATCGTTTTTCCTTCGAATTATTAAACGTCACAACAGACAAAAATATTGCTCTTTAATTCAGAAGGGTTTTTGACGAAACCTGGTGAAAGAGACTAAGGCCTACAGCCAATTTGTTGTATTTCTGTGCATATTTTTTCAAGATGAAACACCAGGCATTTTAAAAATAAAGATTATTATGATGAAGTTAAAGAGAAATATATTTACTAGTCTACTGCTTTTTCTGCAGAAAGTGCAACGATAAATTTACAAAGAATATATATAATGTGAGCCTCAATCAATCGTCTTAAGATTTCTTTAGGCCATGGACTCCACCTGCGACCCTTTTATGTTGACAATATATAGCATACACTGCCAAATGGTAATCCGTGATAAATAAATGTGCGGGTTTCACAAATACAGTATATCTCCACTGTACACAGTCAATCTACAATAGGCAATCACAATCCACAATAACAAATTATAAATATACTTTTTTAATCTTCCTTAGGATTTATTACACTTCTCTATGTATACCTATATATAATGGCTTCTAGCCCACATTTTTACAGTCTCTTCAGTGGACGTTACACAATTCACAAATTGTTTTGGCAATATATTAATAGAGACTCCATATTGTCTATTTGGCAATGAAATTTCTTTTTATTTATTATCATCAAATACATTTTACCATAACAAATTTTATGCTTCATATTATTTACCCAAATTTCTATATCATTATTATCAAAATCTTGTACTCACTCTTAAATATTTAAACACCATTTTGTTGAAAACGGCGAATAGTGTTCCTTATTAACCCACATTATCTTACAAGTGTTGTCAAAAATAACATACACCGAAGAGCCAAAACATTATGAACACTTACTCAATAACACATTACACCACTTTCTGCCTGCAAAACAGCTGCAACTAGCCTTTGAAAGGATACAAGCTCTTGGTAGATGACTGAAGACAGGTTGTACCAATTGTCTAGGCAGTGGTCACGTGAAGCAGTGGCGTAACGTACACCCCCGCATCGCGGGGGGCATAGGGTTCTAAGGGGCCCAAAGCCTGACTGACGCAAGTGCCTACCCTTTGTAAAATTCAACTTGGGGGCCCAAAACCTGACTTTGCAAGGGGGCCCAAGTGTTCTCCGTTACGCCACTGACGTGAAGTCAAGATATTCCGAAATGAAGATGTTTATCTCTGAGCTGCCTTTCTATAAAAACCCAAATGTGCTTAGTCAGATTAAGATCCAGAGAATTAGGTTGCCAGGATATTAACTGGAATTTATTATTATGCTCCTCGAACCACTCTTGCACAATTTGAGCCCGGTGATCTGGGGTGTTGTCCTCCTGGAAGATTCCATTTCCAGAGGACATAGTCGATCTGAGATAATTTTTGATTAATTTTAGCTTAGAGAAGCTTCTCTCGCAATTGGCACTACTGTGGCATATGTTAAAAAAAATTCTCAACATTATGACAATGTTTGGTAAGCCATCTTCAAGTTTGGACTCAATAATATATTTTAATAAACCCAGAGAGCCGGACCTAATGAGTTCTTTTTTACAGCGTGGTTCTGTTGCAGCTACGAAAACTCGTAGACGTACGTGCTCAAGTTAGGATTCTTTATTGATGTCTTGAGGAGCTAAATCTAAGTTAAGTTCGTCCATGTTCAATATCATATCAGAGCTTAAAAAAGCACATTTTTGCGCTAGATTCCGCAACTGTTGGAATCTTTCTCGAATTTCAGCAGTTTTCTGTCTATTGAAGAAAGTCATCAAGTCATCTTCGTACGATAACTGAACATCTTTACTTCCGTCGCCAAATATATGCTTCCTCCTGATTCGTCTAGGGGGTTCAAAAGAAATTTCAAGCTCTTCACATAAACTTTTAGAATATATTAAAGCGTCATCCACGAATTCCTCTCGCTTTGCTTCTAATACAGTCTGTAAAGCACTTATTTTTTAGCACATTGATGGATATTTAGTCCCTCTGTTTGCAAATAATTTTGAGCATCATTGACTTCTCCCAGTACTGGTTTCCAGAAGCCTAAGTAACATAAAAACGAATGCAATTGCATAAGCATCTGTGCGTGTATTACAGCTTTCACTCTTTTCCATCAGTTTCGTCGCACGGGCGCGATTTGGCGTATGAAATATTTTTTGAATTTAAAAATCGTGGTGCTTGACGCCACCCCTTTTAATATGCCGCCCGGGGCTATAACCTCCTCTGCACCCCTCACGCTACGCCACTGCTTCCACTCGAATTAAGGGTACCAGAGTTACCCATTCGTTTACCCAGGCATGATATCACCATCACCAGTCTTTAGCTGCATGCACACAAAGGCTGTCAACGTTAAGCGTTGAGCATCTAGCGAGCGTCATCTCGCCCGAGATGAAGTCTCTGATTGGCTAGACGCTCAACGTTCGACGCTGACAGCCTTAGTGTGAATTCAGCTTTAGTACATGGATGGAGTAACTGTTTGACTGTGGAAGATAGCGCACTCTGACATGCTAATTCTGAGATACTCGTTCCGATTCTTCAGGTCATAACAATCTGCCCTCTTTCAAATTCGCGTAGACCTGTCGCCTTTTCCCTCACTCGCAAAAGTAAGTGCAAGAATGATAACTTACTTTCTCCGGCAGCAGTTGAATACCTTTCTCTCATTATAACGGGGCTTCCACGTCATCCAGAGTAATACCCCGAACTTTCGCAATAGGTCGGACTGAGTGATTGTGAATATTAACGCCGCACTGTTCAGCTACACGAGGGCTTTTGGCGACGGACCACGTAATTTTGAACCATGGTCAAGTGGTGGACGACACCTGAGCTAGCACCCCCTTTCCTTACCACACCACACTAACGGTAGGACGTTTGAGCTCTCGACAGATTTAGGGTTCATCGCTCCCCTACACGGCGGGTCTTCAGTGGTACTGGGTTCGAACTCGTGACAAGGCCAGCCACGATCTGATACCTTGACTACCCGGCTACCGCGGCCTAGGGACTGAGTGATAATCGCGTCAGGGTATAATTTCGCATACAAATACATATATGTTATTTTTAGTTGGGACCGGAGACGAAAGAAAATAATAATTAAGGAAAAAAAAATGTTTCACATAAAATCTTAACTCAAATACACAAAATCTGAACCCAAAGTTATTCTGATGTAGGAAAAAAAAAAGGTTCCATAACATCTAACAAAATAGTCTGTCAGCTCAAAGCTTTTTTTTCTTTCGCAAAATTTCCTCGTAACTTACTAATAAATTTTTTATTCCTTGTTTTGTAGAAAAAAAACTTACTTATCGTTCGAGTCTATATTTTCCAAAATTTATAACCCTTTTTCAATTAAACTGAGGCCTTTTGTCAAATTCCCAACCTCCATTCGATCTTATGATTGAATTGGGTTTAAGGACTTGAAAGATACGTTGCGTTAATGTTCAATCAGGATGCAATCGGATAAAACTCAGCAACTTTAACTTTATTGTAGACACATGTTCTAAATCATCTGCGTGCTAAACACTCTAGTAGAGAGAGAG